>QRDG01000016.1:91184-152204 GCA_012064385.1 Puccinellia tenuiflora | reverse complement strand
ACAAAGTCGATAGAATTGAAAGGAATACGATGTACATTATGCGAAAATAGTAGTACTAGTGAAAGAAGAAACAAGGCCCCTATCCTATCAGATCCAATCCAAGTAATGACAGAGGAGTAATAGATCAACCAGTCACTTTGGCAGCTGATATCATGTCTCGAGAGTTTTGATATTTGTACGTTGTCGGCTTGTAGGTCATGTCAACATCAACATGGATGGCAGTCACATACTAATATGTTGTGTGAGAATTGATATATGTATTTTTGGTGGTTTTTAATTCTTGTATTTTTATGAGAAAGAATTTTTGTAACGGCCTGTGCAACTGTGCAAGTACTAAGTAGGAGTAGCTGCTTGCAATCAAGTTATCCCCGTTGTAGTCCGGCACACAACACCTGTACTAAGGAGTTTTTTGAACTCTGTCTTGACAAGGAATTTTTTCGGAAAGAGATAAATTTTGGGACCCAGCAAAATTACAGGAAATTTGATTTTTCAAAACTTAGTTCAATATTTTTGATTTTTCAAAAAATTAGTTCGAATTTTTATGTTCAAATTTAATAAAATTGAAATGACAATCCAATAAATTTGAATTTATTGAATTTAATCTGAATATCTTCATAGTTTTTCTTGGTATAGTTACATTTCGAACCACCTCCAAATTACCAAAAGATTGTATTTTTTATTCCCTAGTCCCGACCTTCAAGTCATAGGTGCCAGACTGGAGGTATATGATGCTTCATAGTCTCCTCGCGTCTTCAACGATTTATTTTATTACCGCGACTTGGGTGATATTGTCCACAAACGGTGGATGTCCACTTACCATTATCCATGGAGCCCTCGAGTTTCCAAACAACTAGTTTTGACTGGTCTTGACAACTTTTCTTGTGATTTCCACATCATGACACCTTGTTTTGACGAGACAACGCCTTGGGTTGTGATTGTGATGTGAGAGCATGGTTAATAATATAGCCAGCAGCCGGCTATAAGAGATGTCCATGTCATCAAAAGTTAGCACTATAAATACTCATATAATAGTGTTGGCTATAAGTTGGCTATAAACTGGGTCATTTTTCTTTTCTTTCTCTCTATCTCTCTTCATATTTATTGCATTTACTAGGAGCACGCGTAGAGGTGGGCTTTTGCATGAGAGCCCACTCTCCTAATTTTTCCATGTCTCTCTCCTCCACATAAGCAAAATTGCCACGTAGGCGGGCTCTAAGCCCCTTATTATACTTGCTCTGACGGTGTGCCCGTATGGTCACGTATATCCACTCGACATTAAACCCGCCCCGGGAACCAAAACACCGACCCTAGCTCTATAAGCGCGGCGGCATGGAGTGGCGGACTAGACCACTCATGTTCCTCTTTCTGTTGCCATTGTTTTTGTTCCCGAGAGCTGCGAGGCATACGATGGTTTTCGTACTGATGTTTGTACGACAGCAACGTATGGCCCTTCGTTGCTTTCACAGATTGAACGAGGACCAGTGGATTGCAGTGTCGTACGCAAATCGGACAAGAAAGATCGTACGCAAAGTAATTTCGTTTGTTCCCTCCTCTGTTATGCCTACAAAGCGGAGGCAGGAATGAGAAGGCGAGAAATGCCAACTCCCACGGGGACAAACGCCGTCGAATAAACCTCAACACCCTTCGCTTGTGGGCCGCATGGCACTTGGAAACTTGGTGCCAAGCTGATCTCAAAAGATATGCCGCGCAACCCATGAAAAAACCACGGAACCATTCTTACATGGACATAGCGGCTTCATCTTGCTGTCGATCGTGACAAATGACGAGCTGAGGAATACTCTTCTTTTCACATGCCCGTGGTTGGTATGAATATTTTTCCACTGGCTTAACAAAACACTAGCTAGCGAAGTCCGATAACAATTCAAGTGCGATGGGCATGACACCAAACCTTGCCTCGTGTGCCGCTCACAAAAATCTATTTATTTCGTTTGGGACCCTGTTTGGGTTAGCGGGATTAGCAGTACCGTTGAAAAATATGTCGTGGTCAAATATATCGGTTTAAATGAAAATTTAACATGAGTTGTAGCATGCTACCTGATACAAAATCTGTAGCAGATACGTCCAAAATCCATCCAACTCTCGAGACTCATCGGCTCTGCGCTCAATATCCTTCGATACCGCACGGGCAACTTTGATCCATTCATAGATGGACAAAACCGTAGCAAGCTGAATTTTTTTGGGTCGAATGGATGGGGGCAAATAACACTGATTTTGTAGGGAAATTGGCCGAAAATACTAGTTTTTAGTCAAAATTTTCTTGGGATGGGGGCGGTGGCCCCCCTACTTGTACATAGCTCCGCCACTGTTATTTATGGTCTCCATTGCTCGTGTGGGAAACTAATTTAACTAGAAAATGGACACTCTTCTTATCACCCGGCATAGGGTTAACTTGGCTAAACTACTCTGTCTCGAAATAGTCATTCTTAACCCCTAATATGTACAGAATATCCGCATACATGTTGCCCTACAATGATAACAAAGTTAGTATTATCGACTACGAGACTACAATTATTAATTTTTCAGCTCACATGGAAACCCTCATAATTTCAGCTCAAGCTTATCGATATTGTTATGTGTGATTTCAAACTTGGCAAATAATAAAACTACAGAAGGTCCTTTAGTATGGAAATGCTTTTTCACACATAATTGAGTTGAAATCTCCTGTAAATGTTTTTCGCTACAACAAATTTTGGCAAGTCAAAGGACTATAATCAATAAATGATCCTTTTTAAATTATTTTTTTGTTTGCCCGGTGGATTTATTCCAACTATGAATCCACAACACCATCTAATTAAGCAAAATACTTTTCCAAGAACAAAAGAAATGGTAAAAACAACACTTGCTTAGTGTAGGAACACAAGCTGGTGTAGCCGCGGGAGAAGATGATGATCACCGTCAACACAACAAACAAGAGGAAGGCAAAGGATCTGTACGCTAGAAGCCACGAGGGGTGTATGTTCAGAAGGTGTGTTTGCCAGGTCTCTTCATCGTACACAAGCCCACCACGCCTCTTCTTGCCGTCCTCTCCGGCGTTGCCTCGGGCTCACAGTGGGAACTCGCAGCTAGTAGTGTCGGTTAGTGGTAGGGTCCATAATCATGCAACATCAAAATGCATCTTAACAAGCTCACAAATAGAAGTGGAAGATCATATACGCAGTGGCGAAGGACAGTAGAAAATTTAGGTATGACAGAATCAAAAACCTATATCATTGCTTAGTAATAATTATTTGATGGGGGGGGGGGGGGGGGGGGATCACCCCCATCCCCCATTCTAAGATGTGAAAATAGTTTAACATAATTTGTAAAACATGAACATGCAAGTTTCAATTGTCTAAAGTAAAAATTAATCAGCAAGATTAGTTGTGTATTTTTTTTCAATATTGTCAAGATTCACTCCAGGCAACAACTTCGGGTGGCTTAAAACACAAATAAATTATATCTCATTAAGTTAGTCTGAACTCTCGTTGAAAATTCCTGGATAACAAAAATTCATGGTCAATGAGTTTTGATTGATTTTCACATTTCAAACATACTCAACCTAAAGTAAAGAATATGTATGAGAACAAAAAGTAAAACAAATTGCAAATATCAGATTTATTTAAGATAACACTTTTCTTTGGTTCATAGATAGTTTGACAACTCGTCTGTTTTTGGTGACATCAAAGGAAACTCTTTAACATTTTATCAAAAAAAAAAATTTGTTCGACAAGTTTTGTTAAATGCAAGACAATTCTCAAATGAAAAAATCGTATAAGAATATTCAAGGCAAGAGAAATTTTGAACCAACTCTTAAAATATCTCATTTAAATGATGATCGAAATTGGTTCTATATAATATAGCTTATAACAACATAGTATTGTGTCCACAATATAAAAATAATCAACAATGACCAGATGTCTTCCCCTCTTCTTGATTTACCCCGTTTTATTACCATTTCATAAAAATTAGAATGATGATGTCATTTTCTGTACAAATTGACATCTTCCAAGAGAGCTCTGAACCATCATTTTTCTTATTGAACAAACATTTCTTCTCATCGTTAACCAAAGACATTGACTGTATTAATATTTTTTAGATTAATAAAGTGTACAAATTCAATTATCATAGAACCTAATCCATGACATGGCTAAAGTAGGATTGCGATGAGGCGAGTAAGTTTTGGGTGAACAGGATGTGTGGTGCCATCCTCGGCGTATTAGGGCATGTGCAGCGGTGCGCTAAGGTAGACGCTTGGCGAGCCAATAAAAAGAGTAATCGTACGATATGAAAAGTTAAGCGCCTCTCATGCTCCAACGCCACACTTTGATTGAGGCGCTAAACCAGAACTATTTTCTGCTATCGATAACTCCTAGCTGTTCAGATGCGATCTTTTCTGGAAAAAAATTCAAGCGCTCGGTGCCTCATTATGCATTGATGCTAACGAAATTCCTGGCGATGGCAAGGAATCAGGCGTAACGGCTGGGAAGTTAAGCCTAGCGCTCGTCTTAGCGCCCTGCGTTGTACATACTCTTAGTCGATGGCGCCGCTGAGGTGGGACTTGCGGAATCACGCGCTGCCCTCAGCGCGCCGGAGCTCCGTCTGTCGGGCCACGCCGCCGCCGCCATGGGAAAGCGTCCCACGAATTCTGGTTTGGTTTTGGATTGGGGAAGAATATTGTCTGATACTGAGATTGAGGTAAAGTGCATAACTGCATAAGTACAGCGAGTATCGAGGAGAGTATTGATGGGTGTTTACATGGGTGAGGATGCACTGTGAGTTGGTTCCCCTCTGTTCCTGTCAATGCGTGCAGTGCATGAACGGTCAGTTTGGACATGGCATAAATCCTGTACTTGAGTGCAGTCGGTGTCTCTACTTTAATTCTGACATTCTGATGGAACAACTTTGAAGTTAGAGTTATGCAGTTATGCACTCATTACTCACGACTTAGTGAATTTCGACTTTTATTATCCATAAAATAATTACCAAACGAACACAGCTATTTGTACTGAACAAATACGTCACCACACAGCACAGGTTCACATGAATTTCAGAAAATACAAAGATGGATAGAGGTGAACCGACACAAGGAGTTTCAGGTTGATGGAGACGAGAGCCTCGATTCTGAAGTTGGTGAGGAAGAGCAGCCGCAGGGGATGCAGGGAGAAGAGATCTTCTGGTTGTCCTTGAGCAGGAGAGGTTGGAGAAGAGGAGGAGCAGCAAGGGCGTCAAGGAGAGCAGCTTCAGGTTGTTCTGTTCTCGAGGAAGAGCAGCAGTAGTTGAGGTTAGGGAAGATGCAGCAGCAGCACTTGGGGTTGAAGAAGAGCAGCGGCCTGCGCCCAGAAAAGGTCGTCGTCGTCGAATCGCCGGCGAAGGGGAGGAGCAGCAGGGGTCGCAGGCAGAGGAGCTTCAGGTCGCCATGGTCTCCGTCGCTGGCGGGAATGGTGACGTGCATTTGTTTTTTACCCTCTCTCACTTTATCTCTCTCACGCGCAGCAGCAGAGCTAGGGTTAGGACATGTACAGCGGTAGACGCCTAACTAGCGGAAATGCAATTCGGTGCCCGGGCTCATATGAGCCCGGCTGCCTTTCCGATTTTTTTAAAATTTGAAAACGCTTCGAAAATTCTGAAAAAATTTATTCGGAAACATATTCATGTATGCAACATTCGTGTAAATTTTCGACAGAAAATATAAAATTTTGCGCCCTGTGCAAAAAAGACAAAACTCTGACAGACAAAATAGGTAACAGTCCACTATTTCAAAAAGACAGATTTGTCTTTTTTACACAGGGCACAAAATTTGATATTTTCTGTCGAATTTTTACACGAGTGTTGAATACTTCAATATGTTCATGTCCAATTTTTTCAGAATTTTTCGAAGCATTTTAGTATTTTAAAAATATCGAAAACAAAACCTGGCTCATATGAGCCCGGGCACCAAAACGGCCCTCTCCCTAACTAGGCGCTTAGACGAGAAGAAAAAAAATACCAAAAAGCTGATTATTAACTAAGCGCTCGGCCTCAGGGTCGCTTATTTCTATCGCTAACTACACCTACGAACCTGTCCTGCGCGGCAGAAAAGCAAGCTTAGCGCCTGACGCAAAATCAAGCGTCGACGCAAGGCACAATCCCAGAATCGGCCGGGAATCGCATGTAACGGCCAGGAATTTCTTCCTAGCGCCTCCCGCTAGCGCCCCCGTTGTACGTGGCCTTATGCCCTCCCCCAACCCCCTACGACCCCCCGCCTCCTAACCACCTGCGCGCCGCTGAGGACACCTGCTCCGCCGCCCAAACTTCTGTGTCGGTCGCCGCCCTCCCCCTAATTCTTGTGCGCCGCCGCCGTGCCCCGCAACGCCTCCCAACTTCCTCCGGCACTGAATGACCACGAGCTCGTCGTGTCAGGGGCGAGCGCATGGGCGCTACAGTTCTCCCCACCGAGCAGCCCAGGACGCTCGCCTTCGTGCCCCCTGCGGACGGCGACACCGCGCTTGCCGTGGACGACGCGAAGAGGCCAACTTGTGGACTGCCCAGCGAGCAGGCCCCGGGCCCTCGAGCTGCTCCAGACGCACTGCCCTGCCGCCGGTGCTGGCTCAAGGTCCCAGTTGTCGACACGCCTTCGCACCCAAATCCGCGGCGGCCAGTCACATGCAAGATCACCGCCGGGCCAGAAATGCTGCGCGACCTGCGCAAAATCCTGCGTTGCCTCTTCCCCTCCTCCGGTGTCGACACTTGCCCTGCTATGGCGGCAGGTATAGCTGGCCAAACGGGCCGGCCCGGCCCGGCACGCGGCCGGCACGGCCCGTGAAAGGCACGGCCCGTTAGGCACGTTAGCTAATCTTGCCGGGCCGGCCCACGGGACTTAAATCAATTCGCGGCAGGGCACGGCGGTCCGTCAACGGCCCGGCTGGCATGTCAGGCACGGCCCGACACGCGAAAAAACGGCCCGATAGGCTTAAATATGGCCCAAAAACTATTTTTTTTTGTAAAAATAGGTAATTTTTTTTAAAAAGGATTAAAATGCTAAACGTGCCGTGCCGGGCCGGCCGGCGTGCCTCAGATCGAAGGCCGGCCCGGGTACTACCGGGTCCGTGCCTCGGCACGGCCCATTTAGTTCGTGCCGTGCCATGCCTGGGCCGGGCCAAAATCGCCGTGCCTCGGGCCGGCCCGTTTGACCCGGCCCAGTTGGCCACCTATAGCGGCATGTGATTGATGCCTTCCTGTAGCTGTTTTCCCTATCATTTAGTTTTTACTTGGTTATTCTTTGCTGGCTGGAATGAATGGGCACACCTCAGTGCCCCTTGTCGGGCTTCCTTGCCCGGATCATGGCGCCGATCGAGGTCTCTGTTTTGGGCACGCCGGCCGCAGCGTTAGTCCACGAGAAGGAGGTGGAGGCGCCTTCTATGCGGAGGAGCGGCATGATCGCAAAGCTTCACCCGACGCCAACATGGAGCAGCTGGCCATGGAGGTTGTGGCGCGACATCTCTGCTCGCGACCTGAGGAGGCCAACCCCTCAGAGCCTACTTGGCTCTGTGGGGTGACCAACCCCTCACGGACCAGGCGGTGGCGGTCATCGATGACCTTGTCCTCTCCGTGAAGAAACCCAAGAAGAAGAAGGCGTCTGGGACCGGGGTGGCGCGACAAAGGCCGCCGGAGATTGTCTAGATGACAGCGGCTAGCGGAGCCATCATCCTCTCGATGTGGGGGATATGGAAGGAGAGGAACCGGAGGTTTTTCTGCACCGCGGAGATCCTTTCAACGGAGGTGGCAGACTTGGTGCGGGAAGAGATGGCGTTGCGGGCTTTCGCCCACACGCGGGATCCGGGAGATTAAAATTTCAGTTTTTTCATGTAAAGGGAGTTTTCCCTAACTCAAAATGCTGTACATAACCATCTATTCTATCTAATCGGACGGTGGATTCGACCGCCTTAAGCCTCAAAAAAAAGTAGGGTAGGTTGGATAACTATCGACGCAATAGCACCAGACAGTACTATGTAGGCTTACAGTTCTCTCACTCTTGATTTTACCTTGCTGCATCATGAGTACCGATCTTACTATCTAAATAAGAGTAGGCTTTTGGCTGCCATTCTTGCCATCTAATGTCCAGTTTTCACTTGATGTGCTATGATTTAGAGGCATGTAAGGAAGTTGCTTACGATTAATGCTGTGATATTTATTCAGTATGCCTCACCTGTAATGTGGTCGAGGAAGCTAAGGGGCAAAATCCAGGCGTAAGTACAGAACTAAAAGAATAAATAACACAAACAGTACTTACTGTAATAGGAACTGAAATTGGAGCTGTATTCAACACATTGTACATCAGCAATGGTCTTCATAATGCATCGAGAGCCAGCCCAATATTGGTAGATAATGGAGTAAAGATTCTTAACTTACTTTTTAAACCATTTTATTTGTTAGATAGTTCGGGTTCGGATATTTCATCAAGCATCTGAAAGAAATCTAGCGAGTAAGTGTTCAAGGTGCAGATTTAATAAGCTTTGCACTATTTGGTGGTGATAGTTGAGTGCAACATGAAGAAAATGTATTGGGCATTGGGAATAGAACAAGCTTATGTGAGTAGCTGATGTGGGACTAGAGCAATCTAGGATGACTAGAACAAGCATCATGTAATATTGACCACAGAAATACATATACCGCAGAAGGTTTCGGCATTCTAGCTTTCTCGCTGGAGGCGGCGACTTCTGCTTCGGCTGCAATTGGTTGGACGCAGGTGCCGTGTGATGGTTGGGGCAGCTTGGTGGTGGAGGTATTACTGAAACTAGATTTATATTATTTATTGCAACACCATATTATTCTTGATTCTCTCTGGCTGCAGAATTCTTATTCGTACTACTCGCTCCCCTCTTAGTTCATATTGAAATCGAAAAACTTAATTATACTAATTTTACTGATGAACACTCAAGTTTCATTGTGATTCTTTGAAATCTAGAGCAATTAACATGTGAACAAAATTTTACTATGTTTACCACAAAATGAACAACCTGAAATAATAATATAACAATGAAGGCATTATCCAAGTGAAGCAAATAAGAAGTCCATATTGAATTGCTAATTTTTTATATGCTTGCTTCTTCTAAAAAATCGTTTAGTTGTTCTTATTTTAAACCGGCATTCCTCTTCGAGGCTCAGCATGCTACCGCCTACCATAAGCTTTAACTGCATTTAAATATTGCAAACTCAGTTGCAATTAAACTGACTTATGCCCCTATATTTGCACTAACACCTCATGGTTTTGTATTTTTTAGGTGTCAGTATGCTTTGCAGAGAACTCTGGAATGCCAAACGTCAAAGAGTTCAACTAATTGTGATTCAGCTGTACAGAATTTGGTCTGACCTGGGCAATATTGTAATTCGAGATGTATGTTCTTCGTGTAATGAGTGCTAGAAGTTTATCCAGATGATGAACCCAACAAGGTGCCACCATTTCCTTAACCGAGTCAGTATTAATACTACAAAGTTATTCACTTATTCACATACAAATTAGTACCAGGTGCTAACAGTGTGGTACGAGTTTTAGTACTCCCTAATATCTTATATTATGGGACGGAGGGAGTAATTCAGAATCATGACTGACAATACATCATGCAGAGATGCCACAGTTGATCATGTAAGTACCTACCAAATAAAGGAGTTTTTACTGTATAATTATATATATTCATGTTTGGTTGCTGAATACAAGGAAGTTTCATCTTATTTTAAATGGTGCAGGTTGATAGGGCAAGCAATTATGGAATACTGCTGAGGTGGTGTTGTACTGACCTGAATATATTATGGTAAAAAACCCAGATGTTTGATGGGTTATAGGATGCTATTTTTTCTTACTGTTAGCACATCCGCACATGTATGTGAGCTAGAGGTGTTACTTTTTTTATTAGATGCATCTGTTAAAGGTATTTTTCCATCCAAGGAACAACATAATTTGTTTTGTTCCGCTTTCTTTAACTAACCATGTTTGTTTTGTTGTCTAGACTTCTCCAACAAATTCAGGAATAGCTCTGTTCTCTTCCTTCTTTGAATGTTTCTTTCACACACTGATTCCGTGAGTGAGAGAGTAGCTCGGATAGATTTGGTTATGATGACCTTCTCTCTTCTCCATTGCGTGTTTAACTTTCTTTAGCTTAGAAGGTGCATTGCGTACTTGAATGTCTGGGGTGTTCTCTACGGCTCTTAACAGTTCTCCATTAGTCTGGTATTTTTCTCTCTTATTTTTTGTTTACGAGTCTCGGCTGTCCAGTTAGGATTATACCGTAATGATGTGCTTAATGAAATTCGATAACTTGAGATGGTCGGGTTGTCTCAAATTATATAGATCAATATAGTTAGGATATGAAATCATTTTAGTGCATTAGCTTCATTCCAGAGTGCCAGGCTGCTCTCATTAAACATGCTGCATATAAGAGCTGTTTCTCCAAGAAACCAAAACCTCCATAGAGCCAGGTTTAAGAAATGGTAATGGTATTTTCAATATGGAAACAAAACTACATGTATAGAGGTCCCTTTCATTTTTTTTTTACTTCCGAACATGTATTTTGTATTTTTTATACTGGACTCGATGGAACCTGGGAGCAGAATTGTAGTTGTCTGGTCCTCCTGCTATTAGGCTTCCTCTCCAATTCTGATCAGCCGTAGGCTTATTGTGATTTTAGCACCTTTGCTGATCTCGGTCTCATAACATCAAAGAATATAATTTGGGTTATGATAATGCTGCTTTCTCTGTCACTCATAACAGACTGATAATTTTTTCTCCATACTGTTATACATGACAGGATACATCAAAGTACCGAAGCACTTGGGTGTTCAATGTGGCGCCTCTATTGCCTTTGATCAAAGTACCTAAGCTTCGGTTGCAATGTCTTATAGCTGTATAGTGTGATGTCTTATATAGTGGTATTAGACAAGTGTTTTAGGGTTGTGGCACACCTCCAACGTGGGGTGACCTTTGCATTATATAGGGGGTACACCAATGTGTACAATACAAGTACAGATGGGACTACATGTACAAGGCCCAGTATATACAGAGTCTAACACCCTCCCTCAATCTCAACCGTGTTCTGAAGAATTCAGCAGGTTGAGATTGCGCCTACAGCCTTCAAAGTGAGGTAGCGGCAGTGGCTTTGTGAAGATGTCAGCAAGTTGATCTCTCGAAGGGATGAACTTGATAAGCAGCAGCTTCTGAGCAACACGTTCCCTGACAAAGTGATAGTCAACCTCGATGTGCTTCGTTCGGGCATGAAATACTGGATTCGAGGACAGATACGTAGCACCGATGTTATCACACCAGAGGACTGGCGGCTGCTCCTGAGAGATCCCCAACTCTTGGAGCAAAGACTGTATCCAAATAAGCTCAGCTGTGGCATTTGCAACTGCTTTGTACTCAGCTTCAGTGCTACTACGGGACACTGTCGCTTGTTTACGAGCACTCCAGGCGATCAAGTTAGGACCAAGAAACACTGCATATCCCCCCGTTGATCGTCTGTCATCCGGACTACCAGCCCAGTCTGCATCAGAGAATGCAGAAAGAACTCCAGAGGGCGCCGGTTGCAGATGCAAGCCATAGGAAGCTGTCAACCGAATATAGCGCAAGATGCGCTTAACAGCAGTCCAGTGAGAATCTCGAGGTGCATGGAGAAACTGGCAGACACGGTTGACAGCATACGAAACATCAGGACGAGTGATAGTCAAGTACTGCAGACCACCAACAACACTGCGGTACTCAGTGGCATCATCAGCAGATAGAAGAGTACCATCAAGAGCAGACAGTCTGTCAGTAGAGGACATAGGTGTAGTAGCAGTCTTACACTTGAGCATACCAGTACGTCGAAGAATATCCAGAGAGTACTTCTGCTGAGTGAGAGTCAAACCAGAATCAGAGTGAGAGACCTCCAGACCAAGGAAGTAATGCAACTTGCCAAGATCTTTAACAGCAAAATCACCACTCAAAGCAGAGACGAGACGATCCGCAGCTGATACCGACGAGCTGACAAGGATGATATCATCAACGTAGACCAGCAGATACATAGTAACTGTAGAACGCTGAAGAAGAAACAGGGAGGTGTCAGCCGTAGAGGGAACAAATCCATGAGCCCGAAGAGCAGCGCCAAGACGTGCGTGCCAAGCACGAGGAGCTTGTTTCAGACCATAGAGCGCCTTAACAAGGCGACACAGATGCTGTGGACGAGCTGGATCAACAAAACCAGGAGGCTGACGCATGTATACCTCTTCCTCAAGGACACCATGAAGAAAGGCATTCTGAACATCAAGCTGACGAAGGGACCAACCTCGAGTAATAGCCAGGGAGAGCAGGATACGGATAGTGGTGGGCTTGACCACCGGACTGAATGTATCCTCATAATCAAGGCCATAGCGCTGTTTGAAGCCTTTAGCAACCAGTCTAGCCTTGTATCTTTCAATAGAGCCATCGGCATGTTTCTTGACTTTAAAGACCCACTTCGAATCAATGATATTGACGCCAGTCTTGGGAGGAACCAAACACCATGTGTCATTCTTGAGAAGAGCCTGGTATTCTTGTTCCATCGCAGTGCGCCAGTGAGGAATACTCATAGCAGCCTGAAAATGCCGAGGTTCAGCAGTAGGGTCCGACTGTGCCTCTGCCATACAAGTCGCGAGCCAGGCAACCGTGCCATCAGTGCGCTGACGAGGACAAAACACCCCACTCTTGCTGCGCGTGTGAGGACGCAGCACAGGGGGCGGAGCAGGTGGCGAGGAAGTCGATGAGGGTGCCGAGGAGGATGCAGCACCAGCTGATGCAGAAGTCGACGACGATGGCGCAGGGGGGGACTGCTGTCGAGGAGACAGCATCGGAAGCGTCGTGACAGCAGGGGAGCGCTGCTCGGGCGACGGACTGCCAGGCGGGGACGGCCCAGGCGGCGATGTAGGAGTAGGCGTCGCGGGTGGAGGCGAGGCGGCCCGCTGGGCCGAAGCGTGCGCGAGCGTCAGCTGGGCCGGGGCACACGCGAGCGGCGCAAAGGCCGAGGGCGCGGGCGGGCACGCTGCATGGGGCATGCAGGAGGCCGGCCGATCGACGTTGGCGAGTGGAGACGAGGCAGCCGCTGGCTCGTCCTCGTCCAGGAGCTGCAGACGCGCACATCTCCCGATACCTGCACCATGGTTAGACAACAAAGAGGGCGAATGTGCAGCATCTACAAATTGATCAGGCAAAATAGGTGATGGGTGCACAGGCGGTGTGGAACTGGTGGCAGATGTGGGCAGAGTAGAAAAGGGAAAAACATGCTCATCAAAGACAACATCACGTGAAATATACACACGGTTAGACGGAACATGAAGGCATTTATACCCTTTATGAACAGAGCTATACCCAAGGAAGACACATTTTTTAGAACGAAACTCAAGCTTGCGACTATTATAGGGACGGAGGTGCGGCCAGCACGCACAACCGAACACTTTAAGAAACGTGTAATCAGGAATCTGACCAAGCAAGAGTTCAAGTGGAGTTTGCATATGAAGGAGCCGCGAGGGGAGCCTATTTATGAGAAAACATGCTGTAGTAAAGGCATCACTCCAAAAACGAAACGGGACAGATGCATGAGCGAGCAGAGTTAACCCAGTTTCAACAATATGACGATGCTTACGTTCAGCTGAACCATTTTGCTGGTGTGTATGTGGGCAGGACACACGATGAGCAATCCCAAGTTTCTCAAAGAAAGTACTAAGATTGCGGTACTCGCCCCCCCAATCCGATTGTACATGAATTATTTTATGATTAAGGAGACGCTCAACATGTGCTTGAAATTTTAAAAACACATCGAACACATCAGACTTGCGCTTAAGAAGATAAATCCAGGTAAAGCGACTATAAGCATCAATAAAACTGACATAATATTCATGACCACTAACAGACATCTGGGCAGGACCCCATACATCGGAAAACACAAGCTCAAGAGGAGTTTTGACTATATGGTTGGAAACAGAAAACGGTAACTGATGACTCTTGCCTTGCTGACAGGCATCACAGATGGCAGCATCTTTATTACTAGATTCTGACGGTAACTTATGGCGGTGGAGGACATGGCGAACAATGGGTGATGCGGGATGACCAAGGCGAGAATGCCACTGGGATGGAGACACACGGACGCCACTGAAGACGCGAAACTCAGCAGCAGCCGGAGCAGGGACAGCGGATGGCACATCAAGAGCATATAGGCCATGGCGGTAGCGACCTCTAAGAAGTACGTCCTTCGTTGCACGGTCCTTAACAAAGAGATGAAACGGGTGAAATTCACAGAAAACGTTATTATCCTGAGTAAGTCTAGGAACAGAGAGTAAGTTACGTGCAACTGTAGGGACACGAAGAATATTTGTAAGATGCAATTTTCTAGAGGTGTTCGTGAGAAGGGATGCCTGACCAACATGTGAGATATGCATACCTGCCCCATTAGCTGTGTGAACCTTGTCGTGCCCATGATAGGGCTGCTGAGCACCGAGCTTGCCCAGTTCACTCGTCACGTGATCTGTAGCTCCCGTGTCCATGTACCAAGCAGGGTCGACGGAGTATGATGGCGTGTGTCCCTGTTGCGCCATGTGGACCTGACGCTGGTTGCCCTTGCCGTTGTTGCCGAGGCCGAGGAAGTCGGCCTTGAAACGACGGTGACAACGAGAGGCAACGTGACCGTCCAGGCCACAGAGCTGGCACGGGGCAGCCGCACCACAGGCGGCACAGCAGGCACGGGGGCGGCCGTCGATGACGACCACCGAAGAGCGCGGCGCGGCCTGCGACGGGGCAGGTGGGACGCCGGGTTTGCCCCCCCCCCCCAGCGAGGGAGCAGCAGCAGAAGGACCTCGGCCACCACCTTTGCCGCGATACGCAGCGTTGACGGAGGAGTCGCCGACGACATCGGGGCGGCGCGCGTTGAGCCGCTGCTCTGTCGAGAGAAGGCGGTTGTAGAGGTCCTGAGGGCGAATGGGAACCTTGCGTTCCTTGATCACCTCAGCAAGAGAGTCGTAGTCGCCGTCAAGTCCGGCGAGGATGTACGCCGTGAACTCAGTGTCGCGAAGAGGCTCGCCGATCGAAGCAAGAGTATAGCCAATTTCTTGACTTTATTGTAGAAGGCGGTGACCGTACCATTCTCCTTACGGGTCTCGCCAAGCTGCGTACGGATGGCCATGGACTGAGCAGTAGACTGAGACGAGAAGCTTGACTCCAGAATATCCCACACCTCGTGAGATGTTGCAGCAAAGAGGACCAGCCCGGCAACACCCTCACCAAGGGAGGACTGCATCGCCGAGAGGATGGCTTGATCCTGAGCGATCCACGCGCGGAACATCGGATGATGCGGCGGCGGACACGGCAGGGTGCCATCGACGAACCCCTCCAAATAGTGGCTGCGAAGGAGCGGGAGCACCTGAGCGCGCCAGTACAGGTAGTTATCCGGCTTGAGCTTCACCGGAAGGAGGTGCGAGAACAGGAACGGCGGCGAGGAGATCGCAGCCAGAGCAGCCTCTACGTCCATGTAGGGCACAGGGGGCGGCGCTTGCGCCGACGGGGCAGCGTACGACGATGGTGCGCCGTACTGCGGCGGGGGCGGATACGCGCCTTGGCCGTGGAACGCGCCGTACGGGGCACCGTACAGGGGGTAGCCACCGTGGACACCGTAGGCCGCAAGGGCAGCGTCGGCGTCAGCAGGGCCCGCTGCGTGGTAGGTGGGGGCAGCGGGTGCAGGCACAGCCGCGCGCACCCGCAGGTGCGAGGGCGGCGGCACGGGCTCTCGAGGGAGCGTGACGGCTGAAGGAGGCGGCGGCAGCGGCGGGGGGGGGGGGGGGGGGGGGCCGGGCCGCAGCATGGAACGAGGATGACGGGTCGCCGGCGTACAGCGACGACACCGGACCAGCGTACAAGGACCCCGCAGATCGCGTCTGCAGAGGGCCGAGCGAGCCCCCCAGCGTGTAGGGCGCAGTCCCTCCTTGAAGGAGATGCGCGAGGAACGGCGGGAGAAACGCATGATCCATGTGGACAGAGGCCGACGGGGCGGCAGCAGGGAAGGAGGCCGCGGCGGCGGCCGCGCTAGAGGCGGCGGCGACGGCGGCTGGGGGCGGAGCGGAAGACATTAGGTTGTTTAGATCAATAGGTCGTCTGATACCATATTAGACAAGTGTTTTAGGGTTTGTGGCACACCTCCAACGTGGGGTGACCTTTGCATTATATAGGGGGTACACCAATGTGTACAATACAAGTACAGATGGGACTACATGTACAAGGCCCAGTATATACAGAGTCTAACAAGTGGAGCAAAAATGATTCGCTTTTTTGTACTCTTTTTTTTGTCATTGCACTCAACATGCTGGTTGTATTCTGATTCAACAGCTTCTCTAAGACAAAATGGTATATTTTGACTAAATTAAAGGATTTACATCTCTGTCAACGTGTTTATTTGAAGGGTCGTAATTTTAGTTCTCACAAATAAATAGTGTAAGTAAGTCTTATCTTATTAAATTGAATAGAAATAGGCATGAATGTGTAGTCGCTGGTGAAACTCAGCAGTGGTACCCATGTTTAACCACTGTATTGGTGAATTATTGTTGCTAGCGATTACTTGGCGCAGAAAAAATTGCAAATCATGCATACACTACTGACAACACATTTTGACCAAGACAACACGATGAAGCACAAAAGTGCTAGCCACGCAATGCAAGAACGATAAACCGATGGCGCGGCGAAGCGCGCTACTCCGTCTAGTTCTATGTGTGACCCGCCATTGTTGGATGCGGGGAAGGAATGTCAAGCAACTAGATTCGAACGGCGCGGCTCGCCGCGCAGCGATTGTTGCTTCTTTTAATTTTTTGCCCGTGGTTGTCACCATTTATACAAACCACTTAAAGGATATTTATATCATATGAATTTGAACACTATATAGAGTTGAAAGCGTATTTTCCAGATCATATGAAATCATTAATCAGAACATCATACAAAAAAGTCTTAAGCAACAGAAAGATCAAAGCAATGGTGAAGCGCACTGTAGTTTTAGTTCTGTATAGATTGGTGCCGAGCCATTCAAGAATCTGCTGAATGTCCCTATTGATTAAAAAATTAGGCAGCTAACTAATATTTGGTATGACCCAATTAAATCTCATACTTCTTTAGAAATGGAGAAACAAAATACAGAATCCCAAGCAGAAGGATAACAACATAATGAACACATGACGTAAGAGCTGTCAAACTCGACAGTGTACGCACAAACGTTTGATCAGTACGAATTACATTATGTGCACTGGTACTATAGAAGATATACGTAGACATCGGCGTGCCAAG
Source organism: Puccinellia tenuiflora (assembly GCA_012064385.1). Taxonomy (NCBI): domain Eukaryota; kingdom Viridiplantae; phylum Streptophyta; class Magnoliopsida; order Poales; family Poaceae; genus Puccinellia; species Puccinellia tenuiflora. The sequence goes on along the minus strand of QRDG01000016.1, from coordinate 134,905 downwards.
ATGACGGTAGAAGCAGAATAACATTATTCCTGGGAGTTTGGAGGCGAGGACGTATGGCCAACCTGCATAGGAAAAGTAAGAAAGTCTGTATCCTCAAAATAGGAAACATAATTTAAATTTAACACTGAGCCTAGGTGATCAAGATTTTAAAAGGCATGACGGCACCTCCTTCCAGACTGAAACGCCCATAGTAGATGTCTTGGAAGATTTTAAACATAACACTGAGACTAATGAAGGGATGGCTGGGCAAAGCCCATAGTGGATGTCGGTGGAGTGAAAATAACTTCGAACGCGACACAGCCGGATAATATTTACACGCTAAAGAAGATATGCATGTAACTGCAAGAAAAAATCATAATTGGTCGATACATGTTCTCTGTATACGGTGGAGTAATAGCATGCACAGCGTATCCATACCTTAGGACAATGCTATCATCTCCCAGTCTAGATTTTTTTTGCCAGGCAGTAGCCACGGCCTTCACTGATAGTGACCTGGGCCTGGAGTGGAGTAAAAAAAAAGCAACAGAATTAAAGAGGGACAGTAAACGCAAGAGAAATTAAAACATCAATATTATCTTGTGGCGTCTCTTCCAGGAAAAACCTCTTGTCAGTGGTAACGCCGCAAGACACCAGTGTTGCAGGTCCAACTATATCTGCAGTTGAGAACTGCACCGCCTTAGATCAACTGGCACTGGAGACGCTGCCATATTTGATGTTTCAGTAACAGCTGGGAGCCTGAACCAACAATGCCTCAATCCTCAAGTGTTTGAGGTGCTAATATGCTAGCATAAACCAAAAGTGTTTCGAGTCAGTTAACAATATGAGAAGTAGAAGTACATATCCCTATATTTTATCCCAATAATGTCCTCGTATTTGGTAACACAAAGATACAGGATATATTCTGAAGAATTGAAGTATCAAAATAACAGAGGGATGGTCTAATTCTCATATGCATTGAAATCTGGAGGCATGAAAGACTGTACAGTATTGTGTAACTGCATGTCTTCCCAAGAGTCTTCGGAAAACGAATGCAAAGACATAACTTAGTACTAATTAAAATGCATCAGTAGAACATAGAGAGCCGTCTCAACAAATATTTTTTTTTATTAAACTGAAATACTGAATCCTTTTCTCTACAATTTTACTATCTTGGAACATATATCATGTCCTTGTTTCAACTGCACAGATAGGGAATTGCAATCAATAATCCATGTATGTTCTCATTTTAGAAATGTGACAGAGTAGGGACCTACAGGTTGTCAATTACAATCAAAGAATCTTATGGCTGAACCTTATAAACCAGACTTTATGTACGTATTTACCACACATCCTATTAAAAAGAAGATGCATCAACTTGTTGTGAGCACAAGGCACATAAGAACATTGAAAGGATGCACCTTTTATAATTAGAGGAGTATGGTATAGCAAGAAGAAAATTTCAAGGAGAAAACAGAGAAAAGGTCAAAACTATAAGATGATTGAAGGTAAAACGGAAAGTGATTCAAGGCCTCGGCTAGAAGTTCTTGAATGGCACGAAAATGGCTGATATCACGGGAACAGTTTGTATTTAAAAAAAAACTCGTGAGAACCTAAATGGACATATTGTGGAATCAAAAATTAAGATGTAAATTTAAGACACATTATTAGAGTAGACAATATTGACTGCATAGAAATATCATTTGTAAATGCAATCCTCGTTGAGAACAAAACGTACAGAAATCCACAGTTTACCAACAAAAAAATAGTTTAGAGACTCCATATCCAGAGAGGCGAGAACAAAAATACAGTCCAAGTGGAAGCTTTGTCGGGCACCAAGTATAACGTAAATTCAGCCAAATGCAACAGGCTTTGATATTTAACAAACATGATGTAGCATGAGTGAGCTTACAACAATGTTAGCTAAAAATTAGTACAATCCAAAGACAAAGGATGAATTAAATACTTGAAACACCTAGTACCCTTTCCAGGATGGCCGAAAAATCATGCATGATTGGGAAAACAGGAATGCACTCCATAAATGGAGAACATACTCCAGTGAATGGTTCAGCTGAGGAAATAACTCGGTTAGGAGGAAACAAACTCAAGTAAATATATGGCCAGGGGTAACCATGCGGTGAAGGAAAGGGAACTTACCATCTGTCAAAAATACGTTGATATTTGCAATAAATCTAGCACGAAGCAACATAGCACCAATGCGTCTGCACCAAGAAGAGGGTCACACCACATGTGACTATATTAGACAGGAAGAGAGTGACGGGCTTAAGATAAACCGGAAAAAGGGGGGAAGGGAGTTCAAAAACCTTACCAATAGATCAATTACTTCCAATGCTGGGCGATCTACACCATCCTTTTTCCGTGGCGAAATGTGCGTACTATTTTTTGTAATAAGAGAAAAGAAATTTCAGGTAAACAATATCAATAAAATAATTCAAGCTAATTACATGGCAAATATATTCAAGATAATGATCTACTTATGCTCGTCTCTCCACGCAACTGATACATACTTATTGGATCTGCCTTTTATCAGCCTCACCAGGCTCAAAATATTCCGAGTTCACCATTGTCGTAGCTGAAAAATCAAACATAATGTCCATATTATATAGCAAACAAAATGCAATTAGGATTTAAAAAAGAGGAGCTACGATATGCCTATTAGGACTAATGCACAAAATTGGTGAGAAAAGAAACAATGATACCGACCTACTAATAAGCTCCTTTCTCATCCTATCAAAGAAGACAAACTAAAGTTCACCACATCCTTCATTTGCACCAACATAATAGACCCAATAGGATATATATACACAGGGACAGAGATATAGATTAGAGATTCAAGGTCGGGTGAGGGTTTTCGGTAGGAGAGAGAGGGAGAGACAGCAATGGGATGGTTACCTATGGATGGAATAGATGCAGCTAGTCTCCATGGGACAGATGCAGCAGGCATGGAGCTGCAGCTCAGTGGCAATCTGTAATGTACAAAAAGACAACAAAATTACACAATAGAAAGTGGGCAATGAAAAGAGCATGACGACTGCAACTACACCAATGGAAGGTTACATTCAGCAAACAAAAAATAAGAATTGCAAATGACAAATAGCTACATGGAGCAAATGACCTGTTATCATTAACTGAAGATTAATCATCCCTTGCAGCCTACTTGGATTTTCATCGAACATGTTGTAGGCAGAGATAACAAACAACCTGTACAAATAAAGATGAGAAGTTCCCTACTGCTGGCATAGATAAAAAAGCATCTGCACTGACAAACAATGACATGTGAAAAAATCAGAAAAACACATAACATGATGGGAACCAGGAAATAAGTGGAGATGATGAAGCTCAGCTGCACCTGATGAAATCGTTCGCGCTCGTCAGGCTACCTCATCTTACCCCTCACGTCCTGCCATCTCAATCTCAGTAAAAAGGAATCAAAAACTGGGATACAAAAAGAATAAAACTGTAAACTAACATGTCAGATCAAGATGAATCCATCTAATATTCAAGAAACAAAGAGAGAAGAGAGCTGCTGATTAAATACCTCGTCGTTATGCGGCCGGCAACACCAAGATTTGCTAGCTAGAAGAAGTTGCGCTTGGGGATGGCAATCGAGTGACGCTCCGGTGGATGCCCTCCATGGTCCACGGAAGAAGAAGCAGCGGAGGGCGAGCAGCCGCGCCGGCGTCTCCATGACGAACCAGGGTCGGGCTGCTCTTCCCTCATATTGTCAGCATCCTCCTCTCCCGCTGCTCTATCCCACTGCCTAGAAGAGACAAATTTAGCGCCGCCCGCCACAGAGAAGGGAGATGTGTTGAGAGAAAGAGGAGGACTTACCTGTGGAGAAGCAGCACACCGGCGCCGAATCCGCAGGCCGAGCCACCGTCGAGCCGAGCGCCCGTGGCCGCCACCATCCCGGCCGTGAATCAGGAGGGGAAGTGTGGGTACCTGCAAGAGGCCAAGTGCGGCAAGGTCGAGCGGATCTGAGTCTTGGAGGTTCAGCTACGGCAGCAATCAACGGCGCTGGCACGCAGGGGACGGGAGGGAGGGGTGGAGGAGGAGAGGAGAAGAGGCGGGGATTGGGGGAGGAGCGAACGCGAGCGGGATTGGGGGAGGAGAGCGCGTGCGGGGATTGGTGGGTGGCGGCTAGGGTTTCCACCGCGTGGTTGCACTGCGTTTTTATACCACGCGCGGGCAAGAAATCAACGGCCAAGATCAAATCAAATCCTATAAGACGGTCACCATGCTCTGAGCTCTGAGGAGCCTCAGGGTTCCCTCAAGGATGTATTCTTTAGATATGATGACTATGTAACATGGGGTTATTAGTGGTTTAGTAGTTGCAAGAGTATCATCAATATTTCACCTATTATGTCATCTGTACCTGACCACACTCTTTATAGGGCTACCTTGTATCCCATTGCCATCAACCAAGAAATGAAAGCCTTATTTTATCATTTTTTTCCTGCACTTTTTTTTTTTTTTTTTGAGAAGTTTTTTTTTTTTTTTTTTTTTTTTTTTTTTTTTTCCTGCACTTTATCTTACATTTCATCCAACATTTCATTTACCTTATCTTAAATTCATCTTAAATCTTGGTTATCCTTGATCTTCCTCGTGTTAGATCCATCGGGGTCTAACACATCATGCATCATACACCTACGTGCCCGGAAAGATCTCGCTCGTGTCGTGCGCAGGAAGAGTATTAATCCGGCGTGTGGATCTAATTAGAATCTGTACATGCGGGTTAATTTACAGGATCCACTGGACCCATGTGTCCCGCTTCCTACAATTCCGCTAAACCCATCCTGTCCGGTGAATCTTATTTACCGCTCTTTGCGGCGAGGGAGGCTTGTACCGCACACCCCCGCGCCGCACTAGGCCGGCCCATTTTTTTTGCCTTTTCCTGTTATTTGGTATTTCTACTTTCTTTTCTATTTTGTTCTTTAGTCTTTTTCTCTTCTTTTTCTGTTTTCTTTTCTTTTTCTTTTTTACTTAACTTTCTTTTGGGTTATAAAATTTATTTTTAAATGTTCAAATTTAAAAAGTTAGATTTTGCAACTCTTTAGATTTGAAAATTGTTAAATTTTGAAAATTGTTAAGATTTTTAAAAAAGTTTGAAAAATGTTTATATTTATAAAAATGTTCATATTTTAAAAAACTTTCTGTTTTTGAAAAAATTCATATTCAAAAAAATTTAGATTAAAAAATGTTTAAATTTGAGAATTATTCAAATTTTGAAAAATGTTCAGATTATTTAAAAATGCGGCGCCATTGTGCGAGTATGTGCGGCGCGCCAGTTCGGCATCACAAAACGCAGCGAATAGCAGCTCCCTCCAGTACCGACGGACGGGGTAGTCGGGAGGCGGGCTTTCCCGTGTCGCGCCGCCTACATCGTTTTAGAGCGAGACGGGAAGGAAAACTGAAAGGTTTGTGTACTGGAAAACAATTTTTTTTCCTACGAGATGCGAAATAAACCCAACGGATCTAGATCTATTAGATGAAGGTAGCAAGAGGAAGATCCAATCTTCTTACCCTCTAAGAACAGCCGAACGTGTTTTGTCGAGGCAGGGGTTGGCTAGTCGATCCCCGCAACTAGACTTGTCTAGTCGCAAGGAGATGTCATCTTCTTCATCATCAATGTCATCTCGGTAACAAGTATCTACTTCATGCATACTTTTCTATTATTCAACCTTGTGTAGGTTGCTTCTTGGCATGAAAGCTTATATGTGCAATTGTTGTGGTTTTGGCTTATTTCTCTCACTTGGTATATCTTTGTGATATTTGTGTTAAAATTGCAAAAACTTTCCTTCAATTGATATTCTCTTTGTGATACTTGTTGTCTATCTCAAAGCATCTACACTATCTCTTGTTCCCTTAGTGATATGTGATGTCTTTAATGTATTTGAAGTCTATTCATATACAATAAGATAAAGTTGAGCTATGTGCTATGCCTTTATGCCATACTCTTATTTGTGTATTTATGACTTCCCTTTGGATACCTTGTTCTCTTCTTCACTAACCATTTTGTATGTACATATTTCTTTGTGGATGTATATCATCAACGATTTGTCCACTTAGAAACCTATACATATGAGAGAGGTCACCTTTTAATCGGTATCCTAATTCTTTTGAGTCACCTTGATTTTTATCTTTGATTCTTTGGTGGCTTCGAGAATAAAATATCTCGTGAGTGCTCGTCTTATTTTTATTTGCTGAGCATGTTGATTTTTATTGGCTCTACATGTTCCTACTAGCTTTTGGCCTTTTCAATTGGTTTTAGTTTCCAATTGGTATCCTTGAGCTTGTGAACATATTCTTCTTCTTTAAAGATCTTCTTTGTATCTTGTGTGTTGGCAATACGTGCATTGCGTTTTGTCTCCCATTTGGTTAATGCTATGATGATGATTTATTTCATCCTTCTATTTGTCTTACCAAATAAATGGTCTTGTCACACACATATATGCTTGGTTGGGCCTCTCTTACCTTGAATCTTTTAAATTGATATCTTCTTATGGCTCAACCATATATTTGGTGCAAGTTCTATGATTTGTTTGTGTTTTATGCACTCTTGCACTTGTTGTGAGTTCTAGATGATTTTGGGGGAGTGAGGATTCCATATTTGTGCACTCTTCAATAGTGCATGAACATTGGGGAGCTTCTCCATTTTCATTTAGAACATACTTTTTTGGATCTTTTCAATTGCTTTTCTCCCTTGGGGAGATGTTTAAAAAGGGATGTCATCTTATTTGCAATCTTTGGATCCTCAATATAGATTGATTTCCTCCAGCTATTCGTCATTGGATATGTGCATTTGATTTCACTCATATTTTGAGAAATGCACACCTTTTGGAGGAACTCACATTATATTGGCATTCTAAATTTTTCCTCCCATTTCGGCAATAGATGCCAATGGGGGAGAAGTTTAGAGGGTTTAAGGGAATTTGGTTTTATGCTTTTGTTTGGTTCTTAAGCATTTGCCTTTGATGCTCTTGCATCCTTGCTCGTTTGTCTTGCAAGGATGCTTAATTCATTATATAAACCCTCTTAAAAGGGATTGTCATCAATTACCAAAATGGGAAAGATTGAAAGAGCATGGTTGCCCCCATGTGGTAATTAATGACAATCCTTATGGACTAATGTTTGCTTTGAGTTATACTTGTAGGATTTGGTCCATATGACAGGCTTGATCTCAATATGTTGGAGTTAAGTCTAAACGGAGAAGATTACATGTTGATCATGGCTAAGTGCAAGTTGATCAAACCCACAAGGCTAGGGATGTACCATGAGGGATCATATGATCTCATGGTATGGTAAGCAATTGTCAATATAGCCTTGTGAACTAACCCATGATCTATGTGCTTGTGTCTCTATGTGTGGTTAGGTTTTTCTCCATGAGCATGCAACGAAAGGGAGATCCTATGTAGCCCATGGAGAATGGCGTCACGTGGTGATCGTCATCAAGATAAGGGCCGGATGAAGATATGTCAAAGAGTTCCTCTCCCATCTTGGTGTATGGGAGAGCATTATGTGAGCCTTCACCGAGCAGAGCGCAATCAAGAAAGGTGGTCCAACTTGAGACGGTCAAGATCGTCATCATCTAACTCAAGTGGATTATGCGCAAGGCAAAGGTATGATCTTTATAGGGTTTCTATTTTACCGGTCTCATGATGTGAGTTGAGAGACCGGGTTATAGGATAGTTAACCGTACTGTCAAGAGGGGCTCTCGAGCGAGTGTCTTGATCATATCGTCGTAGAGAGCTCAAACCTTTGCATCCTTGGCATCATCTTTATTGGTTCTTATTTGGCTCTTATCGTGGTGTGGTCTTCGTGCTTGTCGTGCTCGTCATGACAAGGCCAAGTTCACCAAAAACGGATTTCGTATGCGTCTTCTATTGCGTTTTCGGTTTTGGAGATTTTGCCGGTCCATCTGTGCGGAAGGTTTCACTCTTCCATTTATTAGCAAAATCTCCCTTTTTGTAGGGTAGCCCTTGGCGTCCTCTTTCCAACAAAATTGGATTCACCTCGATCGGAGCTTCCTTGCAAAAGTTATTCAATTTCAGGCTCTACAGCTTTCTCTGTTCCAGGGGGCGGTAGTACCGCTCTCACCGACGGTAGTACCGCCAACTCCTGTGTTCTGCCCAGACCCCCTCGGGTGCGGTACCGTCACTGGTACCGCCAACAGTTCCGCCATGGAGGGCCTCTGTTTCTTCTCAGCGATAGTTTCGCCGCCACTGGCAGTACCGCCGCTGGGAAAATGAGCCCTCCCCTGGAGGTAGCGATACCGCCAACAGTACCGCCAGTGGTGCCGCCTTTTAGCCTCTCCGTTGCGCCCCAGCGGTAGTACCGCCACCTCTGGCGGCAGTACCGCTAACCCTGGCGGTAGTACCGCCCCTGCGCGAATCTGCCCCCAACGGTTGGTTTTCGGGGCAACTTATTTAAGGAGCCTTCTTCTCCAATGGTTGCCGAACTTTTTGAACTCTCTCTCTCCTCCATTGTTGACCTTTTGAGAGCTTGCTTCCTCTCCATCCCTCCATGATTCTTGCCTCCATTTAGAGGGAAAAGAGAGAGGAGATCTAGATCTAATTTCCACCAAACCATATCTCCTCTAAGTGAGGGGAACCCTTTGGATCTAGATATTGGAGTTGCTTTGTGTTTCTCCTTTGTTCTTCCTCTCAAATCCCTCTCTAGCATTAGTTGCTTTGGTTGGATTTCGGAGAGAAGAACTTGACCACCTTGTGTGGTCTTTCCTTTTGCATTTGGTGCATAGGTTTGAGTTCCCCACGGTGATACGTGGGTTTGAAGTTCAAGAACCTTTTTACTCTTGGGTGCATAGGGCTCCCAAGAGATTGTGCCTCTTGGGTGCTTTGTGTACCCTAGACGGTTGGTGGGTGTCGCGAAGATCTTCAAGGTGTGAAGATTCGGGCACATTGTACGGGTTTGGTCAACGCCCTCAAGACGACCTCATAGTGGATGAGCGAATCCCCCATCGGGTATTCCCCACGGGAGGAGCTAACGGAGAATAGTGTTGAGAATATGCCCTAGAGGCAATAATAAAATGGTTTATTAGCATATTCATGTTTATGATAATAGTTTATTCTCCATGCTATAATTGTATTAATTGGAAACATAATACATGTGTGGAATATAAACACCAGGTGTCCCTAGTAAGCCTCTACTAGACTAGTTCGTTAGTCAAGAGATGGTTAGAGTTTCCTAACCATGGACTTGTTATAGTCACTTGATAACGGAGTCATATCATTAGGAGTAATGATATGATGGACAAGACCCAAATAATAAAGAGTTGCAATTGATCGTGTCACACAAGTTTCATTGCCAACACTTTTAGTATGCCAAGTATAGTTTCCTTAGACCATGAGATTATGTCACTCCCGTTTACCGGAGGAATACTTTGTGGACATCAAACATCACTTCGTAACTGGGTGATTATAAAGGTGGCTTTCAGGTATCTCCGATGGTATTTGTTGGGTGACATGAATCAAGACTGGGATTTGTCCTTCCTTGTGACGGAAAAGATATCTCTGGGCCCTCTCGGTAATATAGCATCAGAAAAGGTTGCAACCATGTGATTAAGTGTTAATCACGGAGATCCTATATTATGGATGAGTAAAGAGAATTTTCCAGGTGACGAGATAGAATTAGATATGGAGATATCGACGATCAAATCTCGGGCAAATTAAATATCGGTGAGACAAAGGGAATCGTATATGAGATTAAGAATCTCCGGTATCGTGGTTCAATCGATAAAGAACTTCGTTGAATATGTAGGAGTCAATATGGGCATCCCGGTCCCGCTATTGATTATTGATATGATCATGTCTGCATGTTCTCGAACCCGTAGGGTCACACACTTAACGCTCCGATGTAGCTAGGGTTTGCGATGAGATAATTGATGGTATGAATGAATGGTGATTCGGAGTCTCGGATGGGATCCCGGACGTCACGAGGAGTTCCAGAGTGGTCTGGAGAATAAGATTCATATAAGGAAAGTGGTTTCCGGAGGTATCGGAAAAGTTCCGGGATTTTCTGGAAGGGTTCCGGAATATTCTAGAAGGTTCTAGAGGAGTCTAGAAGTGGGGCCACAGGAGTATGGGGCCCACATGGGATATAGGAGTGGTGGACTGGCCTAGGGCCAGCCGCACCACCAAGGGCACCTAGGCCCATGCGGGCTAGGGCAAAGCCCAAGAGGGGGCCGGCCAGACCCTAGGGGAGGCTTGGGGGCCAAGACACCCAGCCGCCAGCCCTAGGGGAGGCTTGGGGCGCACCCCCCCTGGCCGCCTATATAAGGAGGGGCTGGGGAGGGCTGCCGCACCCAAGTTGCTCCTCCCCAAGCCGCCGCCCCCCTCTCTCCCTTGGCCGCCGTGCGCCATCTCTCTCCCCGGAGGGCTGCCGCACTCGACCTCTCTTTTGGCGCCACCTCTCCCGTAGGGCTGCCGCCATCCTCTCCACCATAGCCGCACCACCCTAGTGTAGGGCTGCTGCTGCGCCTCCTCCTCTCCCTCTCCCTCTCACATGGCTTGGCGAAGCCCTGTCAGACGGAGCACTACACCATCAACGCCACCACAACCGTCGTGGTGCCGAGATCCATCTAGCCATCTCCACCTTGCTTGCGGGATCAAGAAGGCGGAGATCTACATTGAGCCGTACGTGTGGATACCGCGGAGGTGCTGCTCTTGCGGCACTTCATCGAATTGGACTTCGAGGAAATACATCTCCTCGCGACTAGATGAGTCTAGTTGCGGGGATCGACTAGCCAACCCCTGCACCGACAAAACGCGTTTGTTCGATCTTCAAGGGTAAGAGATTGGATCTCACCTTCGCTACATTCGTCTAATAGATCTAGATCCTTGGGGTTTCTTCCGCTTGTTCCGTAGGAATTTTTTTGTTTTCTATGCAACGACCCCATCAGTGGTATCAGAGCCTAGATCTATTCGTAGATGTTGGTGCGATTAGAACACAAGTGTTGTGGGCGTTGATATTTTATGTTGCTACCTTCTCGCGTGCACTTTGCGTCTTTGCGGTATTGTGAGATGAAGCGGCCCGGACCAACCTTACTCGTCCACGCATGAGAGACCGGTTCCACGACTGACATGCAACTTGTTTTGCATAAGTGGCTGGCGGGTGTCTGTTTCTCTTGCTTTAGTGAAGATGCAATTTTCAATGGAAGGCCTTTCAAAAGGATGAGTAAATAAGCAACTACTATATCACCGTTGTGGTTTTGCGTAGATTAGAACGGTTCTATCTCGTTGACCCAAGCCACGTAAAAATTGCATAAACAAAGTAGAGGACGTCTAACTTGTTTTTGCAGAGGAGGTCATGTGATGTGGTATGGCCAATGTGTGATTTGTGATAATGTATGCAATGATCATGTTTGTAATCTTTCGCGACTTGCATGTCGACGAGTACGGCAACCGGCAGGAGCCATATGGTTGTCTTTTATTTTATGTGACCTGCGTGTCGATGAATCACCATGTAATTGCTTTACTTTATTGCTAAGAGTAGCATTAGTTGTAGTTGCAATAGTTGGTGGACAACCATGGTGATGGCGCCACAATGATGGAGATCATGCCGGTGATGATGGAGATCATGCCGGTGCTTTGGAGATGGAGATCAAAGGCACAAGAAGAAAGGCCATATCATATCACAATTATGAATTGCATGTGATGTTAATCCTTTTATGCACCTTATTGTTATGCTTAGATGTGATCACGACGGTAGCATGATAAGGTGATCTCTCACGTTAATATCAAGATGTGTTCTCCCCTAGTATGCACCGTTGCCAAAGATCTTCGTTTCGAAGCACCACGTGATGATCGGGTGTGATAGATTCAACGTTCACATACAACGGGTGTAAGCCAGATTTACACATGCTAAAATACTACGGTTTCCTTGACGAGCCTAGGATGTACAGACATGGCCTCGGAACACAAGAACCGAAAGGTTAAACACGAGTCATATGGATGATATGATCAACATGGCGATGTTCACCATTGAAGCTACATCACCTCACGTGATGATCGGTTGTGGTGTAGTGGATTTGGATCGTGTGTCACTAAACAACCAGAGAGATGTTGAGTTTAGTGGGAGTTCATTAAGATGAACTAAAATTATCATAAACAAAAGTCCAGATGTCTTTGCAAAAATCCTTGTAGATCATGGTCGACTACGGTAGTCTGTTCGTTGCTGAAAAACTGCGTCTCGATGGGTCAATTTTGTTGAGTAGTACCTGCGTCCTGAAAGAAGTCCTACACACCAATGATCAGCTCTGCGTGCTAAAAGAACCAATAGGAGATAAACCTAAATATTTCTGCAAGCGATGAAGAGTACATGGAGTGGTTTTGAACCACCTACTTGAAAGTCAAGTGGATGATGTGCACCTTCATGAATTCTGACCTAAGTAGACAATTCAAGAACTTGATTGCAATGGAGATTGTTGATGAGCTGAAAAATAGTTTTCAGCGCAAGTTAGAATTGTAAGGTTCGAATGTCTGAACGTTTTTCTTTCACTCAAGATGGAAGAGAACACTTGCTTGGAACAACACCTGAGGATAATGCATTAGATACATCATCGTCTAGTGCTTGTAACCACGAGATGAATGACGGTTTCGCGATAGATGGGGTGATACGCTAGCTTCTCCCCAGCTTCAAGAATTTTGTCAGAGACTATGTCATGGGAAGGGATTTGATCACTTTCTATGAGTTTGTGTCTCGGCTGCGTCATGTCAAAGTGGAACCCATAGCAAGAGAAGTTGACAATGCAGAAAGTATATAGTGATATACAAGTTATAAGTGTTTAAGTCCAAATTGCAATTGTGGCGGTTCCGATAAGTATTTGATACTCATTCTGTTTTATGAAAACAGAACCTGCTGTTTGAGATTTGCATAAAGGATATGGGAAGACGTTGCAGAATAGTGGCAATCAAGGAGTTGATGCTGGCAACGATCTGTCTCTACATTTATCGTTTAGATTAGAGGATTTGAATAAGTTTTGTAATCGAATTAAGTGTGATTTTGATTAGTGTGTCTTGCTTATGTGAGACGGTTATTCATGTTAAAGACAATGGTTGTTCTATTTTCATGAGTGATTCTTTTTGGAAATCACAAGTTTCGATTATAAGTGTATTACTCTTATTATAATCTAGATGATAAATTGGTTGAACATTTATAAAATATGAGACATACTAAAATATCCAAAACTTAATAATGACAATTGTTTTAGTCGTGCTAAAGATTGAATAAACATTTTGATGTTTTATCAATGCACCTTATTGTAAGGAGTATGACTAAAATGCCACCCTTTGGAAGAGTGCCATGAATTGCCGAAAATAAACACAAGTGTTGGTTGTATTTTCAGCAAATGTTGGATGTCATTATTTTGTGTACTCCATCATAAATGATTAAATAGGTGTATTTATTCGAGTTATGATATTTGATGAGATCAAATAAATTTCTGGAGTTTAGGATATTAAGTTAACAAGAAAATTGAGTCTTTATGATTTGATCAAAAGAGACAAAATATTTGAGTTATATGTTAGTATGCGGACTTGTGAGAAGTGTTATCACAAATTACAATATTTAGAATATTTTCAAAGGAGTTTGATATGTCCTAAGATATTGTAATCACACACTATTTGATATTGTGTGGTCTCAAAGAAGGGTTTTATTTCGGGGGGTTTAATAATAGCATTTAGATTTATTTGATAAACACTCTGTTTTAAATAAGGGTCTATTTAATGATTTGCATATGAGTTATGTGAAACAGTGGTTTCATTAATTATGAGATAATTAGAAACTATTGCAAATAAAGTTTGTAGTATATTCATATGTGACTATGAATAGAGATTCCACAATGAGAGACTAAAAGGGACAAATCAATTGTTGATTGTGTTAAATGTTTTAGTGGATTTATCGTGAAAAGGTTTCATTGATAAAAGAATTGATGGAATGGAAAAGCTAAAACCTTGCTTGTTTATGTATCAAGTGGCACATATGTAAAGTGCTATGTTGGTTAAAACTTGACACATAAAGGAATTAATGATGGTGATCATTGAATTTCGGTTTAGCTTGTCTAAAGAAAAGTAGGATTCAAGAATATAAAATTTTGTCAGGTTACAAAATAATATTCATGATTTACTTGTCATGTTTGAGAAACAAGACATACCTACGAAACTACAAAGAAGAAATAGAAACCTTAAATACGAAAGTGACTAAGAGTCATTCGATGTTAAGTTTAAATCACAAAGTAATTGTTGCTTGATTTTGTGAAAGTGATGTTTCACATATTTATTCCTCAAAAGGTGTTTTGTAGAGAATAAATAAAACTTAAAGCTAGTAGAGTACTAGTGTTCGTATATGAGTTCTTGATTTAAAAGTTAATTAAGATTTTTGGAGGTGTCCAAAGTATCGAGAAAGTGCATAAGAAACTGAGTGTGATCTAATTAAGATATGTGGTGACATATATTAAGTTAGAGCAGAAACTATTTTCCAAGATCAAAATATGTGGTGACATATGTTTGAGTGGGAGCTAGTTAAATCATGGTCGAATATAGAGATAACATATTTCTGAGTGGGAGCCAAAGTGGTTTCACAATTTAATATGTGTATGGTGTATATTTGAGTGGGAGTTTACAACATCTTGTTTGAGTGAAATGGAGATTTCATAAATGTTGTAAATGAGTCAGGAACCAACGTATAACTTGTGAAGTTAGTTTGAGACGTCAAATATCCATGGAGATGGATGTATCTGTGGAAGATAGATATGTTTGATAAGCATTATGTCAGGATGTTTAACCTAAGTAAGATTTTGAAGGAGTTCAAAATAGAACAAGTGAAGAAAGGTTCATTTGCTTGTCAGAAATAGGTGAAACATTGAGTTGATAACTCAGTACAAAATGATGGTTGGAGGATATGTTAGAATTCGCTATGAATCGTTCATAGGACTAAACATATAAGAACCATGTGTTTGTATTTGACGATATGTGACCTAAGTTCTTGGTTAGAAGAACATGTTAAATGAGGAGTCATTTTTCATGGAGTTGAGATCAAGAGATTGGTAGACTTGGTTGAAGTCATAAAACCAAACTAGATTGGGGATCTCATAATAGCAGAAGCGCATCGAAAGCATGATCGAAAATATCGAAGTGACATGATAGCACTGTCGATTTGTGAGTCTACAACATATAGGAGTATATGATTAATTCAAGGATTAAAAGATATAATATTATGGTTTGAGAAATTTTGTTTCAAGATTGAGTGAGTTCCGGGTGCACATGCTATGTGAAAGTTCCTTTTGACTGATCATACGTCATGTAGGCATAACAGGGAAATGAAAATCTCACTCTCTAACCAAATATATTATATTCATCATGTGATGATGAGAATTATCATGTGATGATAATAGGTTTATCATGAGATGATAAAGTAATGTCAAATTAGGTGACATTGACGTTTTGCAAAGAACATAAAGAACTGTATAGTACAGAACACGGGCAGAACCTCTTCCACGAGCAAACATGATCAGCACAGAGACTCCATGAGTGTTAGACACCATGAGTGTTGGATCGAGAAAATGTAAACTAGATTATTGACTCTAGTGCAAGTGGGAGACTGTTGGGAATATGCCCTAGAGGCAATAATAAAATGGTTTATTAGCATATTCATGTTTATGATAATAGTTTATTCTCCATGCTATAATTGTATTAACTGGAAACATAATACATGTGTGGAATATAAACACCAGGTGTCCCTAGTAAGCCTCTACTGGACTAGTTCGTTAGTCAAGAGATGGTTAGAGTTTCCTAACCATGGACTTGTTATAGTCACTTGATAACGGAGTCATATCATTAGGAGTAATGATATGATGGACAAGACCCAAATAATAAAGAGTTGCAATTGATCGTGTCACACAAGTTTCATTGCCAACACTTTTAGTATGCCAAGTATAGTTTCCTTAGACCATGAGATTATGTCACTCCCGTTTACCGGAGGAATACTTTGTGGACATCAAACGTCACTTCGTAACTGGGTGATTATAAAGGTGGCTTTCAGGTATCTCCGATGGTATTTGTTGGGTGACATGAATCAAGACTGGGATTTGTCCTTCCTTGTGACGGAAAAGATATCTCTGGGCCCTCTCGGTAATATAGCATCAGAAAAGGTTGCAACCATGTGATTAAGTGTTAATCACGGAGATCCTATATTATGGACGAGTAAAGAGAATTTGCCAGGTAACGAGATAGAATTAGATATGGAGATATCGACGATCAAATCTCGGGCAAATTAAATATCGGTGAGACAAAGGGAATCGTATATGAGATTAAGAATCTCCGGTATCATGGTTCAATCGATAAAGAACTTCGTTGAATATGTAGGAGTCAATATGGGCATCCCGGTCCCGCTATTGATTATTGATATGATCATGTCTGCATGTTCTCGAACCCGTAGGGTCACACACTTAACGCTCCGATGTAGCTAGGGTTTGCGATGAGATAATTGATGGTATGAATGAATGGTGATTCGGAGTCTCGGATGGGATCCCGGACGTCACGAGGAGTTCCGGAGTGGTCCAGAGAATAAGATTCATATAAGGAAAGTGGTTTCCGGAGGTATCGGAAAAGTTCCGGGATTTTCTGGAAGGGTTCCGGAATATTCTAGAAGGTTCTAGAGGAGTCTAGAAGTGGGCCCATAGGAGTATGGGGCCCACATGGGATATAGGAGTGGTGGACTGGCCTAGGGCCAGCCGCACCACCAAGGGCACCTAGGCCCATGCGGGCTAGGGCAAAGCCCTAGAGGGGGCCGGCCAGACCCTAGGGGAGGCTTGGGGGCCAAGACACCCAGCCGCCAGCCCTAGGGGAGGCTTGGGGCGCACCCCCCCTGGCCGCCTATATAAGGAGGGGCTGGGGAGGGCTGCCGCACCCAGGTTGCTCCTCCCCAAGCCGCCGCCCCCCTCTCTCCCTTGGCCGCCGTGCGCCATCTCTCTTCCCGGAGGGCTGCCGCACTCGACCTCTCTTTTGGCGCCACCTCTCCCGTAGGGCTGCCGCCATCCTCTCCACCATAGCCGCACCACCCTAGTGTAGGGCTGCTGTTGCGCCTCCTCCTCTCCCTCTCCCTCTCACATGGCTTGGCGAAGCCCTGTCGGACGGAGCACTACACCATCAACGCCACCACAACCGTCGTGGTGCCGAGATCCATCTAGCCATCTCCACCTTGCTTGCGGGATCAAGAAGGCGGAGATCTACATCGAGCCGTACGTGTGGATACCGCGGAGGTGCTGCTCTTGCGGCACTTCATCGAATTGGACTTCGAGGAAATACATCTCCTCGCGACTAGATGAGTCTAGTTGCGGGGATCGACTAGCCAACCCCTGCACCGACAAAACGCGTTTGTTCGATCTTCAAGGGTAAGAGATTGGATCTCACCTTCGCTACCTTCGTCTAATAGATCTAGATCCTTGGGGTTTCTTCCGCTTGTTCCGTAGGAATTTTTTTTTGTTTTCTATGCAATGACCCCATCAAATAGGGTGAGCACGGGCGTGCTTGTAGCAGGGCCAAGGAGCCTCCACACCTCTCCAACATAGACGTACTTCCATTGGGAAGGAAATACGGGAAACAAACCTCCGCCTCCACTTGTGTCGGTTATCTCTATAACCAAACCCTTTACTTATGCATTTACTTTGTGATAGCCATCGAGCTTGAAGCAATTTATATCTTGCTAGCATAAGTTGTTGGTGCACATAGGTGAACCTAGTATATTAGGTTTTGTGCTTGATAAATTGAACGCTAGTTTTATTCCGCATTTATCAAGCCCTAAACGTAAAAGTTTTAAATCGCCTATTCACCCCCCTCTAGGCGACATCTCGTTCTTTCAAAAGCCCTATTAGGCGTCTTGATCTATCTCTGTAGATTTTAATGCCTAATATATACGCTGCTTCGCCAAGGTCTTTCATTGAAAAACCTTTACAAATAAGCCTTTACACTTTTAAGTAATTCTATATCATTTCCAATCAACAATATGTCATCCACATACATTATTAGAAAAACTATAGAACTCTCGCTCACTTTCTTGTAAATACAGGCCTCTCCATAAGTTTGGACAAATCCAAACCCTTTGATCACTTCATCAAACTGGAGATTCCAACTCCGTGATGCTTGCTTCAGTCCATAAATAGACCTCTGAAGTTTGCACACTTTGTCAGCATCCTTAGGATCGACCAAACCTTTGGGCTGTATCATGTACAACTCTTCCTTAATATGACCATTAAGGAACGCGGTCTTAACATCCATTTTCCAAATTTCATAATCATGAAATGCAGCAATTCCTAACATAATCCAAACAGATTTCAGCATCACTACGGGTGAGAAAGTATCATCGTAGTCAACCGCTTGAATTTGTCGGAAACCCTTTACGACAAGTCGTGTAGACGGTAACATTACCATCAGCATTTGTTTTCTTTTTGAATATCTATTTATTCTCAACGGCCTTACGGTCGTTTGGTAAGTCCACCAAAGTCCATACTTGGTTTTCATACATGGATCCCATTTCGGATTTCATGGCTCCTAGCCATTTATCAGAGTCTGGGCTCATCATTGCTTCCTCATAGTTCGCAGGTTCATCGTTGTCCAACAACATGACATTCATGACAGGGTTGTACCAATCAGGAGTGGTGCTTTCCCTTGTCGACCTACGAAGTTTAGTAGTATCGTCGTCCGGAGCATCATGATCATTATCATTTGCTTCTTCTTCAGGTGGTGAAGGCTGCTCTGGAACATTTTCCAGCTCTACGCTACTCGGAATCTCAAGAATAGGTTCGATAATCTCATCAAGCTCTACTTTTCTCCCACTCAATTCTTTCGAGAGAAACTCCTTCTCCAGAAAGGAACCGTTCTTGATAACAAAAATCTTGCCTTCAGTTCTGTGATATAAGGTGTACCCAATAGTTTCCTTAGGGTATCCTATGAAGACGCATTTTTCCGATTTGGGTTCGAGCTTATCAGGTTGAAGCCTTTTGACATAAGCCTCGCTTCCTCAAACTTTTAGAAACCATAATTTTGGCTTCTTGCCAAACCACAACTCGTATGGTGTCATCTAAACGGATTTTGATGGTGCCCTATTTAAAGTGAATGCGGCCGTCTCTAATGTATAGCTCCAAAACGATAGTGGTAGATCAGTAAGAGACATCATAGATCGCACCATATCGAGTAAAGTACGATTACGACGTTCAGACACACCATTACACTGTGGTGTTCCAGGTGGAGTGAGTTGTGAAACGATTCCACATGTTTTTAAGGGCATACCAAACTCGTAACTCAAATATTCACTCCAATTCTTTACGTGCTACTCTCTCTGTTTCAAAATATGAGATGTTTTAGCCTTTTTCCGATTCGTATGTATCTAGACACGTTTTAGTGTGTATGTTCATTCATTTTACTCCGTGTGTAGCCCATATTAAAATTACTAAAACATCTTATATTTAGAAACGGAGGGAGTATTGTATTTTGTCCAGGATGGAGAGTAAGATCGACGAAATTTAACGGACTGTGAATTGGCTCCCGAGATAATAAGGTCGGCAATGTGTAATACTACTTGTAATCTTTCTTGTATCTGTGAGATTAGATTGTTGGGTTATAGAGGTTGTGAACCTATGCAGTTCCAAGAGTAGTTATTTGTATTCTTCAGTCTGAGGTGATCGCGTACAGTGGGCATTGTGAGGCTTCGATATGTCTAGCTAGTGGAAATCTATGGAGTAAAATGAATGAACATACACACTCTAAAACGTGTCTAGATACACACGAATAGAAAAAAGACAAAAACATCTCATATTTTGAAACGGAGAGGCAAAAAAAAAAGTAGCACATAAAGAATTGGAATTCCACCACACCGCCATAAGAGCAACTCCAGCCGTCCCCCCGAGAGCCCCCCCAGGACCCCCTTTTTGACGCCGGCGGCCCATTTTTCCCGTAGTCGCCCCCCCAGCGCCCCCCAGGCCTCTTTTTTCGCCGGATTTGGCCCAATTTTTATCCGGCGTCCCAGGCCGAACCCAGCGCGCCGGGTTTGGCCTGGGGGCGCCGGCGAAAGGGAAAATGGCGTGAAACCGAGGGAAACCGCGCGAAGCTCCGGCGGGCCCGCCCTGTCAGCGGCACACCGCTTCGTCGTCCTCATCGCCTCGCCTTCCGCGTCGCATTACTGCTCTGCCGCCGGTCAGACGAACCGCCGTCGAGTCAAATCGGCCACGCGGCGGAGTTAGGCGCGCCGCAGTTACTGCCCCGCCCTCTCCCCGCCGGTATTTATTTACTGCCCCTCCTCTCACAGCGAGCACACCCCCGCCGAGCACGAACACATCCTCGCCGAGCACGAACACCGAAACCACGCACACCGGAATGGATCCAGCAAACAGCGCGGCGGCCAACGGCTTCGGCCGGAACTGGCTCCAGGACCGGGAGGCGCGCCTGCTGCACGAGGCGGGCTACCCATACCCGCCCGGCATGAGGCTCCCCGGAGCCTGGCGGCTCAGCCAGATGGGGTTCCCGGTCCCCCCCACCCCCACCGGCGATGAGCGGCTGGCGGAGATCTACGCCGCCCGCGAGCGGCTGACGGAGGAGGAGCAGGCCGATCCCATCTGGGATCCGGAGAACAACGTGACCTGGAACACGTTCTTCTCCGACCGCCGCCAGCGCCAGCTCAACGACTACCCCGGCCCGGCGACCCACGCGCCCAAGCGCAACAACAGCGAGGGCCGGAAGAAGTGGTGGGGCATGCCCGGCCGCTCGCTGGCGTACGTCCTCGACTACATCGAGGACGGCAACGAGCCGCGCCTTCAGGGCCCGTCGGCGGCGCGACAAGGATGGACGGCGCGGAGGATGTCATTCTCGTCGTCCTCCTCTTCCGATGCCGCCCGCTCCTCTTCGGACGCCGCCCGCTCCTCTTCGGACGCCGCCCGCTCGACGCCGTTCGCCCGCGTCAAGGAGGAGCCGGCGGACGAGCCGCCGCGAAGGAGCGGCTCCCGCGGCATCGTCATCAGGGAGCCCCGCGCCGGCGGGAGCACCTCCCGCCTGCTGACGCCGAAGAGGGAGCCCGGCACCGGCGGCCGCGCCTTCAAGAAGAAGGCCGTCGTGAAGGAGGAGGCCTACGACGAGGAGGCGGCCGTGCGGGCCGCCATGGCGGCCAGCCTCAACGACGTGCCTCCGGCGCCGGTGGACTTCGCGCTGCAATGGTCGGCCACCGAGCACGAGCGGGAGGAGGAGAAGCGCCAGCAGCGCATTGCGGCCGAGGAGAGGGAGCTCCTCGCGCGCTACGAGCGCCGCCGCCGCCGCCGTCAGGAGCCCCTCCCGCCTGCTGACGCCGGGCCGGCTTACGTCGTGCTGGACGGCAGCGACGAGGACGACATCGGCGCCGGCGGGAGCTCCTCCCGCCTGCTGACGCCGAAGGATGAGCCCGGCACCGGCGGCGACGGCGCTGGGTGCAGTGCTCCTGCTCCTCCTCCGACCGGCGGCGACTCCGACGGCGGGGACTACACGCGGTTCTACCGCTACTTCGGCATGTAGACGCCGCGCCCCCGTGTTTTAATTTTTTTTGTTTATTTTAGTTATCTTTGTATGATATCCTCCGTGTTCGACGAAAAAACGGCAAATTTGAACAAGTTTCGTCCAATTCGCGTTTTTATGTCATGTTTTTGCCGTTCCGCCTGGGGCCGCGGCTGGGAATCGGCCCGCCCCCAGGCCATTTTTTTCCGCCGGCGCCCCCCCCCCCCCCCCCCCCCCAGCATGCCCAAAAAAACGCCGGCAAAAAATTTGAACAGAGCTCACAAGTCACAAACAAACTGAAGAAGCGCACACCGATGCCAGAATTACATCACAGATTTCCCCCTCCTACACTAGCACTCGATCTACACTAAATGTACCTTGAACACAGTGATCGGAGTAAGCTATAGTGGAAAAAACACTCATCCCTCCATAGTTTCGAATAATGTACATGCATGAAAATGAAACAATTCAACTAGGAGCTCGAGACCAAACTTATAGCGTCACGTCACGTCATCAGCTTCAGTTTCAGCTTTTTTCTCTTGGGGGGAGAAGCCAAGCCAAGATCTTTGCGCAGCTGCTCATCAGGCTCTAGTGTCTTTGGAACAGCACCGAAGGCGCAACGGGTGACCTCCAGCCCTGAGAGTGCTTGGTGCAGGTATACTGATGCATCCTCCAAACTTTGCTTTAGTTTACGAGTCCTTAGAAAGGTGGGGAAGTAAGTCTTGGACGCTTGGTGGATTCTTGGCTCTCCTGTAGGAAGGTTTATCTCAGCAGCCTCCATGAATCGGTCGGTTGCTGCCTCCCACGACAAGTCATACATCTGCATATCTGTTAATGGAGCCGGCTGCTCGGCTAGAGCGTCCAGGGTGAGTTGTACAAACTCTTCGTCGTTGTTATAACTGCGACAGTTGGGGAACTGCTTGAAGAACTCGTTTGAAGGGTGATTGGCACATATCACAATCTTCCCCATTGCAAGGGCCTCAGCAGAGGTCGTGCAGACCACATCTGTTGTGCTGGGGTTGATGAATACTTTATAGCTGTTCGGAAATAAAGCGATTCACTAAGTATTAATGACACAAATCATAGCCGTATCCTGAATACAACAGAATATAGTCATTCCTATGATCTAGTATTGAAGATCCTTCCCAGCATGATGAAGTAGCTTGTGCTCAAATTGTGACAGTAAGATTAAATTTTATCTTCTTTTTAAGTACAAAGGGTGAAACAGATTTTCTTCACATATTGCTATATGCAGATTTCAAACAGATATTTTCGAATAAAAAGAAAAATAAATACGTAGGCAAGGAAGTATTTGGTAAATATGAGAACTCACTCATGGAACAAGGGATCTGCATGATCACGTCCAGGGTGAACCTTGACAGCCAAACTTAAGCGCTCTGCAGATTCTTGGACTTCATCTGAATCTTCTCCACTACCATACAAATCTACTTCAAGACCACCCAACCTGCTCTGATATTTGGACAGAAGGTCAAGAAGCTCTCTGTACCCCTTACTCCACACCATCTTCCCGATGTAGTATGCCCTTTTTGTGAAGGCTACCTCTCCATTCTGCAGCTGCTTTAACTTTAGCTTGCCTACCTCAAGAAATTTTGGATTCACACCATGGACATTGCATACAACAGATTTGGGTAAATCTTGAGTGGCCCCCGATAGTCTGATTATCTGTTTCCGTATAAGCCAAGTTAGCATTGTATGATTCAGCTGAACAGGGCAGGGTGATTCCGGGTTCTAGGGTTCTCGAAATCAACAATTTGCAGCGGAGCAGAAAGAAAAAGAAGCATAAACCAGGAAGATGCCACGTGTCCTGACCATTATCTATTTTTAATTAACTTTAGTAACGTCGTGAAACATTTTACTGAAATGTCCAAAAATAAGATGCACCAATGTCCAAAAATAAGATGCACCGTGAAATATGCCTATTTCTTATTCATCACACCCAACAAACCGAAAGTACATGTTTCACCACATACTCTTACCTAGTCCATGCGAGTTAAAATCAATGTATAAAGTCCACAGAAATGACATATGGCACAGCTGGTCAAAAGTTGCAGTGGTAGATGGTAATTATCTGGCATACCAGATTTTGCGAAAGATTAGACGAAAATACAAAGCCATTTGATGTGGATAAAGCTAGAACAACTATTGGGCCAGGGGTGCAGGATAAGAAAGGTTATGCTAAAGAGTGTTGGATTATTTCTGTAGTGCAGATATTCTTATTTAGATGATATTGTCCTCTTCGAAATTTCGAAGGAAGTTTTTGTGCACGTTTTGTTAACGACTCTATCTAAATATCCAAGCAGATACTTTTGTCCATGTCACTCTCTGATTATGAATAAAAAAGGTTATAACTCATCACAACGATTTTTTTATCTTATATCTGAAGGGTATACATGTGGGCATCAATGGACAGAGATTATGAATAGGAATCATATATGCTTGGTCCTGATTCGTGAGGTAAATGAGGCATCATGAACAAAAATAATGATTTACAGAAGCGAGAAATGTTCGACTGCACATATTCAGGATGTTACCTTGTGGCAATAAATTCGGGTAACCCAGGTGTTCATATATCTGAGGCAACATGCCATCACCTGTCCATTCTTTTCTCTTCTCACATACGCTAGATAATTTGTGTGAATCACACCTATCACTCGCCTGAACTTATTTTTCCATCTGCGCCCATGGTGGTACCAGTTTAGATGCTCAGGCTCCTCTAGAACAGCAATATCAGCCATTTCATCTGGAATGCATTCCGTGATATCTCCAACAGGTAGTATGCTTCTCATTTCTGTAGAAAACTGCATCATAAGAAAAGGCCAAGCTCATTTTAATAGCCTCAAGGCAGAACCAAATCATTTTTGAGGGGCAAAATGTGCATATTGCCAGATGGAAGATAGCAAGTCGAAGGTCTACCACCAACGGGAACAAAATGATCACTTATTGTGCTTAATTCTGTGTAAGTAAGTGATCAAACTTGTCTTAGAACTTCGATCAGTCAGTTATACTTACGGAAAGCAAGTGCAAAGTAAATAATGGAAAGCAGGGTCTAAACAAGAATTTGGTGCACCTTGGCAGGGTAGAACTTGATGCTGAACGACGGCCTAAAGTCGACCCTCTCCTCGATCCAGCGACGAACATAGGCCTCTTGCTCCAGAGGCGAATCAAACACGGTCTTGTTAGGGTAAACCAACTCTTGGTCCCTCAGAGAAAGCCACGGGACGACCAAGGTGACATCCCTGCTCCCATCCTTTGCAAGGTAGGCAGCCCGGAACAGCGGGTTGATGGAGGTCCCGGTCATCCATGGAAGGCTCGCGGTGGTGAACACGGCGAAATGCCGCCTCGTCGACATGGCTAGAGTAACAACAATTACACCGTGAGTTCCACCCGAATTTTGGTCGATCAGCAGGTCGGCGTCTTATCCTGTAACTGAAAAAAAAAACCAGAACTGAATGTATCCATCCGTGCCTGATTAAGTAAGGGAAACAAGGTATGCATGTTGCAACCACACAAATCGCATGAAAGCGAGCGCACGATCATTAAGTACCGATTGACGAGTATTCCAAGCGCGGGGTGGCGGGGACTGGACGGAATCAAGCAGATATGTGCGGAACCAGAAGGTGCTTACCAGCAAGGGCCGGGGTAGGAGAGCCAGACGGGAGGCACGCGCCGGAGCAGGGGAGCTCGCCCCCGGCCGGGTCGGCGGAAGCTGGCGGACTCGGTGGCCGGCTGGGGACGGCTGCGGCGACGAGGAGGCGGGATGGGCGAGGGAGCTGGCGGGTGGCGGCTGCAGGAGTAGCTTGGCGAAGCGGGGCGGAGGAGGGGAAAGGGAGGCGGCCACCCCACCTACCTACACCTGTCGTGCCGTGTGCGCTCCGGCCTGGAGATCCCCGGTGACGGTACTACCTTGAACCAGTTTGGTTCGGTGACGACGTGACGTGCGACGTGGCAAGGCTGGCGGATCTGATCTGGGCCGCAGCCCGGTGGCATCTGGAACTTGACGGACGGGACGAGAGACAGCGCGACGGCTGACGCGGCCCACCAGCGAGTAGATTAGTCGCTGCTAACCTGAGACATCAATTATGCTCTTTAATGCTGTGGAATATTCCTGTGTGATAACAGTATTGCGATTGAGTTATTCACAACCACGGCCGGGTGCCGACTGAATCCAGGTGTCTGTGCCGTCGTGCCAGCAAGGATGGATCTGTTCAAATCCGTACCGAGTCACGAATAGAATACCCAAGTCGTAGAATCCAGAAAGATACATCTAAAAAATCAAATATTTGTCCAAAAAACAGCCAAATCGCCACCTCCCACCCAGACGGGTCATGGACAGCCCGGCCCGCACGGCCTGACCATGTCATTGGGCCAGGCTCGGCGGGCTCGGACTTACCCAAAACGGGATTTTAATCGGGATCGGGCTAGGCCGGTCGGGTCTAGTCGGGCTTTCGGGCTCGAGGCGGGTTCAGATCAGATTTCTATGGCTCGACGGCTGGATTGAGCTCGGACCTAGATTTTCAGCATCGGTCTTTTTTTTAGTTGCAACTGAATCCGGAGAAAAAAAATTTATTGCTTGACAACTTTTTTTTATTGTTGCAAACCCATGATTTTTTGTTGTTGTGCTCATTTATGATTTTTGTTAGAAATCAATCTACACCAAAAATGTTATTTAACCATTTTGTTTGTAACATTTTTTTTGAAATGTTGTGACGTTTTTGTAGTAGTATTTTTTTATTTGTATGCGGGGTGAGGATTTTTGTTTCAATATTCACTAGCCTAAATATCAGCAAGGTCGGGGCCAAATCGATATACAAAATGAATAAGCTGAAGATTTTGTTGCAAAAGAATGTTGCATTATGAGAAAACACACGCAGTGAGAAAAATATTTTGCAAGTGAAAATGTTGCGCTCGTATAGAAGGCGGTAGGTACTACGAAGATGACGAGAGGAGCGGCGAAGATTAGCAGAGGGCTGTAGCACTGCTAGCCCTAGGCGGAGTGGCTATCCCTCTATACCATGGGTGAAAGCGAGGGGATTACCTGTAGCTTGGGGCTAGGAGGAGAAAAGAAGATCACGTTAGGGCTCGCTTGGATTTTTAGCGCGAGGTCATGAGGTCCGTGAATATTTCATGTCGTTTGGCTAAATTAGGCCCATCCAAGCGGGCCCTCATATGTGGCATCGAGGGTAAATAGGGAGCTGCTATTGCCGCGTTTAGCGGCGCAAAGGCGCCGCGCCGGGCGAACCCTATTTGCCGCCTTTTGCGGCGCGGGGGGCTGGCGCCGCGCACCCCCGCGCCACAATGGGCCGGCCCAAGTTGTGTTTTTTGTGTCTGTTTTCTTATTTTTCTTTTCTTTCCTTTTTTCGTTTTTCTCTTTTTACTTTACTTTACGATTTTTTTGTTTTTATTTCCGTTTCTTTTTCTTTCTTTTCTTTCTGTTTTGTTTTCGTTTTTATATTCCTTTTTAGTTTCTTTTATTTTTCTTTTTATTTTATTTTTTGTTTTCATTTTGTTGTTTGAAAAATGTTCATGTTGTTTAAAAAATGTTCATGACATATAAATAGAGGTTCAAAAAATTGTTCAATTTTTATCTTTCATAGATTTTTTCCGTTCACTTTTTAAAATCGTACAAAAATAGATTTTGGTCACTGACTTTTTCTGTTCACTTTTAAAATCGGTCAAAAATAATTTCCGTTCATCGCCATTTTCTGTTTACTTTTCAAAATTGTTCAAAAATAGTTTCGGTTCACTTTTCTAATATTGTTCAAAAATAGCATTTTTCACTTTTTCAAAATCTTCAAAAATAATTTCCATTCATCAAAATTTTCTGTAAACTTTTAAAATCATTCTAAAATAGTTTCTGGTAAAATCGTTCAAAAATAGTTTTCGTTCAAATACCTATTTTGTTCACTTTTTAAAATCGTTCGAAAATAATTTTCATTCAGAGACTTTTTTGTTCACTTTTTAAAATCGTTCAAAAATAGATTTTGTTCACCGATCTTTCCTGTTCATTTTTTAAATCGTTCAAAATAGTTTCTGTTCACCGCCATTTTCTGATCACTTTTTAAAATCGTTCAAAAATAAATTTCGTTCACCGCCATTTTCTGTTCACTTTTTCAAATTGTTCAAAAATAAATTTCGTTCACCGCCATTTTCTGTTCACTTTTTAAAACCGTTCAAATGAGGTCAATATTCTAATTGAAAAAAGTTCAATTTAAAATATATGTTCTAGCATATTTTCAGTGCGAAACATGCTTTTCTATTTCTCTTATGAAATTTCGAAACAACACAAAGGAACTCTAACCTCGGCTTTTCTATTTTTCATCCCTATTTGAAATAATTCAAATCTATTTTTTTGTAAACAAATCTAACTTATACCTCCATACTTTTTTTAGCCTTGTTCTAGAAAAGTAAAACGCAAGCCAAAACTAGCTAGCTACAACTTGATGGATGGATGAACGGATTGGGCACAGGACGCATGCATGCTAGCCTCGTATGTACGTTGCAACAGGTTTGGGGCCACCCACGTGAGAATCAGAAGGGACAGTGCGCGCGCGTAGCGGATCGAAGGTAATGGTCAAAATGAAACGGGGAACGAAGCGGAAGAGAGATGGGCCGGCCCACCAACAGAAAGAAAGAAGGATGAGATGCGCGGCGCGGCGCGAGCGCGGCGAATATCAGCTCCCGCCGTGCCGCCATTGTTTCTTTCTTTGCTTTCATGAGCCGGCCCATCTTTGTTCCGCTTCCTTCCCTGTTTATTTTGATTGTTACGTTCGTTTCGCTCTGTTGGGCCGACCCATCAGGTATTTTCTTTTCTATTGAGTTTTCTGGGCTTTTTTGCAAATATTATTTTCTGAACATTTTTTAAATCCAAACATTTAAATATGAACAATTTTAAAATATGAGTATTTCAAAAATAAAAAATATTAATATTTTAAAACCTGACATTTTTTAATTTGAACATTTTGAAATATGAACATGTTTTAATTTTGAACATTTTTTATAAATTGAACATTTTGAAAAGTTAAATATTTTCAAAATCTTTTTTAAATTTGAACAATTTTCTATTTGAACATTTTGTATCTGAACAATTTTCAAATTTAAACATTTTAAAAATCTACATATTAATTAAAAATGATTATTTTTAAAATCATATACAAGTGAGAAATAAAGAAAACGAAAATGAAAGAAACAGATAAGAAAAAGAAAAACAAAAACAAAAAAGAAAAAAAAGAAAAAAAAGACGGGCCAACCCGTTGGGGCGACGGGGTACGCGGCGCCAGCCCTCCCATACCGCAACGGGCGGCAGATAGGATTTGGCGGGTAAATACATGTAACTCGAGACTTTGGTTCGCCCTCAAGCCTCAACGCGAGGAAGCAGGGTACAACCATCTGTGGAATTTGTACTGGAGTAGGAAAAGCTAGTCCCGTTCGATTCTATCCCTTTGGTTTAGATTCTGCTTTTTCAACGCAAAACCAAACGGACTCGAATCTAGTTCGGTTAGAACTAAAATATAAGCGGCCACCACGAGATTGAACGTTTAATTTATAGAGCAGCCCACGATCGAGATTGAACGTACGTGAGGCAAGCAAAACCCAAAACCAAGTACGATCGATGGCTCTCTGTTTGTTGAGATCTCGCGGCCTAAGCGTCGCCACCGGGATCAAGGCCGTCGGCGGCGGCGCCAACACCACCAAAACCGTGAACTACTTGGGCAACGTCCGACGCTTCTCCGCCGGCGGTGCAGGCAGCAACAGCAGCAACTCCGGGGGGAGAGTTAATAGCACAAAACTACCTGTTTTACAGCAAAATTTACGGAATGATACAACTTCGGGTTTCAATAACATTTTCATACAACATTTGGAACGAGTTTTCTCAGAAAACCCAAAACTCGGTTTAACGCGATTTTGACAGCGAATCTGACATGACGGGCCCACATGTCAGATGACGTGGCAACTTAAGCACCGGACGGAGAAGAGTTCCGTTAACGGCGCGTCTGGGCCCACCTTTCTGGGACCCACCTGTCAGGACCGTGTCTTAACGGGGGTAGGGTTTCGGCCAGTCCAAATCGCGCGCGGACAGTGCACCTCTTCTCACTGGTCTCTTCCCCGCCGCCGGAGATCTCCCGCCGCCGCCACTGACGGAGCTGCGCGACGCACCACTCGCCGGCGGAAGCGTGGTCACCGCCGCCGCCTCCATCATGCCCAGCTGGCACGACGGCTCTTCCAGCGAGGGCGACCCTCTCCCGGTATGCCAATCTGACGATCTAGGGTTTGGATTTAGATGTAGGGTTTGGATTCCGCTTGATTTCGTCGATTTCTTATTGGAATCTTGATTTTGTTTTGCCGATTAGTTGTTCACGGACCGTGAATATGCCCCTGATACCTGTGACGATCCAATCTTCTGCGGTATTGCGCACGATGCGCCAATCTTCTGTCGCGTCCACAAACTCCCTCCTCGCAAGTGTGTTGCATTCGAAGGCACCAACACCGGCCGACGTTTCCATCTGTGTTCTGTTGAGAATGTAAGTTATAGCTTTTTTCTTTTTAGGAAATGTAGATGAAATTGTAGACAGAGTATTGACTGTGGGTAATTACTGTAGAGAGAGATGAATTAGTGTGGACAGAGATGTATTTAGTGAAATATAGATGATAAATATAGATGATGACTTTAGTGAAATATAGATGATATATAGAATTGACTGTATTTAATATATGATGACTTTAGTGAAATATAGATGATATATGATGACTATATTTAATTGTAAATATAGATGATAAATATAGATGATGAATTTAATTGTAAATATAGATGATGAATAGAATTGCAGATGATGTATTCAGTACAGCCAGAGATTTAGTAAAGGCATGTGGAGTTTAAATATCTAGAATTGTAGATGATGAACTTAATTGCAATTTCAGGATGTAGACAACTGTGGTTTCGTGGACTGGGTTGATGGTGAATGGTCACAGACTGCCCAGAATGCAATAGGAAGACTTTGGGCAATGCATCAAGATTGCAGCAGTGCCAGGATTGAGGAGAAGGTTGTCCATGCCAGGCTGATGAAGGAGATATATGATGAGAAGATGAAAATAGAGAAGAAGTACAGTGATATGGTAGATGATGTGAACAGATTCATCAAGGCTACTAGCAAGTCTACCATGCAGGCCAACTATGAGAGGATTCAGAAGGAGGGTAAAGAAAGTGAGTTGATGCGTCAGAATCAGATATCAATTGAACTTCTGCAGAGTAAGCTTGCTGAGCTGCAGGAGGTGCATAGAAGCCAAGCTGCTGTTCTGAAAGCCAAGCAGCAGAAGTGGGATGAAGAAAAAGAGGTGCTTAAGGAGGAGAAGAAGAATGTTGAGTACATGTTGTTTGATCTGCTGAAGCTCAGTGATGCTAACAAGGATAAGTTGAAGAGGATCAAGGCAATATGTGATGAGCCAGTAGGTGATCAGTGATGTTGTTAGTGAACCTGTGTTAATCAAGGTTGGTATGCAGTTTGGTACTATTAGTGATGTCAGTGAGAACCTGTGTTAATGAACCATGTATTAGTGACTTTGAACTACTTGTGCTCTTTGCTTTGTATGTTGTCTGGTACTATGTAATCATTTCTGAAACTTGTTAATGTTGGTACTGAGAACCTTGTTCATCATTTCTGTTCTGTGTGTATTATTTTGAAAAAGAAATGATGAAAAAGGGTTGTCGAGACCCGACGACGTGTCTCGACAACCCTTTCTGAGATGAGAAAAAATGCTGAAAAAGGGTTGTCGAGACCCGACGACGTGTCTCGACAACCCTTTCTGAGATGAGAAAAAATGCTGAAAAAGGGTTGTCGAGACCCGACGACGTGTCTCGACAACCCTTTCTGAGATGAGAAAAAATGATGAAAAAGGGTTGTCGAGACCCGACGACGTGTCTCGACAACCCTTTCTGAGATGAGAAAAAATGATGAAAAAGGGTTGTCGAGACCCGACGACGTGTCTCGACAACCCTTTCTGAGATGAGAAAAAATGATGAAAAAGGGTTGTCGAGACCCGACGACGTGTCTCGACAACCC
Organism: Puccinellia tenuiflora; assembly: GCA_012064385.1. Taxonomy (NCBI): domain Eukaryota; kingdom Viridiplantae; phylum Streptophyta; class Magnoliopsida; order Poales; family Poaceae; genus Puccinellia; species Puccinellia tenuiflora. Next base: position 103,305 of record QRDG01000016.1, on the reverse strand, counting down.
TTTGTGAGATGAGAAAAATGATGAAAAGACAACCTGGAGCACAAATAGTTCACAGATTCCACATAGTCTTAAACATACATTCTGGAGCACAAATATTTCAGAAATTTCACATAGTCTTAAACATACAACTTGGATCACAAATAGTTCACAAATTCCACAGTCTTACACACTGGAGCACAAATAGTTCACAATTCCACAGTCTTACACACTGGAGGACAAATTGTTCACAATTCCACATAGTCTTAAACACTGGAGGACTTGGTCACTCATTTCTTGTAGGCATTATGCTTACCAGCATTCAGATAGCCTTGGATCCTGGAGGTGAACTTGGGCTGCCTTTTACCTGGTGCTCTTGCACCCCACTCTGGTCCAGAACTCCTTGGTGCAGAGAAAGGCCTTGGACCTGGAGTTCTTGCTGTAGTTGCAGTAGTAGTACTGCTTCCTGTAGGTGCAGGGGATGGTGCCCTTGCTGCTGGTGCTGCCCTTGCTGCTGGTGCTGCCCTTGGTGGTGGTGGTGCAGTTGCTGCTGGTGCTGCCCTTGCTGCTGGTGGTGCCTTTGGTGGTGGTGGTGCAGTTGCTGCTGGTGCTGCCCTTGCTGCTGGTGGTGCCTTTGGTGGTGGTGGTGCAGTTGCTGCTGGTGCTGGTGCTGCTCCACTTGAAGTTGATGCTGCTGCTGCTCTGGTACCCTGCACACAAATAGCAATTACATGATTAGAAACAGTGCAATAGGGAAAAGCAATTACATGAACATGAATAGAGTACCTGATGACATTGTTTTCTGGCTTGCAGCTGAGGAGTCAACCTCTGTTTGCAAGAGGTGTACCTATGACCCACCAGCTTGCAGTTTCTGCAGGTGATACTACCCATCCTAGATGTGTCTCTTGGTGCTGGTACTTCAAACTGGCCCTTTCTTCTCTTGGTCTGCTTTCTCCCAGGTGTGATAGCAAATACAGGAGCTTCAATATCAGGTGTATCTGTCCTCCTCCAGTCAGAAGGGCCAGGAACAGGGTACACTGTGAAGTTGAATGCTTCCTTGTACATGGGTTTCTTGAAAAAATCATGGACAAAGTCCTCTGGATGCTGGTTCACCTTCATGATTGCAGCCACTGCATGGTTGCATGGAATGCCAGTCACATCCCACTTTCTACAACCACAGGTGTTCTTCTTCAGGTCAACAGCAACAATTCTGCCACTTCTACTGGTAACTTGCCAAAGGTCTACCTCTGAGAGTTTAGCATTGCACTCTCTGGACCATTTCTTTGACTCTTCAAGTTTCTTAGTGTAGAATGGGGTAATCTCCCACCTTGTTGTTTGTAGCTTTGCCCTTGTACCACTGTACTTCACCATCAGCTTGTTTCTTATCCCTTCTAGCATGGTCCAGATAGGTTTGCACCTCACATCCAAGATCATTCTGTTGAACACTTCACTGATGTTGTTCACAACCAGGTCTGTCTTGCAGTTGGTGTCAAACAGATGCCTAGCCCAGGTTTCAGGTGGAATTTGCACTAGCCAGTTGTATGCTTCCTCACAGTCTGCTTTCATAGCCTCCATTGCAACATCAAACCCATTTTTTGTGTAGGAGTAGCTAGCTGCATCCATATGCTTCTTTAGCTCTGGCCCTCTGAAACCTGCCCTTTGGAAGTTGGCATAAATATGCCTTAGACAAAATCTCTGTGGAGAATTAGGGAAAACATGGCTAATTGCTTTCAGTAGGCCCTGCACAACAAATTGTGTAATATTCTTAGTACAAAAAAATATTTACTAGCTAAGACAAGTATTAGTACAACTTGATTCCTAACTTACCTTCTGCCTATCTGATATGATGGTGTAGTTTCCAAATTCCCCCCCCTCTCCAATGCAATACTTAAGCTGGGTCAGAAACCATAGCCAGGTAGCAGTTTCTTCCTTGTCAACAACACCAAAAGCAATGGGAAAGATGTTGTTGTTCCCATCCCTACCAGTAGCAGCCAAAATTTGCTGTCCAGTGCTCAATTTAATGAAACAGCCATCTAGACCTATGTGGTAGTACAAGATATCAGAACTTGTGCATCCTAGAGCATGGCAACAGTAATTATAATAAGAAGGTTTCACAGAAATAAATTACTTACCTATAAAGGGTCTGCACCCTTTAAGAAAGCCCTCCTTGGAAGCATTGAGGCAAATGAATAACCCATGAAACCTGGGATTTGGACTTGGATCTCCCAGTAGGTGCTTAGTTGTCACTATGCACCTACTTCCAGGATTTGTGTCAATAATAGCCTGCAAATAGTCTCTGATCCTTCTGTACTGAGCCACATGATCACCAATGACAACACTGAATGCTTTAGTCCTTGCCCTGTAGGCCTTGCTTCTTGGCACCTCCACTCCAAAACTCATCTTTGTATTCTCAATCATAGTATCAACAGTGGTTTTGGGATCTGTTCTAATTGACTCAACTGAATTGTCAGCTAGCCAGTCAATGGTTACCTTGGTTTTGTCTCCAGCATGTGCACAGGTATGCTTGGGTCTGAATTTCCTGATGACAAAGGTCTTCTCATGTGCAACTGTGCTTGCTCTCAGATGGAATGTGCACCCTGCCTTCCTTCCTATATCTGTGCAGTTCACAATTATCCTGCCTGAATCATTTCTCTGGTACTTGAAATTTCTAAGCTGAGCAATGTGAAAACTCCTAAGAGCTAGTCTGAACTGCACCACATCTGTAAAGCATAATTTCTTGCAAAATTGTTCATGTGGATTAGCTCTGTTGGGATCATACCATATCCTTTTCTTCAACTTCTTCAGCTTGTTCTTCCTTCCAGATCTGCTTTTAAGTTTCTTCACCACACCATCATCATCACTTGATCCAATATCAGAAGGGCTCATCTCCTCATCACAAGAGGGTACAAAATCAATAAAATCTTCCTCCTCTGACAGGTAGTGAGATTTGGGTGCTATGCATTGTTTCTTCTCCTCAAAATATTCTTCTTCAGCAATTTCCATATCAGAGTCAGAGTCACTTTCTGCTTGGAAAAACTCTTCCACATCACTATCCCCCTCATAACGCAGAAAAACATCCTTCCTCTTTAATTTCTCCTTCTCAAGCTGTTTCATTATCTCTTCAGTTTCTGAATCTATTTCCCTTTCTCTCTTCTGCTTCCTCAGCTTCTCAAATTGTTGCATTTCCTCTTCTAATATTGTGTGCTCATCATCAGATAGTACTTGAACTTGTAGTGCAAGTTCTTCTTTTCGTTTCTCAATATTGGTACTCTGTTGAGTGCCAACATAGATGCAATCAGAGCAATCCATAGCCACTGGGAACAAAAATTCCTCATCTTCTGAAATGTATGTTGAACCATCAGTGTCAACTGCAATAACTACTGGCTGATTTATTTGTACAGGCAAATCTTCTGGCATGTTTAATCCTTCTGGCCATGTTGCATTCTTTTTAAGAACAGTTATGTTCACAACCTTCCCAGATTCATTCAGAGCTAGCATCTCCTCTATCTTTCCCATAGTATCAATCACTTCCATGCCTTGCTCCCCTATGCCCTGTTCCTTAACATAAAACATGCCATCTCTAATACCATACCCAAGCCCTTCTATCAGAGATAACAGATTTAAAACTGTGATGTCACTCTTTGGAAGAGTTCTTTCCAAATTGTCTTCCCCAGGGAAATTAAATCTAATCTCCCACATTTCATCATCAAGGCTACAAATAAAACAAAGGGTACAATATTCAGCAAAATAGGTAACTTAGTTGGTTTCTGCTTGTACAATACCAAAATAGCTAAATATTCAGCAAAGGGTGCACAACATAAATAAAACAAACACACCTAACTTAATAAATCAATTACCAGAGACCTAAATAAAACAACTACAATTCGGATGGAACAAGCACATCAACTAGCACATCAACTAGCTACAAAGCAACTAAAAATCTAAATAAATCAACTACAAAGCACAATCAACTAGCTACAAAGCAACTAAAAATCTAAATAAATCAACTAAGTTACCAGAGACCTAAATAAAACAACTACAATTCGGATGGAACAAGCACATCAACTAGCACATCAACTAGCTACAAAGCAACTAAAAATCTAAATAAATCAACTACAAAGCACAATCAACTAGCTACAAAGCAACTAAAAATACCTCATTAAGTTCTCCAGGGAGGTCCCGCTCGTACAGCCACGGCGAACCGCAGACGAACAGCCGCCGCTACCCGCGGCGCACTCCGCTCCTCTCTCGTCGCCGGCGGATTCGACTGGGTCGCCGCATACGCCCATCTCGTCGCCGGCGGATTCGACTGCGGGGTCGTCGCCGCATACGCCGCCGCTACCCGCAGCGCACTCCCCTTCTCCCTCATCGCAGAAGGAATCTCCTGCGGGGTCGCCGCCGCATAAGCCGCCGCCGGGAGTCGCCGCCGCCATGCCGGGGAAGAGGAGAGCGAGCGGGGGGAAGAGAAAGTCGCGCGCGATTTGGACTGGCCGAAACCCTACCCCCGTTAAGACACAGTCCTGACAGGTGGGTCCCAGAAAGGTGGGCCCAGACGCGCCGTTAACGGAACTCTTCTCCGTCCGGTGCTTAAGTTGCCACGTCACCTGACATGTGGGCCCGTCATGTCAGGTTCGCTGTCAAAATCGCGTTAAACCGAGTTTTGGGTTTTCTGAGAAAACTCGTTCCAAATGTTGTATGAAAATGCTATTGAAACCCGAAGTTGTATCATTCCGTAAATTTTGCTGCAAAACAGGTAGTTTTGTGCTAATTTCTCCCGGGGGGAAGAGCTTTGCAACAGGCTGTTTGATCGGCGCCGGCCTGGCCGTTCATTGGTTTGCACTCCGGTTTTTGATGGAGAACCACATCGAAAAGAGGTTAGGTCGCCTAGAGGTGTCACAGCACGCGGCGGCGTCGACTCTCTCGTACGAAGACAAGGCCGAGCTTCGCCGGTACGTCGACGACAGTTTCTCTGAAGCACAACGGCTCACCAAGTCTTTCCAGGCCGAAGCCAGGGCCGGCGTGCTCCAGAGCAGGCAACACGTCGACAGCGTGTTGTCTAAGTTGGAGCATGATCTCAGGGCCGAGTTAGCCCGGATCCGCAAGCAGTCTGACGATTCTGCGGACAAGAACAGCCGGGTGCTCGCTCATTGGCGGGCGGCGGATGAGAAGAAACTGGCTGAACTCATCAAGAAAATCGAACAGATTCATGGGGAGGTGGGAAGCTGGGACCGGAAGCTGAACTCTGCACTTTCGCAGCAAAACTCGCGGGTGGCGGCGAACGAGGGGAAGCACGCCGAGTTGAACAGCGAATTTGCCAAGCTGCGCCAAGAGTTTCAGCAAAAGCTAAACATTGCGCTGTCCCAGGTGAGCTCCCAGGCGGCGAGCGAGAAGAAACTGGCCGAACTCACAAAGGTAATCGAGCGGATTCAGGGGGAAGTTCGAAGCTATGTCGGGAAGCTGGAATCTGCACTTTTCCAGCAAAACTCGCAGTCTGCGAACGAGGCAGACTACGCCGAGTTGAGCAGCGAAGTGGCCAAGCTACACCAGAAGTTTCAGAAAGCCGACAGGAAGCTAAACACAGTGTTGTCCATGAAGTCGCAGGCGGCGAGCGAGGGGATGTCGGCCGAGTGCAGGAACGAGATTGCGAGGTTGAGCGAGGAGATTCGGAGGTTGAGCGAGGAGATTCGGAACACCGATCGGAAGGTTAACTCGGCGGTGTCCAAGATGAACTCGCGGGCGTCGAGCGAGGGGAACTTCGCCGAGTGCAGCAATGAAATCTCCAGGCTACGGCAGAAAGTGAGCAGGATTGAAGGGACCGTGGATCGTCTCGTGGAAGACAGCAGGAAGCCTCCATCGGATCCAGGTGTCGGATCGAGCGGACCGAAAGCCAAGAAATACAAGCAAGATTGAGTGTGCTGTGTGCAGTGTGCTGAAGTGGGCTACAAAGAGCACTCGCGGTCAAACGAAAGAACACTCCTTCCCGTAGAGTAAATTAAAGTCGCCGGCTCAAGGTTATGACCGGAAACTGGCAATCATAGGATTTTTATTTTTTGCCTGCGTGCACTTGATCGCAGTAGCTGTGTTAGCCAACTTGCGGCTGTTGCCTTGAATTAAATGATCTTCTTAAATATTTTAGTGTGTAATTTATAATGTGTGCCGATAATTGGTAAAAAATTGGTTGAATAGTACGAGTGGGACCTCTGAAGATGAGGGTAAATCTATATTTTTTATAAAGTAAAACCTCACTAACATGCATTTATGATTTTCTATCTCAACATGCAATCTATCCACATCAACCAGTCAATTGTTTACATGCAACATATCCACATTATTCATTGTTTTAAGCCATACAATGGTCCACATCACCAATATTTTTTTTACACACCCATACATACTTATTTATTCATAATTTACACCATCCACCAAAGGAGGTAATTTTTTTTTGGGGGATGGATTGTTGTCAAATATAAAACAATTTAAGGTCAATTAAATTTAGCCCCTCTCATCTACAATTGAATCATGCATATTTTTGTCAACAACTTTAAATTCACATTTCATGTATCTTAAATTACACAATAAAGTTTTTCTATAAAACTACCCGCTGCAACGCGCGGGGTATTGATCTAGTTTATAACATTTGTTGGAGGACGGCGTTTTGGTGCCCGGGCTCATATGCTCCTGGTTACTGTTCCGATTTTTTTAAAATATGAAAATGCTTCAAAAAATTCTGCAAAAAATTGGGAATGAACATATTCAAGTACTCAACAGTCGTGTAAATTTTCGACAGAAAATATCAATTTTTGCGCCCTGTGCAAAAAAGACAAATCTGTCTTTTTTGAATAGTGGACTGTTCACATATTTTGTCTGTCAGATATTTGTCTTTTTTGCACAGGTCGCAAAATTTGATATTTTTTGTCTAAATTTACACGAGTATTGAATACATGAATATGTTTCCACACAATTTTTTCCAGATTTTTCTGAAGCATTTTCAAAATTCAAAAAATCGCAAAGGCACCCGGGAGCATATGAGCACTAGTAGAAAAAGGGGCATCAGTACCGGTTTTATAGGGCCTTTAGTACCGGTTGTGCAACCGGTACTAAAAGGTCGGCACTAAAGGGTCACCCCTTTAGTACCGGTTTTATATACAACCGGTACTAAAGGCCCTCCACGTGGGCACGACAACGCGCGCGCAGGCGGAGGACCTTTAGTACCGGTTGTAATGCAAACCGGTACTAGAGGTCCCGGGATTTTTTGCCCCCCTTATTTTTCCAGGGAGGTTTAGGTTTTCGGTTTTATTTCTTTTCGCTTATTTTTCGGGGTTTAGGGTTTCTGTTTTTTTTCCTTTTCGCTCATTTTTCAAGGTTTCGGAGGAGAGCACGTATAAATTACCCACTACACATATAAAGTACTCACTACACATATAAAGGACTCTCGTTAATTACATATAAAGTCATAATTACAATAGAGATCACCGCTAGCTATAGTACATGCACGGAGTGAGTCTATTTTTCGACATAGTGGAATTCACCGAATTCATCTATGACATGCGTCAGAAAGAATCCCGCCAATTCCTCTGCAATAGCTTTTACGCGGTTTTCTGGTAGGAGCTGGTTCCGCTTCCTTGACATCTTTAAAAGAAGGAGATCAAATCAGTTATGATCGAAACTAAACACAATTGATGGTAGCAAAATAAAAGTTGTGTATGATGTTTACATACCTCTCGATTTCTTACACTATTGACTCTCTCATTGACCCTCGTGTGAATATACTCGCAAACGTAGTATCCACATAGTTACGTCCCCTGTGGTTGTCGCAGACACCACTATACAAGAATATAATTTAATCAAATAATAATCAAGAGAATGATAATGGTATTAGAAAGATACACAGACCTAGATACGTAGTAGTACTTACATTGTTAGCCTTGAACTCCAGCTTATCTTTCCATTCACCGCGTTCTTCCGCGATGAACTTTCTCCAAACCCTGCCCAGAAAAGAAAATGAATTGAGGAGTTATTTTATATACTTTTGATATCCGAAAATGAACGAAAGTGGACGATATATTGCGATTGAAATTACCTCTTGAGCATTAGACGCACGCTTTTATAATCATCTTGATTTTTCCTTAATGAGTCCCAGACTTCAACTTCTCCTTCGTCGAGTCTAATGATAAACAGAATGTAGTGGAACCTGCGCACATTTATATACGCAGGTATTCAGAACTCATCAATTACACTTATTATCGGGAAAGCAAAATAGAATGTGTACAAGACAGTAACACTCACCCGAAGTTGTAAGGAAAAAGTATTTCCTTTTTGGTACTTTGTCGCTTAAAAAACGTTAGCAAACGGTCCTCTGTGTCCTGGACATAAAAAGGCCTTTCTGCGGTGACTTCATTAACTTTATCCGGGTCAATGAACCCAATGTCCCAGATTCCTCCCATTCGGCATTCACGAATCTTCATTCTGCATAATAGCGTACAAAAGAATGTTGTGTGGATAATTACAAGCAATGAAACGAGCTTAACTATAGATAATTAAATTACACAAATAAATTACTTACAGACAATAGCAGCTGATGATAGATTTGTCGAGAGCAAGTTGATTGTACATCTGAAAAAGTTCGGAGAAATCAACCTGCACACCATATTCTCGGAAGTAGTGTTGGTCCTTAACTCCCGCCATGATATATTCTCTCCCTTGTTTTGCAGCGGCCATGTACCAGTTATTCAATTTATATAACTGTGTTGTTAGAGCACTCGGATTTTCGACCAGAGGCAGCCCGAGTTCAAATTTAGGTTGAATTGTTATATGCGATATTTGGTAACCTGTGTCGCCAATGACAACTTCTCCATGCTCGATTTCCCGAGCGTCAGAAGGCACAATGAGCGGGGCGATCGATTGTGCTTCTTGTTCTCCGAGTTGGGCAACTCTTTTCCCGCACGCTTTTTCTTTCTCCGTCTGTGAGGAAAGTACCTTGTCAATACCTCGCTCATAGTCTGAAAGGGGCGGCTGTGGAAACCTATATAGGTTGTCAACGGTGCGATCTTTTACCTCGGTTGGTATAGTCTTCAGAAGTTCCTTTATGGGGTCAAGTCTTGCCTCCAGTCTTTCCTTTTTTTTCTGTTCAAAAAAGGCTTTAGCCTCGCCTTGTGTGCTCAGTTTTAATTCCTCCATAGTCATCTCGCCAGCTAACTTCTCAGGAGCCTTGACTTCCTTGGGTTTTCTTGCACGTTTCTTGACAGGGGACGACGTGAACAGCTTCCGCTTTGTGAAATTGCTATTGGGCGCAGCAGTCGGCTGACGGGACGGCGCGGGCGATGGACTCGCGGTGGGCTCCCAATCGTCGGGGGAGGAGGGTGGACTTTGCTGTGGTGAATTTCTAACCGGAGGAGTCGGTGGCCTTGGCGCCGAGTCTGGAAACTTGATGTATTTCTTCTTCCATAGAACGATACCAAGCTCGACTTCTCCCAATGTCTTCTCGCCTTCAGCTCCAGGAATGTCAAGATGCATTGAGTTGAATCCCGACAAAACTTTCGTGACCCCGACACGAGCAAATCCAGCTGGAATCTCACCAAAATGGAAGGTTGCTCCAGGTTGATGTGGTAAAGCATAGCCATTCGCCACCGGAAAACTAAGGTTATTCATTGGCGCATGTAACTCACAATTTGTCTTCTCCGTGATATCATCAACGGGGTAGCGTGCCGCCGACGGTTCATCAACTGCAGGATCTTGTTGCTGCGTGGAACCCACGCTGCTTTTCCGCTGAGATGGGCAGACTTCGACTGCATGATCTTCTACTCGCGGCTGAGATTCCCTTTGCTGGGTAATTAAAGCCAGTTGCTCCTTCACATCATGCATCTGGCTTTCTAATGCAGTAAACCTCTCTGCCTCCCTCTTTTTACTTCTGCAATGTTTTCTATAAGATGCAGCGTCCTCCGGAAACCCTTCAAGAAAACCAACCCCGCCTCCTCTGCCTCGACATCGTCCCCAGTGTTCTTTATTCCCGAGGGCGAGTGAAAGCTCGTCGTCCTCTCTATCGGGAACATATTTTCCCTGTCGGACTAGTTCTATTACGTCAACTAGTTTTTTGGCGACTCTTGTAATTCTTTTCTTCCATTTTCCCTGTGCAACAATTTTCCCTGTGTCTGGGTCCAAGACTGCCCCATGCGCAAACAACCAGAACTTGGACCTGTCGGGCCAGCCATCTGTCTGTGGAGTGATCCCTTTTTTACGCAGCTCGTTTTCATAGGCTTCCCACTTAGGCAAGGCAGTCTTGTAGCCACCTGAGCCCAAACGATGGTGATATTTCTTCTTCTGAGCATTCAACTTATTTTGGGTCGATCGGGCCACAGCGACGGCCGATTTCCTATATGCCGCAAATTCAGGCCAGTGATCTTTTAGCTTCTCTAGAGCTCCGGTGAAATTTGGAGGTTTTTTCGCATATTTTCTCCACAATGCGTTCTTCCAGTTCTTGAATTGCTGGGCCATTTTGCTAAGAGTCCATTGCTTGACTTTATCCTGCCTCTTCTGTGGGAGATCTGCCGGTAGGGTGAAAGAATCCAATATCGAGGTCCAAAGGTTATCTTTAATTCTTTCCTCAAGATATTTTGCGCCAATGTTGGCTTTCTTCGGCTTATTCCATTCTGCAACGGTGATCGGGACGGCGTCCCTAACAAGAACGCCGCATTGAGCTACATATTTAGTGTAGATTCCTTCGGGTTTCTCCGGTTTGCCTTTTACACTAACTTCGTCGATCGACAACTTTGCACCATCCGGCAGCTTACCCCTTGGTTCGGGCCTCGTTTAGGGATTGACGATCCAGAGGGCTAAAAGAAAAATGTTTCGTTAATAAGTGCAATATAAATCAATTAATGCATCTAGCTAGTAATCAACAAGACTAATATATACCTCGCCGGAGTTTTCTAACGGCACTTCTTCGTCGTCGTTGTCGTCTCTGAAATTTTCTAACTCAACTCCCTCACCGGAGTCATTCAAACATTTCGCGCTGAAATCTTCATCGTCTTCTTCGCCGGAATCTTCTCCATCAGAATTGGGTCCTGCAGCCCTATCATATATAATTGCTTGCATCCGGTCTTCATTCTCCTCGTCTCGGATGAAGGGGGCGTCGTCCTCCATAGCTCAATGTCACTGCAAATTTTTAATTCATAGCAAACAACTTTAAATTTCATTGCAACTAAAAATAACATTGCTTGATAAATTTTCAAACTTCGCAATATTTCAAACTTAGCAATATTTCAAACTTAGGAATATTTCTAACTTAGCAATATTTCTAACTTAGGAATATTTCTAACTTAGGAATATTTCTACTTAGCAATATTTCAAACTTCGGAATATTTCTAACTTAGCAATATTTCTAACTTAGCAATATTTCTAACTTAGGAATATTTCTAACTTAGCAATATTTCTAACTTAGCAATATTTCTAACTTAGGAATATTTCTAACTTAGCAATATTTCTAACTTAGGAATATTTCTAACTTAGCAATATTTCTAACTTAGCAATATTTCTAACAAAATTGGTACACTAATAATAACCTAAAATAATCTAAATAAAATTGCTAAGTTTCAAAATTGCTAAGTTTCAAAATTGATAACTTTAAAAATTGCTACACTAAAAATTGATAATCTATAATAACCTAAACAATAATAAGCTAAAATAATAACCTAAACAATAATAAGCTAAACAATATTAACCTAAACAATAATAAGCTAAACAATAATAACCTAAACAATAATAACCTAAACAATAATAAGCTAAACAATAATAACCTAAACAATAATAAGCTAAACAATAAAAATGAAAAAAAAACCTCAATGCTTAGGCCGGCCGAGGCAGTGGCGGAGGTGGCCGGAGGCCGGCGATGGCGGAGGAGGGCACAGCGGAGGGCGGCGTGGAGGGCGCGGCGGAGAGCGGTGGAGGCGCAGCGGAGGGCGGCGTGGAGGATGCGGCGGAGCGCGGTGGCCGGAGACCGGTGGAGGCCGGAGGCGCAGCGCGGCGGAGGAGGCCGCACGTATGGCGGTGTGGCCGGTGGAGGAGGCCGCGGCGGAGGGCGTGGAGGGCGTCCGCGGCGGAGGGAGGCGGCGCCGTCGACGGCGTGGAGTGGCGCGGTGGAGGGCGTCCG
>QRDG01000016.1:0-89644 GCA_012064385.1 Puccinellia tenuiflora | reverse complement strand
TATCTATAAAATACTTCAGTTCATCGACCGAATACAAATCATTCGGATTCCCGTCATACAGCCCAACGGTGCATTTGATATGCAGGCACTCACGAGCCACCGTTGGCCTGTATGACGGGGAAACCGTGTGCATTTGATAAAAGGTTTAATACATTAATTATTACACATCGCCAACAACATCCCTATCCAGTGTTCACTTTTTTCTTCATGTGTGTCCCTTTCTTCTGATTGCGCCATAGCCATGGACAATCTTCATCATTTCACACGATGCTTGGGTCAGTTTTCACTTTGAAGGGCGAAATTTCATTAAACTTATTGTAATCTTCTGACATGTCTGTCTTGTCCTCCACTCCGATGATGTTTCTTTCCCTGAAAGAACTATGTGGCACTTGGCTGATCGTATGATGTATCGGTTTGCTTATCTTTTCTTTTTTCGGTCTGGAAGACATGTCCTTCACATAGAAAACGTGAGCCACATCATTGGCTAGGACGAATGGCTCGGTGTGGTACCCAAGATTGTTGAGATCCACTGTAGTCATTCCGTACCGCCGGTCCATCTCTACCCCGCCTGACAGGTTGACCTATTTGCACTGAAATAAAGGGATCTTAAAAGAAGGTCCATAGTCAAGTCCCTATCTACTGTATGCAACCATAATATGTGTCCTTTGTCCCATCATCGTTTGTTGCATCAAAGCGGACAACACTGTTTTGGTTAGTGCTCTTTTTGTCTTGGGTTTCCGTGTAAAATGTATTCCCATTTATCTCGTACCCTTGGAAAGTCAATATAGTCGAAGATGGTGACTTGGCCAACAAGTATAGCTCATCTCCAACAGTGATGTTATTAATGAGATGTGTACACAACCAACTGCCGAAAGTTTCCACGTGCTTTCCTTTAATCCAGAAGTTAGTCTGCTCCGGCTATTCGGAGCGTAAAATATCCATATGTTTCACGATATACGGAGGCACCAATCTGGAATTTTGTAGAACTGTGTAGTGTTCTTGAGTGAAAGAATGCCCGTCCATACTTCTTGTTGCTTTCTTTCCTAGCGTGCCTTTTCCACGCAGTCTCCCCTCATGGCGCGATTGAGGAACACCGATCGGCTTAAGATCAGGAATAAAGTCAACACAAAACTCAATGACCTCCTCCGTTCCATAGCCCTTGGACATGCTTCCTTCTGGCCTAGCACGGTTATGAATGTATTTCTTTAAGACTCCCATGAGCCTCTCAAAGGGGAACATGTTGTGTAGAAATACAGGACCGAGAATGGAAATCTCTTCGACTAGGTGAACTATGAGGTGCGTCATAATATTGAAGAAGGACGGTAGAAAACACCAACTCGAAGCTGACAAGACATTGGGCCACACCCTTCTGTAAACTTCGTAGAGTTGCTGGATCGATTACCTTCTGAGAAATTGCATTGAGGAATGCACATAGCTTCACAATGGGTACTCGAACGTTTTCCGGTAGAAGCCCCCTCAATGCAACCGGAAGTAATTGTGTCATAATCACGTGGCAGTCATGAGACTTCAGGTTTTGAAACTTTTTCTCTGCCATGTTTATTATTCCCTTTATATTCGACGAGTACCCAGACGGGACCTTGATACTGCTCAGGACTTGAAAAAAGATCTCCTTCTCTTCTTTGGTAAGAGCGTAGCTGGCAGTACCTTGATACTTCTCTGGATTCAGGTTGTCTCTTTCGTGCGTACGTTGCTGGTCCTGCCGTGCATCCGCTATATCTTTCGTCTTCCCATACACGCCTAAGAAGTTTAGCAGGTTCACGCAAAGATTTTTCGTCACGTGCATCACGTCGATTGCAGAGCGAACCTCTATGATTTTCCAATAGGGTAAATCCCAAAATATAGATTTCTTTTTCCACAAGGGTACATGCTTGTTTGCGTCTTTTGGAACAGATAGACTGCCAGGACCCTTTCCAAAGATTACTTCTAAATCCTTGATCATGCCATATATAACATCACCATCAGGGCGTGTAGGCTTCGTCCGGTTATCTATCTCAAAATGCTTGCCTCTGTTTCTTACGTGATGCCTGTTTGGAAGAAATCAACGATGCCCCAGGTACACATTCTTGTTACCTAAATATATACTGTCAGTCTTATCTAAACAGTGCGTGCATGCATTGTATCCCTTGTTTGACTGTTGACGAGGCTGGGACTCGGCAAATCCCTGGGTCGAGTACTCCTGGGTTGATTGAGGGGGAGAGAGAGATGAGCGCTGGTGATCACGACGGCTAACAGGCGAGGCGTTTACCCAGGTTCAGGCTCCCGGAGGATAAAACCCTACTTCCTGCTTGTCTGGTATTGATGTTGAGTGTGGCTACAATGGCGAGATGGCAATCTCGCTAGGGTTTGAGATGGCGGCTATGAGCGTGAGCGTATGCCTTACCGTAGACGAGGGACCCTCCGAGCCTTTATATGGTAAGCTAGGTCTCGGGTGAACGGTGCCGATGGCACTTACAAGACGATCGAGGCTGATGACCTAACGTCGACTATCTTGGGCCGCACGTCGTCCTCCTTGGGCCTTCCTTGGGCCCTCGTCATAAGGCAGATGTTCTTGGCGTGACCCAGGTATCACCACCGTGGGGTAGTCGAAGAGTGACCCCACGACAGTAGCCCCCGAGTGCTTAGTCGAATCGTAGAGTCGGGTAAAGGACTCCTTTCTTCTGGGCACGCCACCAGGTTCCTGAAAGGAACAAATAAAATTGGTCGACTCCGGCCGTTCAGGGCTTATGGAGGATTCCTTAGTCGAAACATCGACTGCAGGGTAAAAACTGCGAGTATTGCTTTGGTCAGTGATTTTTCGACTGCGATTGTTCTGAGTCATTCGGGAGCGCGTACAGCGCTCCCGATGGGAGTAGCCCCCGAGATTAAGCTGAATTGCTTGCAATTGAGGTTAAACTCAATTTTTCCTTCTGTCGAAAAGCCCGCTCCCGATGGGAGTAAAGAAGAGACTCGAATACTTCATTTGCTGACAGGGTCGCTCGAGCTATGTTAGCCTTCCTCCACTGATGGAGAATGGACCTCACGAAGAGGCAGAGGTCCCGGAGGAGGACGAGGATGATGACGATGAACTTCCCTCCGCCACCTCTCCGAGTGAAGAGGTAGTGGAGGACGATGAAGATGAAGAGCCGCTGCAGAAGCGACAGAGGCGAAGAAGTGGCGACTCCGCCTCGGCGTCGTCGCCCTTGAAGGAAACGGCTGTGGAGGACAAGGAGGAGACGAGCGGATCGTCCTCGGGTGCTAAGCACACGAGCGACCAGGCGGAGCCTTGGATCGTGCCTCCCCTCAGCTCTGCACCGCCGACTGAATTCGCAAGGATGCCCTCCGTTTCCCTGGGCAGCGAAGATGATCTGGATGTCACCAGGTTAGTCTTGCAACTATCGCCTTGTTTTGTCGAGTGCACTTTTTGACTTTGCGAGTCCTTGAATTGAGTTATCTTGTCGCAGCGACCGTACTGGCGCTGTTGGTTCTTCGCCTCCAGAGATGGAGCACACTTCTGCTCCCGTGTTCGAGCAGACTGCGAAGACGACCGAAGAAGAGCCACAGGCGGGTGACGCTTTGACCTTGAAAGCTTCGACCTCCTCCGTGCCAGAGAAAACTGCTGATGCGACCCCGGTGGATGCTGGGTTGCTTGAGCATGTAAGTGTCCCTTAACTCAGTCTATAAAATCTGTATCGGGTGCGCGAACAGCGCTCCCGATGGGAGTAGCCCCCGAAGATGTGCGTGACTAGAGTAGTCGGGCGCAGATTGATGTCTAGTGTTTCCTGCAGCCGTATTATCGCCAGCAGATGGAGGGAGCCGCCACCTTCGTTCGCATGGAGCAGGAGAGGAATCAACTCCGCACTGCTCTGGAGCAGGCGAAAGGTGAGTGTGGACCCTTGCGTTCGAGGGGTGCTTCGACTATCTTCATTGTTGAGTTTGCTCCGGTGATCCACAGGCGAGAGGGAGAGCATGGCGAAGCGGGTCGCGGAGCTGGAGAAATCACTGGGTGAAGCCCAAGAGCGTGAGCGAACCCGGGATGATCTGGAGAAGACCCAGGTTGAACACTTGCTCGCACTCGCCGATGTTATTGGAAGTAAGTATCTCGGCTCATTGCCTACTTTGCTTTTTGTCGACTGCGGAAGCCTTACGGGTGTGGATTTCTTTTGGAGCAGAGACTTGCGGAGGTGCTCCTCCAGAAGGAACTTCCAGTGCCAATGTCGGCTTGTCAGAGGCTGTTGGCTTCATCGACCACGTCTGCACGTATGCCTCGACGGCGCTGCAGAAGTCGACAGGCGCTTTGGCGACTGTGCACCAGAGCATCTTCCCCAGCCAGCTACCGCCGGTCGCTGTTGACGTGCTTGCGGCTCCGTTTGGAGACAACGCGACCACCATGGCGGACTACACGTGTGCGCAGACGGTACGCGGCTCAGAGCTCACTTTCCAGCTACTACTTGGTCACCAAGTCGTAGGTGATTTTGAGAAGGTTGTCAGCGACTTCCGTCGAAGGCCTGATGGCAGAACCGCGTCCCTTAGCGGTGTGAAGGCGCGTGCGAGTCAGCTGGCTGCGAAGTTGATTGCCACCTTCGAGAAGAAAATCGCCAAGGCTGCAGAGTTGGCCGCTAGGAAGAGCCGTTCTCAGTCGGAGTCTGCGATGTAGACTCCTTTATTTTAAGATTCTTCTACTTTTGATCTTGGTCTGTAATGAACCATATAGTTTGCGGGTCTTCTGGCCACGAACATGCTGATGTTGAAATGTGAATTTGTGCCTTCGAGTCTTCTGTCATATTTATGCTAGAATGAATGTGCTCTTTTCCTTGCTTGACACTGTCGAACTTGGCAGTCTGAGATGCACTACCAGGAAAAGCATTATAGGGAGGTTGCCTATCTGTGGCGCACCCTTAATCTATGCGCCACAAAAAATTATTCTGTGGCGCATGGCTATAGATGCGCCACTGAAATTTGAACATTCTGTGGCGCATCCTTAGCCCATGCGCCACAGAATATCAACTTTCTGTGGCGCACTGCACGCCATGCGCCACAGAAAGGGAGACTTCTGTGGCGCACCACTCTTCATGCGCCACAGAATACGCGTGGGCCCCACCTTCAATCAGTGGGCCGTGGTCCATCTCGGCCTTTTCTGTGGCGCACCGTGGCTGGTGCGCCACAGAAATTCATCTTTCTGTGGCGCATGGAGAAGGATGCGCCACAGAAAGTTGAATTTCTGTGGCGCACTAGCAGCGGTGCGCCACAGAATAGCAACTTTCTGTGGCGCATGAGGGCCCGTGCGCCACAGAATGTGGACGCCCAGATCTACAAAAAGGTGGTAGACCACCTTTCCCCATGTGACCCCCCTTCTTCTTCCTAGCTCCCATCTTACTAACCCGAGCTCCTTCTCTCTCCCATGCCATTTTGACCATCCTATTCTCCATTATTTGTTATTAAACCTACCACAATTTGATATATAATTGGTGAGGGCTTGGGGAGAGTCTCCATATATATTCTCCTCCTCTCTTTTTGTCCACTATTTTCTCTCCATCACCACACACTCTCTCTCATCGATCACGGTCACGTCTCGGCAACGGATCTAGATCTACAAGGTGGGTATTGGTGTATGGATGTTTGTTGAAGGCATGAGAAACTTGTCGGCGGGCGATTTACACGTATATGCATGAAACTTGTGTGTGTGGTTTGATTGAATCTTTGCATGTTGTAGCTTGCGCCGGCGTGGTGCATGGATGTTTGCCGAAATGTTGATTCATTTCCCTTTCGGTGAATTTTTGCACCACCCATATGTCCTACTTTTAGGGGAAGTCATGCCGAATTTTTCCGTCGAACATTTCCGACTTCCCGCATGAGAAGCTTGTATGTGTGTGAGCATGTTGCGATTACTTAATTCTAATTAATAACACATACTCTATATGTATACCGCGTAGGCGACCATGGTCATCAAGATGAGCTCCGGTCGAATCGACAACTACAAGGAAGAAGCGAAGGCGGAAATGAGACGGTGCAACGGGCGCCAGATACGATGTCCGTGTCGAAGTTGCAAACTTGTGAGATGGATCGACCCTGATTCCGGACAATTGGAGGAACACCTGCTCAGGCGCGGTTTCATGGAAGGCTTCAACCAAGCGCCGACAGCAAATGCTGCGCCTGAAGACGAGGGCGGGCAAGATGATCGTGACGACGGAGATGCCGACATACATGGTCATGATTGTGGTGGAGAAGACGTTAACACGCCGCAGAGCTCGCTAATGTCGGCCTTGATGGATTCTCATGTTCAAGAACTCCTCCTCAAGAACGCGAACACCGTTAGAGAGAAAGCCAAGCTGGCGCAAATGGAGATAGACGGGAATACTCCGTTGTATCCTGGGTGTCGGCCACAGGATACGCGCTTGCAAGTAACGCTTGATGCTCTGGAGATGAAGTCGGAGAACAAATGGACCGATGCGAGCTTCAACAAGAACATGCAATTCTTCCACGAGCGTCTTCCCGAGGGGAACACATTGCCAACTAGTATCGAGGAGGCCAAGAAAGTCGTTTGCCCTCTTGACCTACCGCACGTTAAATACCACGCCTGCGTCAATGATTGCGCAATTTATCGGGGCGAGTACGAGGACCGAACCACATGTCCGGTGTGCGGCCAAGGACGGTACAAGAGCCGTGGGAAGAAAGTTCCTCAAAAAGTGGTATGGTATTTTTATATCACTCCCCGTCTGCAGCGGTACTTCGTGGACCCTAAGGAAGCAAAGCTCATGCAATGGCACGCGGAAAGGGAGAAGCCCGAAGAAGATCTGGAGAAGGGCAGGATCCTTACACACCCTTCAGACGCTAGCCAGTGGCAAGAGTTGGACGCCGTCGCCAATTTCGGAGGCGATGCAAGGAACGTCAGGCTCGGTATGAGCACCGATGGACTCAATCCGTTCGGTAACCAGAGTAGCACGCATAGCACCTGGCCCGTGTTTGTATGGCCTTACAACCTTCCCCCGTGGTTGTGCACGAAGCAAAGGTATATACACATGAGTATTCTCATTCAGGGGCCGAAACAAGCAGGTGTCCACATACATACGTATCTCGCGCTGTTGAAAGAGGAGTTAGCCACGTTGTGGGCGACGCCAGTCCGTACGTGGGATGCCTACACTGGAGATTATTTCCCCATGAGAGCCGCGTTGCTCACGACGGTGCAGGACTATCCTGGTTGCGCATATGTATCTGGCCAGGTAGGCCACGGATTCTGCGCATGTGTCAGGTGCATGGATAGGACCCCGCATCTCCAGCTACCAAGGAATCCCGGGTCTTCGAAAACTGTGTACCCAGGGGCTCGAAGGTGGCTTCGCATGGATCACCCGTGGAGAAAACGCGGTGACCTGTTCAATGGTAAAGAGGAGCTCGACGGAGCCCCGAGCCCAAGGAGCGGCACAGAAATCGACGAGCTGTTGAGAAATTGGGAGGAGTGCCCCGCGCCGGGAAAGAAACGACCGAAGGTAGATCCGCTGCTGGGTGTATGGAAAGCGAGGTCTGTTTTCCACGACTTGCCGTACTGGAAGGTCCTCAAGACGCCACATAGCCTCGATATGATGCACATTACGAAGAATGTCACCGAGAGTCTGCTTGGCACTCTTTCCAACATGCCGGAAAAGACCAAGGATGGGACGAAAGCAAGATACGATCTGAAATGCCTTGGTGTCAGGAAAGATCTTCAGGCCCCCGATAGTGATGACGACGACGATGGTGATGATGATCAGACTGAAGGGACTCAAGGTCACCGCAAAAGGCTAAAGAGGAACACGGTGGTGCTTCCCGCTACGTGCTTCACTATGAGTCTGGAGGAGCTCGAGCAGTTTTACAGGTGTCTTGTAGGAGTCAAATTTCCTCATGGTTACGCGGGGAAGATAAGCAGATATATGGACGCAACGAAGAAGAGGTTTACCGGGATGAAGTCTCACGATTGTCACGTGCTGATGACGCAGATACTTCCCGTTGCGATTCGAGGGATAATGGACGAGCATGTCCGTGATACGCTGCTTGCTCTTTGCAACTTTTTTGACGTCATCAACAGGAAGACGATCGGCGTGAGGCAGCTCGACCGGCTACAGGAAGAGATCGTGCTGATACTATGCGAGCTCGAGATTTACTTTCCGCCCTCATTCTTCGATATCTGCGTGCATCTCCTTCTGCATGTCGTTGATGACATCAGGCAGCTCGGACCAACGTTCATGCACTACATGATGCCATTCGAAAGGATGAACGGTGTCATGAAAGGATACGTCCGCAATAGGTCCCATCCAGACGCAAGCATAGCCAAGGGCTTTCTAACCTACGAGTGCATCTCCTTCTGCCAGAATTATCTAAGCACCGAGAACCAGGATGTTGGTCTGCCCACGAGGAAACACTTCGGCAGGCTCAATGGATATGGTCACCGAGAGGGCAGCAGCACAACCTTTGTCAGCATGCAGGGTCAAAAGGACGACTTTGACAGGGCTCACCGGGTCGCGCTACAACACTTACAGTTGATCGAAACTTGGGTGGAACAGCACAAATGCTTACTCGAGCAACATTATATCAAATTGGGCCGACCGAGGAAGAAGGGAGACGTAACCAGAGCACACAACTCTACCTTCACGCGTTGGTTCAAGCAAAAGAAACTGGAGCTAGCAAAGAAGAAAGCACCATCTACGGAAGATGAAAGACTCATATTCTCCTTATCACTGGGTCCCTCGCACAACGTAAAGACCTATCAGGCGTACGACATCAACGGCTACAGATTCTACACCGAGGAAAAGGACAACAAGTCAGAATATCAAAACTCAGGAGTAACTATGCTATCCTACGGCGATGAGGAGGCTACTGTCAAGGAAAGATACTTCGGAAGGATTGAGGACATATGGGAGCTCAACTACTGTGGAGAGTTGGTGCCAATGTTCCGTGTAAGATGGGCCAAGGACGTCGTCAAAGAAGGCCGGTATTTCACCACCATGGTAATACCCGATGCCAAATCGAAGAACGCCTCCGCGAAAAATGAGCCATGGGTACTTGCTAGCCAAGTCGAGCAATGCTTTTTCATTACCGACCCGTCAAAGCCTAGCCGTGTTGTCGTGAGGAGGGGCAAGAGGAGCATCATCGGAATGGAAGGAGGCGCCACCGAGCAAGACTTGGACAACGAGCCAAAGATCGAGGAGGAATTCGACAAGTTCTTCGACATGCCTACTAGTAGTACACAAAGAAGGAAGACCTCCGTACCTACTAAAGGTTGTCCGTTCACGCGAAGAAATCTCAAGGTCACCGGCCTAAAGTTTTCAACCGCGAAGAAGGGAAAGAAGAGAAAGTAGCTCGCGGAACCGAGACGGAGAAGCGACTTTTTTGGTGTATTTAATTTGTATGTATCATCATGAATATGTATCATCATGAATATGTGTGTGAGACAATGCAAGAGACTTATGCATGTATTCAATGAACTAAATATGTATGAGACATATAAATTGTGTGTATTTTCTGAACCAAACTTAACCAAAAAAAACTTAAAAAAAAAGTTCAGAAAAAAGTTTTATGAGACATATAAATTGTGTGTATTTTCTGAACCAAACTTAACCAAAAAAAACTTAAAAAAAAAGTTTTAAAAAACTGAGGCAACCAGGATTCGAACCTGACTGCCCCAAGTTTTTTACAGGTGTGATAGCCACTGGGCTATGTTGCTGTGCTTGACAGAACAGGCAGCAGAGTGTTTTAGCATTTCAGGCCAAAGCATTCTGTGGCGCATGTGAGTTGGCGTGCGCCACAGAAATCCAGAATTCTGTGGCGCACGGGACAGGGGATGCGCCACAGAATTCCCTATTTCTGTGGCGCACGCCCGCTCACATGCGCCACTGAATTTTTCACGGCCACTTACATGTGGGGCCGCCCCGCGCTGCCCCATTCTTCTCAAAATTTCCCAGTCGTCTCCCTAACTTCCCGCAGCGCGCGACCCTGCACCTCTCGCCGGCGATCACCCTTCCACCCCTCGCCGTCGACGCCGCCACAGCTCCCCGACACCGGCCGCCCCTGCGCCCTTCGACGCCCTGCTCCCCTGCACCCTCGGACCGGCGGAGCGCGGAGGACCTCGACGCCGCGCGCGCCCAACCGACCTGCCACAGCACTCGACCTCGACGCCGCGCGGGGACCTCGACGTCGCCGCCCCTCCCCGAGGTTAGCTGCCCTTCCCCTTTCTCTCCCGAGCCCCTCCCCTCCCCTGCCCTCCCCTGCCCTCCCCTCCCCTCCCCTGCCCTCCCGTCCCAGCATGCACACTAGGTGCTTGTGTTAATGCATCCCCCATGACAGCCCAAGGTCCAGAGCATACAGCCCTCCCCTCCCCTGCCCTCTCCACTCCCCCTGCCCTCCCCCTCCCCTGCATGGCCTCTCCCCTCCCCTGCCATGCCCTCCCCTGCCTTCATCCTCCCCTGCCATGCCCTCCCCTGCCTTCCCCTCCCCTCCTCCCTCCTCCCTCCTCTCTCCCTGCCATCTTCCTCCTCCTCCCTGCTCTCTACCGAACTATGCACTCTAGGTGCTTGTGGAAATGCGTGTGTGTCTAACTTCAAATTTTTGAATACAACAAGGCACCAAAATGATGTCTAGTAGATTCAGGATGAAAAGTTGGGTCTAGGGAAAGTAGTCTCACATTTTTCTGAATTTATTTGGCCTTATTTTAATTGAATTTGCAAATGTCCAGAACTGAACTTTTGAAATAACTCCAAATTTTTGAACATAACTTGATGAGGTTTTTGCACAGGTAGGTCCTATATGACCATAGGCAGTTCAGGGAATTTTCTCCAATTTTTCAGAAAAACTTATTCACTAAATAGTTTAAGATTCATTTCTGCCCTTTTTGAAAAGAAACAGTGTAGATTAGCCCCCTTTGCATGCAAATTCTGGTTAATCTGCTCCACCAAATTTTGTAAACTTCATATCATTAGAAAGAGCTAAACCTATAGATTCATAGGCATCAATTGTTTGTCCAAATTAAACATTATAACAGACTAGATCATGTAGGCCAAAATGCTATGTTTTATCTGTTTTCTGAAAAACCTGAAGAAACTGCTAGTCTGAAAAACAGTGTAGATTAGCCCCCTTTGCATGCAAATTCTGGTTAATCTGCTCCACCAAATTTTGTAAACTTCATATCATTAGAAAGAGCTAAACCTATAGATTCATAGGAATCAATTGTTTGTCCAAATTAAACAGTGTAACAGACTAGATCATGTAGGACAAAATGCTATGTTTTATCTGTTTTCTGAAAAACCTGAAGAAACTGCTAAGTCTGAAAAACAGTGTAGATTAGCCCCCTTTGCATGCAAATTCTGGTTAATCTGCTCCACCAAATTTTGTAAACTTCATATCATTAGAAAGAGCTAAACCTATAGATTCATAGGCATCAATTGTTTGTCCAAATTAAACAATATAACAGACTAGATCATGTAGGCCAAAATGCTATGTTTTATCTGTTTTCTGGAAAACCTGAATTTAACCTAGATTTATGAACTATGCAGTTTGAAGAGGAGAGACCTCGACGGTACCGCCACCGCCGCCACCGGAGGAGCTCGTCGACAAGTGGTGAGAAATTATGGATGTGTTGTGAATGGTGTTGATGGATATATGTGTGTCCACGACCATCGTGTCGTTGTTGTTTGTGCTCCGACCATCGTGTCGTCGAGATGTTGATAGTATTTCAGAAATGCTTGTGCAGGTACCCCGTGAGGCCCTTGAGATTGCCGGAACGTCGATTAACTTCCGTTCCGGCAAATTCGGGTACTCCATATGTCCCTTTTTTAGCAAAGGTCATGCCGAAATTTTTCGTGAATTTTGGCATGACTTTGCTAAAAAAAGGGACATATGGGGTATTGCGACTAATGCATGGGCCGGGGTATCTTAGTACTAAATTAAGTGATGTTTTTTATATTTGTTGTACTAACTTTTGCCTCTTTTTAATGAAGTGCAAACATGTCGGCCGACGCGCCCGGCCCTTCTAAGCACATGAGCGTCGAAGAAGAAGCACGAGAAAAGAACATGTCGTTCTGGGACGTGAACCCGGAGATGGGGGATGCGGAGGCCGCCGAACTGGCTCGTGACGGCGATGGTGACTTCCAATTAGAGATGGAGATGGAGGATGCGGAGGACACCGACGGAGATGGGGACGCAACCACCACCACCGATGGCGGCGACCACATGGATGTCGGGGGTGACGACCACACGGATGGCGGTGGTGGTAACCCGACCGCTAAGAAGCTTAAGAAGCAGAGGAAGGAGCGGACACCGCAAGCGGTCGGCACCGTCACCGACACGTTCACTAAGGTCTCCAAAAGTGGCCAACCCCAGGAGCCATGGGGCGTCGCAAAAGGGTACGGAATGCAACTAGGGTGCATCCTCCAGGAAACCGTGTCGATCAACACGTATGACCTCAGGAGCGCGGAGAATGAGGCTTTGCGCACACAACTCCTCAAGAGGCTTCACGAACGATACATTTTCCCGGACGATGGAAACAAAAAGGTGGACAGCTTCGCCATCACGAAGATGAACAATTGTTTGACCAGCTGGAGAGGCCGGGTGAAGGCGAAGATTGAAAAGGGTCTTAGCTGGGAAGAGATCAGTGCCAAAGAGCCGTACATCGACATAGAAGAGTTCGAGGCATTGAAGTTGTCCTTGGCATCTCCGGAGGCTGAAAAATGGACCGAGTGGGGGAAGCAAATGCGGGCAATGAACTTAGGCAACCACCATTTGGGAAGCGGCGGTTACGCAGGAAAAAAGCCTGTTTGGGACAAGGAGGATGCCGAGGTTGCGAGACTTGGGAAAGAGAACCCTTGGCATAAAATCACGGACGAGCAAGTTAGGAACTTTGTTCGGTCCCGCTACTATCTGAAGCCGGGGACGGGGGAATTTGTTACCGACTACAAAGATGTGCTGGATTTCGAGAAAGTTCTGGTAAGGAACTTAATTACCGCGGATATCTCAAAGTCCATTTTCGTTGATTTCTATACATGGGTTCACGTTTATTTGCTTTGTCCGCAGGAGGCTGAGTTGAAGGCTGAGGCTGAGGCCGGCCCGTCGTCCCAGGAGGCAGCCGGCCCGTGGGACACGACTTTCAACCGGGCGATGAACGTTTACAAGGGGAGGGACAAGTCAAAGCCTCCGACGTCAGCAGGCCGTGTGACCGGCTTTGGTACGTCGATGAAGTTCATCGAGTACTACAGCACGGACACCGACACGAAAAGGGAGAGGAGGAAGCCGTCTAAAGATAAAGCCGAGGTTCTCGAGCTAAGGAAGAAGCTGGAGACACTACAGAAAGAAAAGGTGGACTCCAGCATGGTGGACAAGCTAGTGGCCGAGAAGCTGGACGAGAAGCTCCGGAGTTTCTTACCCCCTGGATTGTATGAGGGATTAACTGCTTGGCAAGCGGGAGGTCAACAGGGGCCGATACACTTGCCCAGCTTCGACGGCAGCACCTCCAGCAATAACGTGTCGCCGGTCCTGCTGCCCCCTGTCGTGTCGCCGGTCCTGGTGACCCCACCGGTGCCCCCCCGGCCGGAGAATAATGACAATGCGCACGAGCGCCCGGACAATGATAGGCCGGCCGCCGGCACCGGCGCCCTTGTCTCGACATTAGCCGAGCTCAACGCCATCGACAAGGTAACTAATTAGTTAGTCCGCGACATCTTTTATGACTACATATGCCTTTGATGACTGCCATATCTCATGCATGCATGGTGCCCAACATGTGTTGACTCACAGGACACGCCTTGCATACTCCTGCATAGGGTGGGGGCCGGCGGAGAGTTGAAGGAAGTCGCGTTGGCCAAGATAGTACAACCTCTGACCCGTGATATACACAACACTCGAATGAGTGAGGCCGTGATGAAAGTCAATGTCACGGAGGTACTGCCTGAGTTCCGTGACATCGACCCCCCCCACGCAACCTCCGGGAGCTGAGAAACACATGAAGCTTGGCGAATGCGGAAAGTGGATGATGGAATGGCCGAAGACCCAGATTCGTCTTGGGATGTTATTCATGGGGTCGGTCGCACCGGCGGCGCCACCTCGAGGCCTCGGCTCCCGCTCGTTCGGCCCCCGTCGAGGCGGCCGCAAAAAACTATTGCGGAGGAACCGGCGCCACAAGTAGCCGTCGCCACCACCCAGAAGGAACCGCCGGTCGCCGCCCCCACCGGCCGGAAGCTACCGCCGGTCGCCGCCACCACCGGCCGGAAGCTACCGCCGGTCGCAGCCACCACCGGCCGGAAGCTACCACCGGTCGTCGCCGCCACCAACCGCCACAAACAGTTGTTGGGAACGTCTTCACCGGTTAGTTCTGACTTTCCGAATTCCCCGACTTTCCGACTTTCCCGACTAACGGATGTGCTATCGTTTATGTTTAGGACAAAGCCGTTGCACCTGAACTTGGTGGCAACGAGGATGAGGACAATGATGTCAACCTCGATGACTACATCAACACTGGCGCCTGCAAGGATGATATGTACATGCCTCATGTGGATGAAGAACCCTTCCGCGACCACCGCGGTCAAGCTGCTCGTCCCACTTCATGCACACAACGCCTGGCCTTCACGCCTCCGGATGCCGGCGATCATCAAGCTCCCCCGGGTAACGTTTTCAGCCCTAACACTCTGATGGAAACTGTTAAAGCGGGGTTCACTGCACCCCCACAATCCCCAGAGAAGAAGAACAAGATCAAGAAGCATAGGAAGAGAAAAGGATCCTCCACCTCTGCGAGCCAGCCAGCTCCTAAGATCCGGGGTCTTGAAGACACGATTCCACCCCGTGCGGATGGCTTCCCCCGAGTTCATGTAGCTGGTGAACCTATCTTGTCTGGGGACTTGCTCCGCCTCGCAGAAGGACCCATGATTGCTTTGCAGCAAAGTATCTTGTATCTGGAGGAGCAGCTTCTTAAAGAAAAGCATCCGAGTTACCCGGCGTTCGCGGTCCAGGTGCCAAAGGAGCTGGTGGACTTCGTCCAGGAAGACCCTGCGGATGTGTTCTTCATCGCGTACGAGGACATCTTCAAACTCTTTCACACTCAACGGCTGGACTATAACATGGTCCGTCTATATGCGCTCGATATGGCGATGAAGATCAGGAGAGATGCGACCCCGTACGTCGCGATAGTGGATCCTTACTACATGCGCGACAGCCATCTGGAGGAAGGGTCAAAGACAAGGGAAACGGCCACGGAGTACCTCGTAAGGGTCATGCTGGCCAACAAGAGGAAGAGCACCCTTCTTCTGCCTTTCTTTTTCGAGTAAGTACACATCCGCTCGCCACCGTCGTATCTTATGCCTTCTTGTACATTTCTTCCATCGCTGATCCTTTGTCCAACATTCCGTTTCAATTGTGTTGAGCAGGGACAAGTACTGCGCACTCATCTCCGTAGCCCCGAGGTGGTCCATTGCCACTTATTTGGACTCGGGGAATAAATCCACGCCGAGACGATACACCAGAATAAAGGGTGTTCTGGATGACGCTCTCGAGGCCTATGCCCAAAAGGGCGGCCCATTCCATAACAAGTCGGAATTTTTCACGGATGAAAACACACACAAGTTTCAGCATGGGACCGGATTCCATTGCATCAAGCAACTGGATGGCAGCGTGAAGGAGGCCTACTACGCCCTCCATCACCTTAAAGGAATTGTCCGGGATTGCGAGAAAACGAAGTTTCCATCGGGTCTCGCAGAATACACCAAATCAGAGGATGCTCTCACCGATGCTGATTACAGAGCAGACTTCCATCGCATCCGGCTGCAGTTGACAACGATCATCCTCGAAGATGTCCTTCACAGATCAGGGTCCTACCACCACCACAGAGGTATTATATATAGAAGTGCATGCGTAGGGTTATCTATTATATATATGCTATGCTATGAAACCCAAATAGGATAGCCATATGATTGTCTTGCCTCTCTACTTAGATGAATAAATTATACTCTATTTTATATCACTAACCTATATATATATCCCAATTTATCTTCAGTGTTGTCTCAGAGGAGTATCGAAGAACGACTAGAGGCACAGTATGACACCAGGGAGTGGAGGACGAAACAAGGCTTTCTACCGTTGCCGGAGCCGCGAAAGTAGAGGACTCCATGATTATGCATGCTCCCGGATCATAGTTAGGCGGCGAACACTTGATTTGTAATGTGTATATAGTGTGAAATGTTGAACTTTTGGTTGTATATACATGACTAGCTAATTGTGTTTACATTCGGCACTTTTGTGACTATGTGTATATATATATATGTATCTCGATCGGGCCACTAATTAAGTAATATATATGTGTGATGACATATTGATTAATATCATTGTCTGTTTATATACCTGTCAAATATACCTGTATTTTCTGTATAAACCTGTATAAATACTGTATATACGTGTATTTATACAGCAAAATAAAAAAATACAGTTTTTCTGGTTAACACTTCTGTGGCGCACCTTTTTCAGTTTCTGTGGCGCACCACTTTCTGTGGCGCACCAAGGTCAGTGCGCCACAGAAAGCCTCTCCATAGGGTCCTGGCGACCTATTTCTGTGGCGCACAGACAGGGGTGCGCCACAGAAAGTTGATATTTCTGTGGCGCATATGCCCTGGTGCGCCACAGAAAATATTTTTGTGGCGAGAATTCTGTGGCGCACCAGGCTAGCCCACAGATGCGCCACAGATAAGCAAAATGGTGCGCCACAGATAGCCTATTCTGTGGTAGTGACAGGGTGTACTTCCGCACAACGAGCAGCCTAATGGACTGGCTGCGCTGTTGGAGAGATTCCGCGAAGGGCAAGGCGTTGAAGGAAGTCGTGCACGCCCAGCTTGTTGGCGGGGCGAACGGTGGCCCTGGCGTACGTTCGAATGCACCGGCCTCATCTTCCCTTGAACAGGGTGCTTGACAGTTTGCCTGGGACAGATGACTACGCCGATACCCTTGCGGCTGCGCGTCAGATGATTCAACAGGTCCAGAACTTCAGTGAGAAACTTGTAGGGCCACTCGATGCGC
The DNA here is from genome assembly GCA_012064385.1 of Puccinellia tenuiflora. Lineage (NCBI taxonomy): Eukaryota > Viridiplantae > Streptophyta > Magnoliopsida > Poales > Poaceae > Puccinellia > Puccinellia tenuiflora. The sequence continues at coordinate 72,631 of QRDG01000016.1, read as the reverse complement.
CAAAGGGTGAGCCTGTAGAGTAAGACTACCAGATTGCTGTTGTGTAGCATTAGTTTGTAAAAGATATTTTTCCCAAGTGGGAGTATGATTGTATGTATGCTGAGGTGGTTGTAGTCTCCGAGTGAATAAATTTTATCTTGTGGACAAACCTGTACGGCGCAGCCCCCGAGCGGATCGAGTGCGGCCGAGGTGTGTCGAGTCAGGCCTGTGCGGCGCAGCCCCCGAGTGCTTCGATTGCGGCCGAGGTGTTTTCGAGTCAGACCTGTGCGGCGCAGCCCCCGAGTAATTCGAGTGCGGCCTAGGATGTTGGCTTAGACCTGTACGGCACAGCCCCCGAGTGCGTCGGGTGGCGGCCGAGGATTTTTCGAGTTAGACCTGTATGGCGCAGCCCCCGAGTGCGTCGGGTGGCGACCTAGGTTGTCTTAGACCTGTACGGCGCAGCCCCCGAGTTCGTCGGGTGGCGGCTGAGGATTTTTCGAGTTTAGACCTGTATGGCGTAGCCCCCGAGTGCGCCGGGTGGTGACCTAGGTTGACTTGGACCTGTGCGGCGCAGCCCCCGAGTGCGTCAGGTGGTGGCCGAGGAATTTCGGGTTGGACCTGTATGGCGCAGCCCCCGAGTGCGTCAGGTGGCGGCCTAGGTTTTGACTTAGACCTGTACAGCGCAGCCCCCGAGTGGTTCGGGTGGCGGACGAGGATTTTCGAGTTGAACCTGTACGGCGCGGCTGTGGCGGCCTAGGTTTTGACTTAGACCTGTACAGCGCAGCCCCCGAGTGGTTCGGGTGGCGGCCGAGGGTTTTTCGAGTTGGACCTGTACGGCGCAGCCCTCGAGTGCGTCGGGTGGCAACCTAGGTTGTCTTAGACCTGTACGGCGCAACCCCCGAGTTCGTCGGGTGGCGGCCGAGGATTTTTCGAGTTTAGACCTGTATGGCGCAGCCCCCGAGTGTGTCGGGTGGCGACCTAGGTTGACTTGAACCTGTGCGGCGCAGCCCCGAGTGCGTCGGGTGGCGGCCGAGGAATTTCGGGTTGGACCTGTATGGCGCAGCCCCGAGTGCGTCAGGTGGCGGCCTAGGTTTATGTTGCTTGCTGATAAAAGTAGAGGGGAAAGCTTGTTCCTCAAATCACTTTATTGACTTTTGCGAGCAGGCCGCCTCATTAAAACCCTTCCAGTCCCCTCGGGTACCCTGGCGAGGGAAAGAGTGCGTCTGAAACCTGCCGCTTCTTGACATTGTACTGTTACAAATTGGGGTCGATCAGGCGTATAAGCGGCGCAGTTGCGCAACGTTCCACGGGTTGTTGCAGACTGTCCCCGTCTTCGAGTCCTTCAGGCGGTAAGCTCTGCCGCCAATTGCCTCTGTCACGATGTACGGACCCTCCCACGGGGAGGCAAGTTTATGCACCTTCTTCTGTTTGAGACGGAGGACAAGATCACCAGGGACGAACGCTCTGGGCCGCAGTCGCCGCCCGTGATAGTTGCGTAGGTCTTGTTGATACACGGCTGTGCAGGTAAGGGCGATGTCGCGTGCTTCGTCCAGGGTGTCCATGTCATCTTCGAGTGCTTCTTTTGCATCAGACTCATCGTAGGCCACCACTCGGGGGGCGTCGAACTTGATGTCGCACGGCAGGACTGCTTCAGCGCTGTACACCATGAAGAATGGCGTGTACTGGGTAGATCTGTTTGGCGTGGTGCGCAGACTCCACAACACAGGTGGAAGCTCTTCGACCCAGGCGCCTGCGGCGCGCCTTAATGGTACTCGCAGGCGCTTCTTTATGCCCTTGCAGACTAGGCCATTGGCTTTCTCGACTTGTCCGTTGGACTGCGGGTGCGAGACAGATGCGTAGTTGAGCTTGATGCCTTGGTCAGAGCAGAAGTCCTTGAATTCTTCGGCTGTGAAGTTCGAGCCGTTGTCGGTGATGATGCTGTGTGGCACACCGAACCTGAAGATGATCGACCTGATGAAGTTAACTGCCGAGGAGGCAGTCGAACTTGTGATGGGCACGGCTTCGATCCACTTCGTGAACTTGTCGACTGCCACCAGGAGATGAGTGTGTCCGCCCGGAGAAGACTTCTTGAATGGACCCACCATGTCGAGCCCCCATTGAGCGAAGGGCCATGCGAGTGGTATGGTCTTCAGTGCTGATGCCGGTGCGTGCGGCTTGTTGGCGAACTCCTGGCAGCCGATGCATTTCCTCACGAGTTCTTCTGCGTCTTGCATTGCAGTGGGCCAGTAGAACCCTGCTTGTAGGGCTTTGGCCACCAAGGCTCGACTGCTGGCGTGGTGTCCACAGATGCCGGCGTGGATCTCGAGTAAGATGGCTTGACTGTCGACTGGGTCGATGCACCTTTGGAGGACTCCTGAGATGCTTCGCTTGTAGAGTTCCCCGTTCATGACGGTGAAGCCCTTGGAGCGGCGGCTGACGCGCTTGGCTTTGACTGGGTTCGTTGGCACCTTCTGATGCAGTATGTAGGCCAGGTATGGGCTTGTCCATGTGGGTTTGACCAGCATTACCTCCATGGGTTCCTTCTCTGTGATGGGCGGGTTGGTGGTGCTCGTTGTCGGTGTAGAGGATCCCGGCGCGGGCCGGAGCTTGATGGAGCGTTGCGTGATGCACTCGAGGAAGACTCCGGGTGGCACCGGTGCTTCGTCTGAGCCTAGGTTAGCGAGGGTGTCGGCTTCCTCATTGCTCTCACGGCCGATGTGCCGCAGCTCGCAGCCGTCGAAGGTGCCTTCCAGCTGGTTGTATAGGTCCCTGTAGGCTATCATGTTGTCGGCGATGGCGTCACATTGCTTCATGGTTTGCTGCAGGACAAGGTAGGAGTCTCCGCAGATCATGAGTGAGTGGCGCCGCAGTTTTTGGCCATCCGCATGCCGTGGATTAGGGCTTCGTACTCTGCCTCGTTGTTGGAGGGTGTTGGGAAGTTCATCTGCAGTACGTACTTCAGTTTGTCGCCTTTGGGTGAGATGAGGACGACTCCCGCCCCTGCTGATCTGAACTTCTTGGACCCGTCGAAGTACATTGTCCATGCGTTGGACAAGTCGGGTATGTCTGGCAGCTGGGCCTCTATCCACTCTGTGGTGAATTCTGGAAGAACTTGGGCCTTGATTGCCTTCGGGTGCGCATACTTCAGCCCCCAGGGTCCCAACTCAACAACCCACTTGGTGACTCGCCCTGTCGCGGCTTGGTTGGTGAGGATGTCGGAGAGCCCGGAGGAGCCTACCACCGTGATGGAGTGCTCGGAGAAGTAGTGGACGACCTTCCTTGATATCATGAAGACTCCGTATGCTAGCTTCTGGTAGTGCGGGTACCACTGCTTGGACAAGGTTAGCACCTCGCTGAGGAAGTAGACGGGCCTCTAAACAGGGTGACTGTGCCCTTCTTCTTCTCGTTCAACTACGAGTACCGTGCTGACCACTCTGTTCGTGGCCGACACATAGAGGTACAGCGGCTCGTTCTCCAGTGAAGCCACCAGTACTGGAGGAGTCGTGAGGGTTTTCTTGAGCTTGTCGAACGCGTCTTGCGCTTCCTCTGTCCACTCGAATTTATCCGTCTTTTTCATCAGTTGGTAGAAAGGCAGGGCCTTTTCTCCCAACTTACTAATGAACCGGCTGAGAGCTGCGACTCGACCGGCTAGGCGTTGCACTTCATGAAGCTTGGTCGGTGCTGGCATTGCGAGTATGTTTTGCACTTTCTCAGGGTTGGCTTCAATTCCTCTTGTAGAGACGAGGTACCCGAGCAGTTCTCCGGCTGGCACGCCGAAAACACACTTGTCCGGGTTCAGCTTGATCTGATACTCGTTGAGTGCGGCGAAGACTTTGCAGAGGTCAGCAATTAAACTGTCCTCCGTTCGAGTGGTGACGACTATGTCGTCGACATAGACTTGGAAGATCTGTCCTATTAGCTCCTTCAGGCAGGCTTGCATCGTGCGCTGGTATGTGGCTCCAGCGTTCTTCAACCCGAAGGGCATCATTTGGTAGCAGAACACACCATGGGGTGTGATAAATGCAGTTTTCTCTTCATCTTCGATTTTCATCCTGATCTGCTGGTACCCGGAGTAGGCGTCCAGGAAGGATAGGCGCGTGCAGCCTGTAGTCGAGTCGATGATCTGGTCTATCCGCGGGAGCGGGAAGTGGTCCTTGGGGCAGCACTTGTTAATGGCGGTGAAGTCGACGCACATGCGGAGTTTCTTCGTCTTCTTCTTCTCCACCAGGACCGGGTTCGCTACCAAGTCTGAGTCCTTGATCTCTCGGATGAATCCGGCGTGGAGCAGCCGGTCGATCTCCTTGCTGATGGCGTCTCGTTTGGGACCCAAAAAGCGTCGCATGGTCTGCTTGACGGGTCTGGCGTCCTTGTGGACGCGTAAGGAGTGCTCGGTGAGTTCCCTGGGTATGCCTGGCATGTCAGAAGGTTGTCAGGCGAAGATCTCCCAGTTCTCACATAGAAACTCGACGAGCGCGCCTTCCTATGCGATAGGTAGGCTTGTCGACACCTTGACTGTCTTACTGGCGTCCGTCGGGTGGACTTGATGGGTTCTTGTGTCGTCGGTCATGTTGAAGGCGGAGTCCTTGGCTGGCTTCTTGCGTGGCGGGAAGATGGTTTTGTCATTGTCGACTGCCATCATCGCAAGGTGCTCCTCCATTCCGAAGAACTCAGAGATCTTGCTGAATTCGCGGTCGCAGCTGTTGGAGCGGTCGAAGTCGCCGTGCACCGTGATGACGCCCGTGGGTCCAGGCATCTTGAGCATAAGGTAGGCGTAGTGAGGTATCGCCATGAATCTGGCAAAGGTTGGGCGCCCGAGTATCGCATGGTACTGCGACTTCCAGTCGACTACCTCGAAGTCGATCACCTCCCTCTGGAAGTTGTCGGGTGTGCCGAAGATGACGTCGAGTGTGATTGTTCCCATGGGCGTGACTGCTTGCCCTGGTACTATGCCATGGAAGGTGGTCTCTGATGTTTTCAAGTTTGTTGTTGGCCTGTTCATCCTTCTGAGGGTGTCGGCGAAGATAATGTTGATGCCGCTGCCCCCGTCCATGAACACCTTTTTCAAGGTGTAATCCCCGATCAGAGCTTCGACTACCAGAGGGGCGTGCCCGGGTCGTGGTACCGCAGGCGGATGATCTGCTCTGGAGAACATGATCGGTGTCTCTGACCCTCTCAGGTATTCGGGTACTGCAAGTGGACAGGTGACAGCCTGGTAGACTTGGCGAGTGATGATCTTCTGGGTCCTGTTTGAAGGGCGCCCCTTCTGTATCATGTTGAGCTGTCCGCGTGCCGCTGGATATGCGTCAGGGGCCTCTTGCTGCGGCTGCTGCTGCTGATGGAAAGCTCCCGCTGCTTGTGCTGGATTAGCGACTACAGCTGTGGGTGCGGGTGCTGCTTGAAGAGCCAGCTGCGTGACTGGCTGCGCTACGGGTGCTGCCTGGAGAGTCAACTGCGTGGCTTGCTGAGCGACTATCTTCTGCATTTCCTGGTATATCCTGCGTGCCTTTTTGCAGTCCTTCAACAGGTGGCGGGATCCCCACTTGCCCGTTTCCGGGTTCCTGAACATATGGTGCTTGCAGGGTTGCTCCAGCTCTTCCTCTGGAGTCAGCGTGCGCCTCTGCCACTCTCGTTTGCGGCTCCCGTCGCCATGGTAGGTGCTGCCACCGCTTCGGTTGAAATTCCCTGGGCTGTATTGGCGACTCTGGTCGTCGCCGCTTCGACTGTACTGCCTTTGACTGTACTGGTGACTGTTGTCGCATGCTTCATCCTCGCGGGCGGTTTCGAATCCCGCTGCTACTAACTCTATTGAGTCATTGCCGTGCTAACGCGGCTTCTTCTTCTGGCGTCCTTCCCCCAGTTGCTTGGTCCGGCCTCGTCTCTTGAAGAGTAACGTGAAGTATCACGGACCGAGTCCTCTCCGTCTGCCCACTGGTTGGCTATCTTCATGAGCTCAATCATGTTTCTCGGCCGGAGCCTACCAAATTCCTCGCGGAAGTCGCGGCGGTAGACGCCGTGCATGAAGGCATCCATCACTCGGTCTTCCGAGGTGGCTTCCATGGTGTTGCAGAGCAGGGTCCATCGCTGGATGTACGACCGGAGCAGCTCGTCTCGTCCTTGCTTGCATGCTTAGAGCTCGACGAAAGTTGTCGGCCTTGAGTACGTCCCCAGGAAGCTCTTAACGAAGGCATCCGCGAACTCGTCCCACGTACTGAAGGCGTCCTTGGGTTGAGTGTTGAGCCACCCGCGTGCAGATCCTGTGAGCATCAGCTGGATGTATTGCATGGCTGTAGTCGAAGTACCGCCCTGGCAACTGCAGGCTATGAGGTAGTCCGCCAGCCAGTCTCTCGGGTCCTGCTTTCCGTCGTACTTGACCGCTTCTGCCGTGAGCTTGAAGCCCTTGGGCATTCTTGTGTCGCGGATGTTGAAGCTGAAGCATGCGGCGCCGCGTGGCTCGAAGTCGCTATCGTCGCGGTCGTCAGCATTGGGTGCGCTGACCGTCCGCTGAGTGCGGCTGCGGTCTACCGTCCTCTGTGTGATGACGTTGCGGAGGTCTTCGCCTGGCTGCGGCTATCGCAGTTGTCTTGGAGCTGGGCCTGCGAGTGCTGCGGGTTCGCGGTCGCGGCGACCCCGATTTTCTTGCGCCTTTTCTGTTGGCGCCTTGTTCCCCAGAGCTTCTTCAACTGCCTTGATAAACATGATCTGTTGCTTGTGGAGGAGAGCACGGGCGTCACCCTCAGACGGCTGCGTCAGTCGCAGGTATGTTTCGACTGCCATGAGAGCAGCTCCGGGTGTTTTGGGGACGGGTATCCCGTCCGCGGCTTCAGTCATGTATGACGATTCGAGGTTGCGGGTGATTCCGGCGCGTTCGGCCTCTGTCATCCGAGGCACGCGGGCCCTGTGGCGTCTTGCTCCTTGCGAGACCTCTGTCGAGGCAGCAGTGAATGAATAAGCGGCCCTCCTGGCACTCGCCACATCGGTTTCCTCCTTGCGTCGGAGTAGCTCGGCCTTCTCTGCGCGGAGTCGTTCGCCTTCCTTCCGCAGCAGGTACTGGACCGCCATAAGGTCCTCTCGGGGTGCGTCTGGTGGGGGGTACGTGCCCTCCTCAACGTGCTTCAGGGCTCTGATTGCCATGTCGCGGGTGATGGTGAGTCGCGTCGCCTGGTCCGGCATGACCACCTCCAGTGGATATGCGGGTTCGTCGCCGTTGGCCCGCGATGGGCTGGCCATGTAAACTTGTGCAGGGTAAATCTAGGAAGTGGGGCTGATGCTTCCACTGCTGCTTCCTTCGTCCGAGCCGTGCTCGGAGTCGAAAATGGCTGCAATGTGGTGGGTACCACAGTCGCCATTGAGGCTCTTTCCGTAGAGTTTCGCGACCTTCACCACGGACGCGAGAAATGGAGTCGCTGTCGTTGACGCGGGTGCGATTGGCTTGCGGGCGATCTCGCGGCGCGAAGGCGTGGCTGACGTAGTCGGAGTCGATGTAGATCTTGGCCTTGCCCGCGACGCGATCAAGGTAGTCGAAGTAGACTTGATCCGTGCAGGGGTCGCAGCTGATGCGATCTCCTTGGCAGCCGGAGATGCGGGTGTCGTGGTTGCGTTGGGCGCGATCTCTGCCATGGAGGCAGTTGGTGTAATCGAGGCGAGCGTGATCATCGTAGTCGCGGTAGATGCGATCACGGCAGGTGATGACGTGGTCGTTGTAGTCGTGGCAGATGCGATCTTCGCGGCAGTCGAAGATGCGATCGCTGCATTCGTAGCAGATGCGATCTCCACGGCGGGTGAAAGCGTGGTTGACGTAGTCGAGGCAGATGCGGGTGTCACCACCGCGCGTAGCGCGGCCGCCGTAGATCGGAGTGTTCCGCAGCTGTTTATGAGGTAGTGCATGGTACCAAAGGTGATCCACATACCTTCACGCAGTTCAGCGTACACCGAGCGATGAGCCGGCGGGTGGCTGACGTACTCGAGGGAGCCGAAGCAGATTGGCTCCGTAGTGCAGGCGTCGATCTTCAAGGTTGATGGGGCCGGTGCGACCATGGTTCCAGCGCTCGTTCTTTCCCACAGACGGCGCCAATTGACGAGGCTGGGACTCGGCAAATCCCTAGGTCGAGTACCCCGGGTTGATTGAGGGGGAGAGAGAGATGAGCGCTGGTGATCACGACGGCTAACAGGCGAGGCGTTTACCCAGGTCCAGGCTCCCGGAGGATAAAACCCTACTTCCTGCTTGTCTGGTATTGATGTTGAGTGTGGCTACAATGGCGAGATGGCAATCTCGCTAGGGTTTGAGATGAAGGCTATGAGCGTGAGCGTATGCCTTACCCTAGACGAGGGACCCTCCTAGCCTTTATATGGTAAGCTAGGTCTCGGGTGAACGGTGCCGATGGCACTTACAAGACGATCGAGGCTGATGACCTAACGTCGACTATCTTGGGCCGCACGTCGTCCTCCTTGGGCCTTCCTTGGGCCCTCGTCATAAGGCAGATGTTCTTGGCGTGACCCAGGTATCACCACCATGGGGTAGTCGAAGAGTGACCCCACGACAACTGTCCTGAAATGTTACTAAGAGCAGGCCAATCATTGATGTTTACAAACAGCAATGCTCGTAGGCCAAATTCCTGCTGTTTGTACTCATCCCACACACGTACGCCTTCGTCAGACCACAACTGTAAAAGTTCGGCAACTAATGGCCTCAGATACACATCAATGTCGTTGCCGAGTTGCTTCGGGCCTTGGATAAGCACTGGCATCATAATATACTTTTGCTTCATGCACAACCAAGGAGGAAGATTATAGATACATAGAGTCACGGGCCAGGTGCTATGACTACTGCTCTGCTCCCCAAACGGATTCAAGCCATCTATACTTAGACCAAACCTTAAGTTCCTTGCGTTAGCTACAAAATCCCCAAACGCACTGTCGATGTTTCTCCACTGAGACCCATCAGCGGGGTGTCACAGCATCTCGTCTTCCTTACGGTCTTCTTTGTGCCATCGCAACAACTTGGCATGCTCTTTGTTTCGGAACAAACGTTTCAACCATGGTATTATAGGAGCATACCACATCACCTTCGCGGGAACCCTCTTCCTGGGGCTCGGCTCGCCCTCAACATCACCTGGGTCATCTCGCCCGATCTTATACCGCAATGCACCGCATATCGGGCATGCATTCAAATTCTCGTACTTCTCACCGCGGTAGAGGATGCAGTCATTGATGCATGCATGTATCTTCTCCACCTCTAATCCAATAGGGCAGACAATCTTCTTTGCTTCGTATGTATTGTGGGGCAATTCATTCTTCCTTGGAAGACTCTTCTTAAATATTTGTAGCAACTCTTGAAATTCCTTGTCAGATATTCCATTCTTTACCTTCCACTGCAGCAATTCCAGGGCGGTACCCAACTTTTTCTGGCCATCTTCACAATTTGGGTACAACAATTTTTTGTGATCCTCTAACATGCGCTCCAACTTCGACCACTCGTTTTCACTTCCGCACTTCATCTGTTCATCAAGAATGACCCGACGATGATAGATCATCGTCATCGGACTGATCAACAATGACCTCATGCTCAACTTCGTCTTCCCCCATTGTAGTATCACCGTGTTCAGAGAACACAGAATAGTTGTCATCATCCTCTTCTTCAGGGTCTTCCATTATAACCCCTCTTTCTCCATGCTTGGTCCAACAAAAATAATTGGGCATGAAGCCTTGTCGCAACAGGTGGGAGTGTATGGTTCTTACGCTCGGGTAATTCCTCGTATTCCGACATTCATCACATGGACAAATCATAAAACCATTCTTCAACTTGTTTAACTTAACCACATCGAGAAAACGATGCATGCCATCAATGAACTCGGGACATCGTCGATCACCGTACATCCATTCTCGGGTCATCTGCATTACATAAATACATCAAAAACCATTACACCAGCTAAATAATTAATAGAGATACATGACCAAATTAATTAATACAAGTTCATCACATTAAAACCAAAGTAGAGTCGTGCCCAAATGTAATACATAGTTCTCACGAAACACACATCAATCAAAACTAACATACAACTATCTAAAGAATTTTAATCCAACAACAAATGCGATCAGAATCGCAACCAAGGTAACTATTGAACCAACAGCATAATGATACCAAGCCTCTTGACTAATGACATATTTTCTAATCTTTTTAAGCTTGACGCGCATTGCATCCATCTTCATCTCGTGAGCAGCGACAACGTCGGCAAGCTCGACCCCGTGAGCATCAACGATGTCGGCAATCTTCAAGTCCAATACCATCTCCTCTTCCAGGCATTGGAGACAAAGATCTTCACTTATCTTCAATTTTGCTTTCAAATCGTTGTTTTCTTTTTCTAAAAACTCGACAATAGGGTCGGCTGGAATTTCCGGTTCAACTACCTCCTAAATAAAAATATATCTATGTCAAGTTGGTCGGCATGATTGTTATAACCACGAAACAAAATAAATAGTTATAAAAATATACCACATCCGAATCATAGACCGGACGAGGGCCGACGGGGACGGATATCAAAACCACGACACTATACATATAAAAAAAACATAAGAAAATTATACAACAAATAATTATGCATTTAAATCATATAACTAACATTTTTTAAAATAAAAGATAAAAAAGACGCTCACCGAGGTGGTGTCGGTGACGGAGCGGCGCGGGCGATCGACGTCGGTGAGGAAGGGGACGGGACGACACTATATGAAACCACAAATTATACTTTAATTTGAGCTCAAAATGCATATAAAATAAATGAAATCCCTAACTTAGGCATTTCATCAAACACCTTGCAAGCACTACAAAAATCAAACTAGCTAAACTTGCAAGAAAATGAGCTAAACTTGAAATGCCGGAAGAGAAGATGAAGAAGTTGCTAACCCTTGTATAGGGTGCCACAAATCTTGACAAATGTTGGAGAAAAATGGGGTGAACTAGAGCTTGGGAGAGAGGAAAAATAGAGTTGGGCTCGGGTTGCTTCAAAAATGGAGCTGGCCGGCTCGGGGTGGAAGAAGATATAGACAGAACCTTTTTAGTACCGGCTGTTCTGACCAACCGGTAATAAAGGGTTTGCCGTGGGGCCACCAACCGCGGCCGCATGTGCCGCGGGGCCTCCAACCGTTTAGTACCGGTTGGTATAAACAACCGGTACTAAAGGCTGCTCTGTAGTACCGATTGTTTATAACAACCGGTATTAAAGGGTTGGAGGCTTGGGGCACGGCTGGCACAGATACCAACCGGTACTAAAGGCTGCTCTGTAGTACCGATTGTTTATAACAACCGGTATTAAAGGGTTGGAGGCTTGGAGCACGGCTGGCACAGATATGCAACCGATGCTAATGCCCCCTTTAGTACAGGTTTTTGTACGACCGGTACTAAAGGGGGCGCACCGTTTGCCCCCTCTTCTACCGGGTGGCTATGCAATTCAACCGTGTACAAAAAGTTGATAGTATTCAGATGGCAACGTGTGTGTACTATATATCGGTCATCGTCGGTAGGGACTGATTCGGTGCATGCACCGTGCCTAGCTAGGTGGTCCACGAAGCCTGCGGAGGTTTTGCCGTGGTCCGAGGTGCAATCAAGTTACCTTAGCTACGTCGCAGCAGCAGCTGCAGCAGCTAAATTGTTCCTCGACGCTGGACCGCGCCCACGCACGCGGCTTCGACGGGTGTCACTCCACACGCGCGCGGCTGGCACACGGCCGGCGTTCCACTTGGCGAGCACGCGCGACAGCCAGCGACTGTGGCGCGTCGAGCCGTCGACGTCCGGCCGGACGTCGCCACACAGCTGGCTTCCGCGCATCCTCCGCTCAAGTGGATCGATGATGGGTGGCCCTGGACCGGCTGCACGACGTACGGCGAGCGAAGCGACGTTTTACGTGGACGCGTTCCATGCATGCGCTCGGTTACCGGCCGCCCCGACCGCCGGCCGGCTGGCCGTGTGGCTAGTGGCTCCTCCCGCGTCGCTTTCCCGGCCACTGCGTCCGCCTGCTCGCCTCGGGCGGAGCTTCGGGTGTACGTACGTGCGTAAGTCGACGGAGATGGCCCTTTCAATTGCAGACTGTTCGCGACTCAGCATGCAGTGCCTGGCTAGCTAGGCTACGTACTTTGCTTTTCCTGCTAGGTCCTGTCGTTGGAAAGAGATAGCTAGCATGACGACTAATAATATTGCAATTGATTTGTCTTAGCTATACTGTATGGGATCCTTTTAGGAACTACAGTTAAGTTCACATCATCGCTTGATTGACCGGGTATACGTTCAGTCTAGACCTCCAAAATATGGGCTCAACATAGGTGATAGACATGCAATTCTTTACAAGAAGACATATATAGGTGGAATGTAATAAATCAGCCACGGGTAGGAAATGGGCCTTTAGTGACGGTTTGGGAGGGCCTCTAGTCCCGGTTTGCCAACCGGGACTGGCAAATCGGGATTAACACTAGTAGAAAAAGGGTCTTTCGGAAGGAGCTCCAAAGCCATTAGTCCCGGTTCAGACACAAACCGGGACCAATGGCAGCCATTAGTCCCGGTTCGAGCTGCTGGGGCCCGGGATGTCAATGGTCCCGGTTTGAATGGGGTACTAGTCCCGGTTCGTGCCTGGAACCGGGATTAAAGGGGGAGCACCTTTAGTCCCGATTCGGGGCACAAACCAGGACTAAAGGGGACTTTTAGTCCTGGTTCGGGGCACAAACCGGGACTAAAGGCACAAACCGGGACTAAAGGGTCTATCTTTAGTACGGTTTGAGACACCAACCGGGACTATTTTTTTTTCCGAATTCAACCATCTATTTTGAATTTTTTTGGATTTCTGAAATTCAAAAAGATTCAAAATTCAAATTTTTAATTTTTTTTTAAATTAAAAATATAAAAATTATGTCATATTTGGATTCCTCATATTTTTCTGATAATAATGGACATATTATTTGTTCAATTTCGATTTACAGATTAAAAGGTATGAATTATGCCATATTAAATGAATTAATGTCAACAAAATAATAAAACACATTTTATTTTTATATTTATTTAATATTATGATTACTTAGTCATTTTTGTATATTTAAATAATTATTTAGAATTCAAATTATAAAAATGCGTGACTCACATGATCCATGGGTTAATATGATTAATAGCATACTATAGACATAAGGTTACAAGTAGATTATAGGCAGGGGATGGGAAGGAACCAGGATGTTAAACGTGCTATGGGTAGAGTAAGTTTGACCAAAATTGGAATTTGACCAAAGACTAAGTGTGATTAAGAGATTTTTGAATCTATGAATTGTGAGAGATTAACGAGTCCAACAATTCATAGATTAAAAAAAAATTGAAAAAAAATTTAAAAATAAAATCGTTTTTTGAATTAAAGAAAAAGAAAAATCTTTTAGTCCCGGTTCGTGTTGCGAACCGGGACTAAAAGTCCGACTCTTCAGTCCCGGTTCGTACCGGAACTGGGACTACCTTTAGTCCCGGGTCCCAAACCGGGACTAAAGGCTCAAATGAACCGGGATAATAGGTCCCTTTCTACTAGTGTAAGCCCCCCCCCCCCCTTTGTCCCGATTTGGTACGAACCGGCACTAAAGGCCCTCCCACGCGGCCGCAGCACAGCCCGCGAAGCTGGAGAGTTTTAGTACCGGTTCGTAATACGAATCGGGACTAACGGTATTTATTTTTTCTTTATTCAGTTATTTTTCAGGGTTTAGGGTAGGATGGGTTTAGGGTTTTGCGTTTTTAATTCAGTTATTTTGTGTTTTCTATTTAATTATTTTCATTTCAAATAAATTTTCATACACATATCGACGCTACTACATACTGTACACATCGATGCATATATAATAACACATATAATTACATGAAGATCACGTTGATGCATACATATATAACACATCAAGTAGGTAGGATGTTTAGGGTTTTGCGTTTTTAATTCAGTTATTTTGTGTTTTCTATTTAATTATTTTTCATTTCAAATAAATTTTCATACACATATTCGACGCTACTACATACTGTACACATCGATGCATATATATATATAACACATATAATTACATGAAGATCACGTTGATGCATACATATATAACACATCAAGTACTACATGAAGATCACGTTTCCGTATAAAGTATTTAATTACATGGAGATCACTAGTACGAACCGGTAATAGTGATCTCCATGTAATGGTATTGAGACTAGAATTAAAGAGATGCGCGGATCTAGGTAGTACTACTTACTTGATGAACGATTCCAGAGACCAAATCAGCTTCGGTTTCCATTCACCGGGTTCTTCCTTGATGAACGATTCCCAAACTCTGTCCGACAAAGAAAATGAACAAAGGAGTTAGTAATTACTTGATATCACGAAATGAACGAAAGAGGCCGATATAGTGCGATAAGAATTTAAATTACTCTATGATCATATAAAAGCAGCTCTTGTATTCTTTAGGATCTCTCCTTAATGAGTCCAGGACTTCAATTTCTCCAGCGTGGATTTTAATGACCATAAGAACATAGTGGAAACTGCACGTTTATATATGCAGTCATGCATAACTCATCAATTACACTTAACATCGGGTGAGCAAAATAGAATGTGTACAAGAAAGTAACACTTACTTGAAGTTGTAAGGAAGAAGTATTTCTTTTTGGTACGTTTTCGCTTGAAACACCTTAGCAATGTCTCCTTTGTCTTCTCGGCTTTTGTTTGTATGTTGACTTCATGAACTTTATCCGGGTCAATGAACCCAATGTCCGAGATTCCTTCCCTTTTGCATTCGAGCATCTTCATTCTGCATAATAGCGTACCAAAGATTATAGAACGAGCTGAGCTAAAGACTTAAAATTACAGGAATAAATCACTTACAGACAATAGGAACTGATGATAGCTTTGTTGAGGGCGCGTTGATTGTATAACTGAAAAAGTTCGCTAAAATTAACTTGCACACCATATTCTTGGAAGTAGTGCTCTTCCTTAACTCTCGCCATGACACCGACTATATCTTCCTTTGCGGCTTTCAAGTAAAATTCATGCCACTGACACATTCTTGTTGGTAGATACTGGACCTCCTCAGGTCTGACCAAAGGCTGTCCGGTAACATAATTATATACTACCTCAGCTACGGGGTAACCAGTGTCGCCTATGCGTTGTTGAGCAACATTGAGACCAGTACTGTCGTTCTGTACGTCTTTGTCGGGAAATACCTTGAGCGGGGGGACCGATTGTACATCCTGTTCTCTGAGCTGGGGAACTTTTTTCCCGCTTTTCCGCTTCTCCATCTCCGAGCTATATGACTTGTCAATAGAGCGCTCATAGTCTGATGCCGGCTTTGGTGGAGGGTCATATAAGTTATCCAAGCACCGCCCAATGACATCCGAATCTAGTCTTTGCCTTGGCTCGGGCTTTTTCGGTGCAAAATGGGCAGCCACCTCGGCCTTCGAGATGGCAGCGTTTTCCTCGTAAGTCCTTTCGTAAGGTAACTTCTCAGGATTCTTGACTTTTGCCTTCTTTCTCTTTGTCCTCTTAGGAGGCAAACCGGTGGGCTTCCACTTATTTAGCAGCTTAGTGGGCGGAGTCGGCTGGACTCGCGTCGGAGATGGAGACGGACTCGCGCTGGGGTCCCTCTGGAGGAGGGGTGGACTTACAGGTGGTGGACTGTTACTCGGAGGAGTCGGTGGCCTTGGTGCCGAGCCTGGAAACACGATGTGTTTCTTGTTCCATAGAACGAAACCATGCTTGACTTCTCCCAGTGTCTTCTCCTCATCACCTCCAGGAATGTCAAGATCCAGTGTGTCAAATCCCGGCATAATTTCATCCACCCCGACACGAGCATAGCCAGCTGGAATCTGACCAAGATGGTAGCTTGCTCCAGGTTAATTTGGTAAAGCATAGCCGACCGCCACCTTGAAGGATATGTTCTTCATTGACATATGTAGCTCACAATCTGTCTTCTCCGTGACATCATCCACGGGGTAGTGAGCCGCCGGCTGTTGGAATGCAGATGCTTCTAACTGCGTGGAACCCACGCTGCTTTTCTGCTGATCATATGGGACGACATCGACTTCAGGACATTCTAGCTGCTGCTGAGATGCCCTTTGCTGACTAATTGAGTCCAGTTGCTCCTGCTGCCGCTGCACCTTGCGTTCCAATTCCGATAACCGGTCTAACTCCTTCTTCTTCTTTCTCTCACGGCTTCTATAACTGCCAGCGTACTCCGGAAATCCTTTCTTCCATGAAACACTGGGTCCATAGCCTCGACACCGTCCAACGTGTTTAGGATTACCGAGGGCGAGTGTCAGCTCGTCGTTCTCTCTCTCGGGCTGGTACCTAAATATGTCTACCGCTGGCGAACCTAAATATGCTACCGCTGGCGAACGTGTGGTTCACCAGCGCTACTATCGCCAGTGGTAACAGCTTACCGCTGGCGAACCACTGCCTCGTTCGCCAGCGGTAACCTCAGCTATCCCTGGCGCACAAAATGTGGGTTCGCCAGCGGTATCTTTTTCAGCTTAAAAAAAACCGCCGCTCGAGGTCAACTCCTGCTCAGGGCGAAGCAGCGGCCGACCAGCGCAGGAGCCATCCGGGATGTGCGGCCACGGAGGCGCGCCGGCGGACGCGCAGCACGCAGATGCGCGGGAGCCGGACGGACGGGGCTGAGCCGACGAGCGACCGGAGCGGGCGCGGGAGCCGGCCAGGGCGCGCGGACGCGGGCAGAGGCGGAGGAGCCGGAGGCGCGAAGCAGCGCGGGCGGAGACGGTCGCGGCCGCAGAGCGCGCTCGCGAGCAGAGGGGCTCGGGTGGAGGCGCGGGGGATCTGGCGCAGCACGGGCGCGGCCGCGCGGGGAACCAGCAGGCCAAGAGGGGAGGCCAGCGCGGGGCGGAGGAGGATGGGGCCCGCAGCTCGGCGGCGGGCGAAGTAGACGAGGCAGGCGACGGGTGAGCTCGAGGCGGTGGCATCGTGGAGAGGAGCCCGCGTGGACGGGCGTTGAGGAGAGAAGCAGGAGCACACACGACCATGGGGAAGGCGCGAAGGAGCTCGAGGGCGCAGGAAAGGTGAGCGGCTCGCGGGTTGGGGACGAGGAGGAGCTCGTGCGGGTCATGGAGGTTCTGGTGGTTGGTGGAAGAAAGGGGATCGGGGGAGGGCTGGTGTGAGGATAAGATCGAGAGAGGGAAGGGGAGGCCTCCGTGAGTTGCGTGTGTGTGGATAGCAAGAAGATAAAGAGAGAGAGAGGAAGCCTGGGGTGGACGTGCCCGGCATGCCCGCGCGTGATAACTACCGCTGGCGAACGGATTTTCCTGTTCGCCAGCGCTAAGTGGAGTACCGCTGGCGCACGAGAAGTCATGTTCGCCAGCGGTAGCTAACGCTGTTTGGACTTTAACTACCGCTGGCGAACAACACTTCTTGTGCGCCAGCGGTGCTCTGTTTACCGCTGCGAACATGATTTTGGTGCGCCAGTGGTCATTAGCGTCCCAACGGCGTTACTTACCGCTGGTGAACACAAAAAGTGTTGTTCGCCAGCGGTAATTAGCGATGGCGCACATGTTTGGCTGTTCGCCAGCGGTAGCCCGGCGGCTATAGCCAATTTCCTACGTGTATACACTCCCTTTCGAACTTTTTCTATTGCGTCCTCAAGCCCTTTGGTGATTGTTTCAACTTTTTCCTTCCATTTTCCGTTTGCAACAACCCGTCCTGTCTGTGGGTCCAACGCTGCCCCATGCGCGTACAACCAGAACTTGGACCTCTCGGGCCAGTCCGCTGTCTGTGGAATGATCCCTTTAGCAAGCAGTTTTGCTTCAAAGGCTTCCCACTTAGGCACGGCTGTCTTGTAGCCACTTGTCCCCAAACGATGGTGATATGTCTTCTTCACAGCATTTGCCGTATTTATGGCCGATCGGGCCACAGCGGCAGACGATTCCTTATACGCCACAAATGCGGGCCAGTCATGTTTTATCTTCTCTAGTGCTCCAGTGAACTCTGGAGCTTGTTTTTTCTTCTGATATTAATACATAATGTTTTCTTCCAGCTCTAGAATTGTACGGCCATCTTCTTAAGAGTCCACTCCATGACTTTGTCCTTCTCGTCATCTGTGAGACCTCGCGGTAGGTTGACATGTGTCAAGAGCGTCTCCCAAAGCATTTCTTTTCTTCTTTCGTCGACATAACTAGCTCCACTGTTGACGTTCTTCGGCTTATGCCATTCTTGAAGGGTGATCGGGATCATGTCCCTAACAAGAGCTCCGCATTGATTTATAAATTTACGGCGGCTCTCTATGGGTTCCAGCGGTTCGCCATCATCACTAACTTTGTCGATCGATATCCTTGCATCATCATCGCCCAACCTTTTGGTCGGGCCTCGTTTCTTTGGCGCAGATCCGGAGGGCTGAAAGAAAAATGATTTATTAATAAGTGCAATACAAATCAATTAATGCATCTAGTGATGAACAGAGCCTAGCTTAATATACCTCGTCGGAGTTTGTTAAGGCCCCTCCGTCGTCTCTGCTTTGTTCTAGCTCAACTCCCTCACCGAAGTCGTTCAAAAACTATGAGTTGTAATCGTCTCCACCGGCATGTTCTCCACACCTTCATATATCGTCTGTAATATTTGCTCTTCATTTTCGTCACGGGGGTCCATAGCTTTACTACAAACAACTTAGAATATGTTAAAAATGACTAACAAAATTATTCTAACAAAATTACTTCTAACAAATGTGAATCTTAAAATTTGCATCTAAAATTTGCATCTAAAATACTTCTTACAAATGTGAATGCAAATCTTCTCCAATGGTCACAAGTCACCTAAATATGCAAAGTGTTTCTATAAATATTCCTAACACTAATTTTGCTAACTAAAAAATATTCCTAACACTAATTTTCTAACCTAAATTTGCTAACCTGATTTTCTAACCTAGATAATAAATTTCAAACAAAATCATCTAGCTAATAAATCTAACTAATTCATTCCTATCATTTGGAGATATTTCTTCTTGTCAACACTGCTACAATTAAGCAAAGGTATAATTTTCTTCAAATATAGCAAATTAGCAAGAGGTTCAAGAATTGAAAGATTGGCCGGACTTGGAGGCGCGCCGAGGAGAACCTGCTGACGAGGCCGGAGATGGTGCCGGAGGTCGAGGTCGTCGGAGGCCGGAGGAGCCACTAGTACAGAACCCCACATCACAGCCGGCCCCAGGGCCTCACCTCAGCCGATTATTCCAACCGTCTCCGGCTCACTGTCTCTAATGTGATCCATCATCAGAGCCGGTTCCAGGAACCGGCTATAATGAG
The DNA here is from genome assembly GCA_012064385.1 of Puccinellia tenuiflora. Lineage (NCBI taxonomy): Eukaryota > Viridiplantae > Streptophyta > Magnoliopsida > Poales > Poaceae > Puccinellia > Puccinellia tenuiflora. Next base: position 53,370 of record QRDG01000016.1, on the reverse strand, counting down.
GGAGGCCCTCAGACGGCCACGAATACAAACCGTCTCTAATAAGAAAAACATCAGAGGCGGCCAGGAAAAACAGTCGTCTGTATTGATAATCCTTTGCAGACGGCTACAATTGCTGGCCGTCGTTAGCCTGCGGAGTGTCCGGTTTTTCTCTCCGGCCCATGCGGAGGAATGTTCATGCCCTCTGGCCATTTTCTGGGTGGTCTGAGTATTTGGTAATGTTATATTAGCAGGAATAAATCAGGATTGCATGCATCAACAAAACCTGAACCAATTGGTAATACATATAAAGCATAACCAACTCATGGTAGCATACATATATATAATATGTCTCTAGCTCTCTGCAACCACAAACTACATAGATTTAGTTCTATATGAGATGTAACTCAATGATGAGCTCTGAGCCGAGGTCATAGGGGGTCTTCCTAAGAATGATCAAAACAGGTTGACTAATCACAAAATTCTTGCGTTCGATGAAGTTCTTCCACCCCAGCTTGTTAACGTCAATGCGGTCGTCACTTTTCGTGTTGTATGTGATGATGAAGGCTGCCCCTGCTGCTCCAAGTCGAAGTCCTCCATTGCCCTCAGCCGGTATGCCAGCCTCTTCTGATATCACCTTAGGTAGTTTCTGTGCACGAAAGATAACATAACTATGTCATATATATATACGTCAGTCAGAGGCGGTTTGCTGAATATTAACTTAGGTAATTTAGGAGGCATGAAAGAGGCGGTCCTGTGGTACATATATACCATATCATGTCTGTTCAAATTTGTGCTCGTCAAGCGAGTGGCAAAAGGAATTCCAACATAGGCTCCTACTGGTAGAAGCTGAACGAGGCGGTTCTGTTGTCTATAATGGCAACAGATATGGTGGGATGTGGTATCAATATGGTAAACACTAGCATGTCCCCCTCGCTGAAATTGTTCTTGGCGATGAACTGTTCCCATTGTTTGCCATGCAAGCGGGTCTTGGTCAGTCCTTTTCTTACCTGAATGTTGTATGTGCACCCAAGGGCACGAAACAACACATGCTCCTCGCGCACTAACTCGTTGAATTCTCGCCGAGATGTGCATGGTATAATCTGTTATACTGAAAGCACAAAACACAAATTTTTATCTTACATTAGAACAGGAAGAAGCAAAAAGTGTATGGGGAAGAGGCTTGTTTTATTACCACGCACTTGCGGTGAGACTCTTCCAGACGAACAATGAATGAGGATCCACTAAAGATCCTGCTTCTTTTACATTTACTCTTGCATACACGGCATGTCATATCCTTTTGATTAAGGTGAAAGAAGTAGAAATTAGAAAATGTGCATATATACGAACAAATTAGTACTCGTAGTCACTGCTAAGTTAAATTATCTATCATTTGTTAGAGCATGAGTAGATATAAAGTAGAAAAATAAGTAATGACAACTACGTAACCGCTATAAGTAGAACATGTGATTAACAAATTGTGCGAACGAACATATATATACCGGGATGAAGGAGGAGGGCGGCGAGGCACTAGTACAAAACCTCAAATAGGAGACATGACCTTGAGCCGGTTCAGTCAAACCGAATTTGAGCCGTTTATGATGAAACCCCTCAGCCGGCCGATATTTCACGACCGTCTCTAATAAAGCTATAGTCGGTCATTATTACCAACCGTCTAGGAAACTCTGGTCATCTGAGACGGTCCACTTATTCATCCGCCTCTACACCATCTCAGACGGCTGGTATTATCGTCCGGCTCAGGAATCAAACTTTTGGAAACGGTTTATATTATACGACGTCTCTGTAATGTCGCAGACTTAGGCCAATCCTAGTGGCAAGTAGATGTTGACGCCTTTCCTGCCGACCCAAGTTCGAGTGCCCGCCCTCGCAATTTTGTTGTTGCACACAAAAAAAAGTTGATTGTGGTTAAATAAATTAATGCATGTGACAACTCACTGAGATAACTCAGTGACTTGTCGCATCCATTAGATTATTTCTCCACAATCAATACTTTTTTTGCTTCAAAAAAAATCGTCTTTCCCAATTCCATTCTCCACAATTATTGTTTTTGGCTTCTAATTAAATATTTTTTCAATAATCATTGATTCTTTTTTGGCTTCAACAAAAAAGTCTTTTTCCAATTCCAACATTATTTGTCCATAATCATTGTTTTTTGCTTCGAATAAATATTATATGGCCCATTGATTTTGTCGCATCCATTTGATTATTCCACATTCAATGTTTGTTGGCTTCTGATTAAATAGTTTTTTCGATTGTCGCAACAGTGGAACACGGGGTTCCCCTGATGTGGTCAAAGTGGGTCCACCGCCTGTGGGCCCACCAAGAAGTCTAACAAGGCCAAGGTTCAAGACTGGCAGATGGGTCCCCCATCTACCCCACGGCGACCAGGCAAGGACGACATCGACAACCACGGCTAAGGACTAGGGGACCTCCCGGGGTCTCCCTCAACCCGGCAGACGACGCGGAGGTCCCGGGGACCCCGATGCCCGGCAGGAGGTCAGGCCCATCCCCGGGAACCAACCTCCGCACACGCGAAGAGGATAGGCTTGCCAGCTCCGGCTGGAAGCTCCTAGAAGACTTGGGCGCCAAGAAGATGGAGGCGCCGTGGGGGGACAGGATCGGAAAAGATGTCAGCCTCTGTCCGTCCGCCCTGCAAAAGGTGGGCGGCCACACCTAACCCCCCTGAGAAGAATACTTGGACGAGAAGAAGCCACGTCACCCCCGAAGAAGAACCCGGAGGGGTTTTCCCGCCAAAACCCTCCGCCCCCAAAGGTGCACCCGTGGGATCCCCTTAGCCTATAAAAGGAGGACCAAGGCACCAGAGGGAGGGGGAGGATTTTCCAGAGAGTCGGAGGCTAGGCTAGGTAGCACAAGACGAAGAGTAGCATAGGCGACAGGTGATCTCCTCCGGGTCAGGATCTGCTCATATTCAACCTCTAGCCCACACCTCCCGGGTTGGCACCCGCAACCACCCTGTAAAGCTACACCATGATATACCACTCAATCCAGACATGTAGGAGTAGGGCTGTTAGCCTCCGGGCGGCCCGAACCTGGGTAAACTCCTTATGTTTCTGCGTTGCTTGCTAGTACGTAGATCTAAGGCTTAGACGAAGTCCTCCCATCGGAAGACGTTTCTCAGCCTCCTTCGCGCCCCATACCGAACCTAAAAAGGGGGTATCCTTTACTCCCGGTGTACGTGATCCAAGACATGACATCTGGCGCACCAGGTAGGGGGCGCAAGCGCTGGATCCATCTTCATCGACTTTGAGATCTTCGTCGAGATCTACCTCAAGTTCTTCACCGACCATGCCACCGAAGAAGAAGCCCGACGTCGTGGCGTCCAAGCCGGTCTCCCCACGCGCTCTCAGGTTTCCGGTGAGCACCGAGCCGCAGCGGCGGATCAGAACGCTCCTCCTCCACCGCCTCCGGAGAGGGAGGTGCCGGAAGGAGCGGGCGGCAACGTCCGGAGCAGCGAGGATGCTGGCGGGGAGAAGAGCATCGGCAGCAACGCCGGCAAGGATCCCACTGTCGGCGAGAAGAGCAACTGTGTCCGCACTGGCAAGGGTCAGCAAGGCACCAAGAGCAAGTCCTGCACACTTCTCTCGGCGGACGCGCAAGCTTGTCACGACTGTAGCGTCCCGACCCCAGAACTATACAATGAAGCTTTGTGCAACCGGTCATGCTACACAATCGAAGGTTACTCGGTTTACCAATCCCAGCCAGCTTGTTCCACGGTCCCAAGCTGCCACCTGGGAACCCCGGACTACTAGTCGACGTCCACAAAGAAACCACCTAGCTGCTCGGTGTCGTCCTCCTCTGAGACAAATTATAAAGGCAGCAAAGAGAGACTGAGTACGACGTACTCGCAAGTTTAGTAGGGCGATATAGGCCCAATGCTGATGGAGGCTCTAAAGCTGTATGTAGCTAATTTTCATAAAGCTAATTTTCATTTTTAAAAGATAATAAAGACCCGTGGCATCGACTACTCAGAATATTTTTCAAAGGGGATAAGATAGCAACTTTTTCCTTCGGTTCTCATCGAACCAAGATTACCAAGAATCATCACTCGTCACCACCAAGGCACCCCCTCGAATCACCCTCGAGGAAATGAACCTTTATCACACGTTGATTATGCAACCTTTAGCTGCCATATCAATTAAGTTAAGGTTCTCTATGATCTTATCGTCTATTCCCAAGTCGTCCATAACCGCGGACACGGCTTTTCGAAAAGATTAAACCCTGCAGGGGTGTACTAATTTACCCATCGGTACCGTCCGGCTCACCTGATTGGGCCTCTTCCGGGGAAGGCCGGCGAGTGGGTGCGGTTAGACCTTTACATTGCAGGAGGCTTACTCAAGGACCATCAGTGTGCGGAAGGACAGGTTCAGCGCCTCTAACGCCCTGCCCCGCGGCCACATCCTAAACACCACCGTCGTCATCGTTTCTTTTTCCACCCACACACTCACACGCAAATGGAAATAGCAAACTAGAGGACCCTTGACAAGCCCTCACAACTTATTCGGTCAAAGGGGATTCCATATGTCCCCACCTTTGGAAGCACGCTCAGTCTTGGTTCAAGAGGTAAAGAACTCGCACCTAGGGGCAAGAATGAGACAAAACACCATCCACTACTAGGAAAAGGCTTATAGGTGGATTATATACCCGTGGCGCACCACCATTTTGATGCTCCACGGGTATATAGCCGTGGCGCAGCAAACATAGGTGCGCCACGTGTAAACCATTACCCGTGGCGCACCAAAATAGTGGTGCGCCACGGCTAAGTGCAGGCTGGACTGACGGAGGGGCACCCTCCTTATTCGTGGCGCACCACTATTTTGGTGCGCCGCGGGTAAGAGTATAGCCGTGGCGCATATTATTCCAATGCGCCACAAAAATAATGGTTCCTGGGCTAAATTTTCACCTCAGATAGCCGTGGCGCACTAAACTAGTGGTGCGCCACGAGTAACCTATTACCCGTGGCGCACATAATAAACCTGTGCGCCACGGCTAAGTTGAAAAGTGGAGAGCCCGAATGCACAGACATACCCGTTGCGCAACGAACTTTCCTGCGCCACGGGTAATACATTACCCATAGCGCAACGATTTTTACGTGCGCGACTGCTACACTTCGTTTTTTCTGCAGACAAGCCACTGATCAGCACCTTCCACAAGAGATCGAACGGCTCTCATCATCCCCAAAGAAGCACACAATCCATGTGCTACCCTATACTCCATTCTGATTGGCTGAGGGAATTTAACATGGATCGATGACCAGACATGCACCTTATCGTCAGCCGAGTAGCACATGCATCTCTGTTCGCACATTGATCGATGAAGGGAAGAACCGAAGAACACCACGCATCACCACGCACGCACACCACGCACGCACACCACGCATCACCACGCATCTCTGTTCCTGACCGACACCACGCACGCACACCACGCACGCACGCTACAGACGCCGGGCCGCCGCAGATGGCCGCGTAGTAAACACCGACCCTGCTGGTACTTCTACCGGAGCTGCCTCTGATGCCGTCGAGCCGCCGCAACAGGAGCGGAAGGTCTGCTCCGCCTCCGCTGTGGCCCCGCCGTCACGTCGCCGCTGCCCCTCGTCGACGAAGCCCTCCGCGTCTTGTGCGTAGCCCTGCCGCGCCAGTCGTTGGTCGAAACGAAGCCCCTCGCGCGATTCCCTCCTCTCATCCTCTCCCTCACGCAATTCCAATCCAGATCGGAACAAACCCCCTCCCCCGATGCTGGAGGAAGCCCCTGCTCCGGCCGCCTCGGCCGCTGCCGTCCCCCTGCTCCAACCGCCGCCCCGTCCTACTGCTCTGGTTGTGGTCGTCCCCTGCTATGGCCTCCATCATCCCCTGCCCCGCACGGCGTTCCTCCGGCGATCGCCACCCCGGCCTCAGCCGCCTCACTCCAGCCGCCGCCGTCGCGTGCGTCACGTCGCCTCGCTGTCTGCCGCCTCGCTCCGGCCGGCCGCGACGCTGATGTTTTTTTAAATCAAACAATATATAACCGTGGCGCACGTAGATTGATTAGCCGTGGCGCACTTCGGTAGATTAGTCCAGGTCAGAGAGATGCGCTATGGTTAGGCCGGAAATAGCTGTGGCGCACGGTATTGGGGTGCGCCATGGCTAATATACATACCTGTGGCGCACCGAGGCACCTGCGCCACGGCTAATGAATTACCCGTGGCGTGGCAATCCGTGGCGCAGGGCCCTACGCCACGGGTAAGTAAATTAGGTGCGCCACGGGTAAGCTTTTTCCTAGTAGTGATCCCCGATGGCAACTCATCCAAGCCTTCTTAGCATTTTAAATTTAGCACCACAAGTATCCACCATTGTCCGAAACATTCCATCAACATCAACAATTATGGAATTAAACATCGGACATAACTAGCATTCGACTAAGCATGGCTAAGCCTAGCTAAGCATATAAATACAACAACTATATTTTTGTCTCGGGCCAACACATCAACCCTATGGTTCATAGGTAGGGATACATGTGATTGGTTCGGGGAAAAACATGCATTCATAGGATACTCTAGTATTGATAAAAAATTGTCATTGGAATCGCATGCAATATTATGGTGGATAAAATAAGTTTATAAAACAATAGGATGCTAGATGCCAAGAAGGTTAGGTTATCTCTTGCCTTGCTGCCGGGGCGTGTAATACTGCTCATCGGGGTAGATAGGGTTAACCTCGACTCCGGAATCTATCGATACCCAAAATAATAGAAGAACAAAATAAATCACACGAGGACAAGGTGCAATGCACAATCACATGATGACATGACAAGTTGATGCAGGGATATCATCATTTAATTTATCTAACAAATTAAATGGAGTTCCAAATAATTAGTGCAATTATTTGGAAACAACCCCATATTTATCTTAGTGGCCACATTGTTTATAAATTATTACATTATTAAAGAAGTGGCTTCAATATGCATGAACATGACATGGTTAAGTAGGTTTTGTTCTTCCGATCATTTTGGTACCTTATTTGTAATTTTCCGAGTTTCGATGAATAAATAGCAAATTGAATTTAATTCTTTTAATAAAATTATGAGTAACATCAAATAAATATTTGTGATCATGATGTGATATTAGCTTGGTTTGATTGCATTTGAAGCGCTGATCACAATGATATTTTATTTACAATTTTTGGTTAAATATTTAATAAGTTATGATTTTTCCCAATTTGGTATTATTTAAGCCATTTTAGGAATTCTTAAATAAACAACAATATTACAAATTCAAAAGACCATTACAATTGTTCTAACAGGTAGAGATTGTTTTTCTGAACATTTTGATATTTGATTTGTCAAATTTGGATCATTATTTAAAAAGATATCAATTAATTAAATTTGTTTTATTTTCTGAAAAGGGAAAACAATTCCCAGACAGGCCGGCCTTGTGCCGGCCAGGCCGGGCTGCAGGCCGGGCATGGTCCCGAAGCAACCGGCCTTCGGCCGGCCCAGGCTGGGGTGCGAGGCCGGGAGGGTGGCCGAGGGTTCCGGCCCTTTGGCCGGCCCAGGCCGAGAGCAAGGCCGGGCAGCAGCCCGAGCCAGCCGGCCTCCTGGCCGGACAGGCCGGTGCCCAGGCCGGCTCACGGGAGCGGCGACGCCGGTGGTGACCGCCGGCGATCGACGGAGATAGAGAGGGAGAGAGGGAGAAAGCTAGAGGGGACGCGGGCCTCACCAGGAACTTGTGGAGAGGTCGGCGACGGCGGGGAAGGGACGTGGACGCCGTAATCGGGCCCGGCGAGTGGCGGCAGGGGGCGGACGACGTCGCGGATGCCGGCGTCAACGCATGCGTCCCCAGCTCGATTGCTTGCACCGAGAGAGAGAGGAGGATGCGGCGGAGAAGCTTGCGCGCTTCGATCTACGCTGCCATCCCTAGAACGACGCCGATGAGCTCAGCAACGGCGGTGATGGAGAGCTCGGCCTCAGGAAAGAGAGAGAAAGGGAATGGGGAGAGCAGGGGGAAAAGGAGCAGGTGAGGTCGCGGGCGTCGTGGGCGTGCGTCTTTGATCACCAGGGGCCACGGCGTCGAGCGTGTAGGCGAGGCCACGGCGGCAGGGCGGCATGGGCGCACGGCATGGCGCCAGTGCCGACGGCCACTGTGGAGGAGAAGACATTTCCTAGAAAACCCCCTGGCAACTTTTAGTTTAATTGCAAAATGGTCCAGCAATAGACTTTAGCGATTTAATTGAGACACCAGGACATTTTTATAAAATATGTAAAAATTCACAGAGTCTCCTCTTGACTTTTAGAAGCTCCACAGAATTTGGTGCCCCAAACTAAAATGTTTTGACCCACATTTGTTCACAGGTTTTAAATAAGGGCATTTTTGATAAACTCCAAATTGGATTTATTTGGAGCATTTTAACAATTCCAAAATAGTAAACATTTATGGAGGCTCTCAGGATGATATTGAAGCACCCCATGATTTTATTTTGAATTTTTGGAAAGGTTTTGCTTGGTTTCAAAACAGGATTTGAATTGAACCAATTTTGAATTCTCAAATTCATTTCTTATTTGGCAATATTTAGATTTTGAGAATTGGCTATAAAATGTAAACTTGGAACTTCCTAAACAATTTGGAGGTCCAAGAATGATCTGTTGGTCCAAGTTAAACAATTGCATTGGTTTGGATGTTTTGGGAAGTTTGCTTCCCCATTTTGATTGGTTTCAAAGTGAAATGTTACAAGTAGCAATTTCATATGGATGCTATGATGCAAAACAAGAATGCAAAAAGTGGAAAAATTCTTCGTATTTTCAGTACAAAGCTGGGGCTGTTACAACGACGCCCTCGTCACCGCCAAGGATCTGATTCAGTTTCCTCCGAGCACCGACAACCCCAAGGTCTACCAGGAATGGCGGAACCGCGTGGAGGAGCTCCTCCACTTCGCTGATGGTGGTCCCAGGTGTGAGCCCGCTCATGCTCCCACTGTCGACAGCCCCGGAGCCAAGGGGGCGGAGGCGCGTGAACCCCAGGATCATCCCCGGGGCGATCGCCCAGGTGAGGCCGTACCTCCGCAAGCAAACCCTCCTGCGGCCGGTCGGGCGAACCGTAACTACGGTCCGACCATCTCCGTCGGGTCATCCTCCACACACAACCATGATCTGCGCAACGACCTCAACAACCGTCTTCACGAGGACATGCGCACCCGCATCGAATGCCGCCGAGAACGACATCGACGGGAGGATCGGGACGACGACATCGCCGAGGGCTGCCTCGCCCTCTCTCCCGAATTCCGCCAGATCTCCTGGCCCAAGAAGTTCAAGATCGACGTCCTCCGCTACGATGGCACCAAAAACCCCCGGGAATTCCTGCAGCTGTACTTGCTTGCTGCGGTGGTCGCCGGGGCCGATGAGATCATGATGGCCAACTGGTTCCCATTGGCCCTGAAAGGAGACGCCCAGTCGTGGCTTCTCAACCTCCCCAAGTGCTCCATCCGATCCTGACGGGCACTGAAGGAGGCGTTTCTAGGGGCTTTCCAGGGCGGGTACCAGCGCCCGGGAGTTCCCAGTGACCTCCACGAGTTCAAGCAGCTTCCGGGTGAAACTCTCCGCAAGTTCATCCAACGCTTCACCTAGAAGATGAACACCATCCCCTGCATCAAGGAGGAGCTGGTGATCCAGTCCTTCCACGCCAACGTTTGTCACACCCGGATGCGCGAGAAGCTGAGCACTCATCGCATCGAGACCACCCGTGAGCTCTGGGAGCTCGCGGATCGCTGCGCCCGCGCAGAGGAGGGGGTCAGGGTCCCCGGGGAGGAAGAACCCGAGGACAAGATCACCCCCGCCAAGAGCAAGAAGCGGGACCCCGGTCCCGACAAGCGCGTCTTCGTCACCGAGCCTCTTCCCAAGAAGGTCAAACCGGCCTCAGCGTCCGAGGGCGAGGAGGATCCATGGTGCCACATCCACCCCGACGGCAACCACCTACTCAAGGACTGCCGCCAAGTTAACGGCCTCGCCATGCGTGCACAACATCAAGGTGGCGGGGTCGGCCTAGGCGCCTGCTACAGCTGCGGACTCCACGGGCACTACTCTCGAGACTGCCCCACAGGTCGCCAAGGCGGTGGCGGCCAGGGGAGGGGACGAGGCGGAGGTCGCGGAGGCCGTGGCGGAGGGCACGGAGGCCAGGGCGGACGTGGACCAAACAACCCGGAGTTCGCCGACAATGGGGATGCTCCGGCTCCCCAGGGTGGCGGCAACGGACAATTCCAAGAGATCAACAACGTCGTCGGGTGCATCCATGGGGAGCCTCCCGGCCTCCCTCTAACAGTTCTGGCAAGAGACTCGTCCGGGAGCTGAACACGGTCGCCTCGGCGCCGCCGAAGCCCCTGGAGTGGTCCAATCAGGTCATCACCTTCGACCCGGAAGATCACCCCGACAACACTGCCGGGGTAGGGACACTGCCCCTGGTCGTGTCACCCATCATCCACAACTTCAAGGTCAGCAAGATGCTGGTCGACGGAGGCTCCAGCCTCAACCTGTTAACGGCGAAGATGTTGGCCACCCTGCAAATTCCCTTCTCCCGCCTACAAGACACTGGCGTGTTCCAAGGCGTGAACGGGAATGTCACGCGGCCTCTGGGGAAGATCACTCTCCCGGTCACTTTCAGTGACTCCGAGAATTTCCGCACCGAGGAGATCGTCTTCGACACCGCCGACACGCCGCTCCCATACAACGGCATGCTCGGCCGGCCTGCGCTGGCCAAATTCATGGCCGTCTCCCACTTCGCCTACAACATGATGAAAATCCTGGCGGCTTGGGGTGTGATCAAGGTCAAGGCTGACATCAACGACGCCATCTACTATGTCCAGAAGATGAACCAGACGGTGGCCATGATGGCGGACACCCGACAAGATGCGCTGGACATTGGTGCCGATGCACTCTCCGGGGGTGGAGGGTACCCCGGGGGCTCTGCGCCGACTTCCTCCAAGAGGTAGCCATTCGACGGCGACCCGCAGATGACCAAGAAGGTGGCACTCACAAGCGACGGTTCCCGCACCATCACCATCGGTGCCCACCTTGCTGATAAATAGGAAAGCGCGCTTGTCGCCTTCCTTCGGGAAAACTCTGACGTCTTCGCATGAGAAGCGTCAGATTTGCCCGGCGTACCAAGGGAGTTCTGCGAAACCAAAGCAAGGAAAAGTTGGAATTCATCGTCTCCGAGTCCGACAAGCTGCTGGAAGCCGGCGTCATCAAGGCGGTGCCTCATCCCACTTGGGTAGCCAACCCTGTGGTAGTGCCAAAACCGATGAGCTCCAAGCTGCGACTCTGCATCGACTTCACGGACCTGAACAAGGCCTGCCCCAAGGACCCGTTCCCTCTACCGCGCATCGACCAGATCATGGATTCCACGGACGGCTGCGAGTCGCTGTGTTTCCTGGATGCCTTCTCCGGGTATCACCAGATCTTGATGGCGGTTGAGGATCAGGAGAAGACGGCCTTCATCACCCCCAAGGGCTGCTACTGCTATACCCGGAACGCCGGCGCCACCTTCCAGCGCGCGATGCAGGCGTGCCTTGGGCCTCAGCTGGGCCGCAATGTGGAAGCATACATTGACGACATCGTGGTCAAGATCCGGTACAAGGACTCCCTCATCCAGGACCTACACGAGACCTTCGACAACCTCCGCCGGGTCAACTTCAAGCTCAACCCCGACAAGTGCGTGTTCGGGGTCCCATCCGGCAAGCTGCTGGGTTTCCTGATCTCCCATCGGGGGATTGAGGCGAACCCCGACAAAATCAAGGCCATCGAACGAATGGAGGCGCCCCGGCGAGTCAAGGACGTGCAGCGCCTCAACGGGTGCATCACCGCACTCGGGCGCTTCATCTCAAGGCTTGGAGAGCGGGCTTTGCCGTTCTTCAAGTTGCTCAAGAAATCGGGCCCCGTGGAATGGACCCCCGAGGCCGAGGAAGCTCTCCAGTCCCTCAAGCGCTACCTCACCTCACCACCAGTCCTTGTGGCCCCAACGGAGAAAGAGCCTCTGCTGCTGTACATCGTGGCCACCAACCAGGTGATCAGCGCCGTACTGGTAGCTGAGCGTGACGCACCTCCGAAGAAGCCGAGCAAGGGCAAGCATCTCGGGGATCCGTTCCCGGGGCAGTCAAGCAAGAAGAGGAGGCCAGGTGACCAGGGGTTCAAAGATCCCAGCATCCCGCCCCCTCCCGTTGTCATCGAACCCACATCAAAGGAAACGAAGGGATCTACTCCGAGGCGACCTAGCCGGGGGCTACTCCAACAACACCACGGGGCGCCGAGGACGTGGAGGACACCGAACCCACCAAAGTCTGGCAACCCGCAAGGTGCAGCATCCGGTCTACTTCGTCAGCTCGGTGCTGCGCGACTCCCAGGAGCGATATCCCATGATGCAGAAGCTTTTGCTAGCAATCCTCATTGCTTCCCGCAAAATGAGGCCATACTTCGAGGGGCACCCGATCACGGTGGTGTCCAAGTACAATTTGAGAAGCCCCTAGAGATCCCGCTGGCCACTGGACGCATCTCGGCGTGGGCCATGGAACTTCAAGGCTTCGGACTCAAGTTCGAGCACACGGACAACATCAAGAGCCAAGCGCTGGCTGATTTCACGGCCGAGTGGACCGAGACGGCGTTCGACAACCCGGAGGAGGAGACAAGCCTTCCCGAGAAGGAGGATCCCGATACCTGGACCATGCACTTCGACGGCTCCTATACCAAGGGGCAGGGAGGTGCCGGGGTCGTCCTCACCTCGCCTACCGGCGACCGCTTGAAGTACGTTGTCCAGATGCACTACCAAGGAAACATCTGTAACAGCCCGGATTTGGTACTCTAAAATATGGGCCAAATTTTCGCTTTTTGTGTTGCATTGCATCATGGCATCCATCTAAGTTTTGCTAAACTAAAATAAAGCAACACTTGCAAATTAAAGGCTAGGGAAGCAAAACCCTTCCTCACTTTCTTCCAAACTAAATGCATTGCCAAAATGGCCAAACTAATGCAAAGCTCCAGCTGGCAAAATACTTTAATTCTTGAACTTCCAAATTATTTCGGAAATTCCAAATTTGCTTCTTATCCCCAATTCTCTTTTTCCAAACTTTGTCAATTGAGAAGTCAATTTGGTTCTTTCAATTTCCGTTGTTGGAACCAAGTTAAGTTTTTCCAAAAATACAAAGTAAGAATATGGGGTGCTTCAATATTACTGAATGAGCATCCATAAGTATTTCTATTATTTTTGGAAATATATAATTGCTCCAAATAAATACCTTTTTGTATTTATCAAAATTAACTATATTGAAAACCTGTGAACAAAGGTGGTTCAAACTTTTTATTTTGGCACCAAACTTTTTGTGGAGCACCTAAAGGACAAGGGAAGGCCACATGAAATTTTGTGGATTTTTACAAAATGCTGAAGCACCTCTTTTAAATCGATAAAGTCGCTGGAGGGACCTCTTTGCAATTAAAATTTTTGTGCCGGGGGGGTTTTCGTGAAGAACACTTTCTTCTCCACACTGTGGCCACAGTGGCCGTCGCCCATGCCGTCCTGCCGGCCATGGCCGCACCGATGCGTGGCCCCTGGACGACTACGGAGGCCGAGTCGTCGCTCACCTGCTCCCCTCATTCCTCTCTCCTCGTTTCTCCCTGAAATTCCGGATCGACGCCACCTCTGCTTTCCCCGCGCTGCCCTCCGCGGTGCCGACGCCGTCGCCATCGATTCGCCGTGCTCTGGAGGTCCCCGGGACAAGCCGACGCCGCCGGTGGCTCCGCCGCACCCTCTTCCCCCTCGTGGAGCAAGGAATCGTGCCGGGTTGGCCCGGGATCGACGGAATCATCCTCGGCGCACCTCCCCCTCCGCCGCCGCTCACGGGACGATTCCGGCGACCTCGTCCTCTCCGCGCCGTCGCCGTCCACCCCTTAGGGCTCAGGGTGAGCTCCTTTTCTTCTTGGCCCTCTCCCTCGCCCCATTTCCCTCTCCCGCCGCCGTTGGTCGCCGTCGGCCGCCGGCGACGACACCGTCGTCAGCACCCGCGCACCACTGCCCGGCCTGACCGAGGCTTGGGCCGGCCTGAGGCCGGAGCCTTCGGGCTGGTGCCCGGCCGGTTGCCCAGCCTGGGCCGGACCACTCGGGTCCCTGCCCGGCCTATTTTCCGGCCTGGCCGGTCTGGGGCCGGCCTGCCAGGAAAAGGGTTTTCCTTTTGTTTATTTGGAAACAATGTTTGATAATCGATAACTATTTCAAAAGTGCTTCAATTCGACGATTCAAATTTCAAAATGTTCAGGAAAACAAACTCCACCATTTGGAATCATTGTAAACTTCTTTTGGAATTATATTCTTTTGGTTAATTAAGAATTCCCAAATTAGGTTAAATAAAGCCTAATTTGAGAATTTCATAACTTGTTAAATAATTAGCCAAAATTTATGAATAAAATATCAATGTGATCAACATGCCAAATGCCATCAAACCATGCACTTATCATATCATGATCACAAATATTTATTTGATGTATCCATAATTGGGTTAAATGAATTAATTTCAATTATTTAATTAAATTGCTATTTATTCATCGGTACTCCGAAAATTACAAATAAATTACCGAAATGACCGGAGGAACGAAACCTATCCATTCATGTCATGTTCATGCATAATTGCGCCACTTCTATAATAATTCAATAAATTATGAAGAATGTGGTCACTAAGATAAATATGGGGTCATATCTAAATAATTGCACTAATTATTTGGCTCCCCATTTAATGTTGCTATCTAAATTATACAATAATATCCTTGCATCAAATTGACATGTCAGCATGTGTTTGCGCATTGCATCTTGTGTTCGTGTGATTTATGTGTTCTTTGTTTTTCTTTTGGGTAACGATAGATTCCGGAGTCGAGGGTTCCCTCTCCTACCCCGACGAGCAATACTACGCTACCCGGCAGCAAGGCAAGAGATAACCTAACCTTCTTGGCATCTAGCATCCTATGTTTATAAACTTATTTTATCCACCATATTATTTGCATGCGATTCAAATGTCTCTTTTGATCATAGTATAGAGAATCCTATGATTGCATGTTCTTCCCCGAGCCAATCACATGTATCCCTACCTATGAACCATAGTGTTGATGTGTTGGCCGGTTACCAATATAATTGTTGGTTATATGCTTAGCTATGCTTAGCCATGCTTACCTAGATGCTTTATGTCCGTTGTTAATTCCATTATTAATGATGTTGATGGAACGATGCGGACTTGGTGGATAATGTTGATGCTTAATTAAAATGCTAAGACGGCTTGGGTGAGTTGCCATCGGGGATGGTGTTTTGTCTCACTCTAGCCCCTAGGTGCGAGTTCTTGTCTCTAGAACCAAGATCGAGCGTGCTTCCGGAGGTGGGGGCATATGGAACCCCCTTTGACTAAATAAGTTGTGCGGGCGTATCCAAGATTCCTCTAGTTCGGTTTTCCATTTGTGTGTGAGTATGTGGGTGGAAAAGAATGATGTGGACGGTGGTGTTTATGGCGTGGCGATGGGGCAGGGTGTTGAAATAGGCACTGAACCTGTCCTGTGGCCACAGATGACTCTTGGATAGTCTCGTGCAATGTAAAGGTCTAACCGCGCCCACTCGCCGGCCTTCCCCGGAAGAGGGCCAACTAGGTGAGCCGGACGGTACCGATGGATAAGGAGCTGGGGTTCCTGCGGAAACCTGGCGACTTCAATAGTACACCCCTGCAGGGTTTAATCTTTTCGAAAAGCCGTGTCCGCGGTCATGGACGACTTGGGAACGGATATACGAGACCATAGATAACTTATAACCTAATTGATATGGCAGCTAAAGGTTGCATAACAACCGTGAGATAAAGGTTCATTTCCCCGAGGGTGAGTCGAGGGAGTGCCTTTGGTGAGGATGAGATGTGTTTGTGGCTACAAGTAGGTTCGACGGGAACCGAAGATGATACTGATACTCTCTTACCCCTTTATAAAAATATTCTGAGTAGACGAATGTCAGGTGTCTTTTAAGTTTTGGTTTATGAAATTTAGCTTTATGCAAAAGAACTACATTATACAGCTTTAGAGCCTCCGTCAGTCATTGGGCCTATATCGCCCTACTAAACTTGCGAGTACATCGTACTCAGTCTCTCTTTGCTGCCTCTATGTATTTGTATTTCAGAGGAGGACGACACCGAGCAGTTAGGTGGGTTCTTCGTTGACGTCGACTACTAGTCTGGGGTTCCCAGGTGGCAGCTTGGGACCGTGGAACAAGCTGGCTTGGGTGATGTTTATCTGTAGGCCTCTTAGGCCATAATTTGCTTCTTGTTGTATTAGACAACGCTACTTCGCTTCCGCTTGTTGAATTGTAGGATCTGTGATCCTTTTGCCTTGTAATATTTGTATTCTCCTCGTTATATGAGTTGCTATATAAATGTTTTGTGTCGTAGAGTCATGCTTTGTGCCAGTTCTGTTCCACAAGTCTCGATCTTTGTTTTATACATTGATGGTTGTGTTCCTTACATAGCCTCTCTGTATAATTCCGGGGTCGGGGCGTTTACAAGTTGGTATCAGAGCAGGACTGCCTGTAGGAAACCCGTTCTTTTGGTCGATGTCGAGTCTAGTTCGTGAAAATTATTTTCAACCTAAAAATGAGTTGTGAAAACCCTCCTAGGATTCTTTTTACTCCTCATCCAATTCACTCTGATCTCGGTGTCATCTTACCTCTATTTGATTTAGCGGTTCTTCTGATCGTCGGCAAAGTTCTAAATCTTTAGGATCTCGGGTTTGGGTTCCTACCTTTAGTTACTAGTTATCCTTACTCCTCTACCAACCCTAAAACATGAAGAAAGGAAGTATGATGGTTCGTCAAGATATTTCTTTGCTTTAGCCCAAGATCTTGAACCGAAGGTCCCGGATTGTGCTAGGGCTCCGGTGTAATTATTCATGAGGGCTGTCACCCTTGTGAGTGTTATGCTATTGTGGGTCCCAGTGCATGAAGCTGATCTTTAACCCAAGATCTTTCTGTTGAACCCTGATGTTATTTATCTATATCTAGAAGCAACAATGATCTATCTTATCTGTCGGAATCGGTTACTAACTTGTCGTTGTTCCAATTCTTCAGAATGGCTCCTACCCGTCGTGGGGAACATAGCAGCCCTGACCCACCGCCGCCACCCTCAATGGCGGAGGTGATGATGGCTATCGAGCCAAACCGTCTGCGCAATGAGCGATTGCTCGAGCAGCTGGTCCAGCAGGGGGCCAGGAGGAACACGGACTGCACCACTCTCAACCAGTTCTTGCGGTCCCAACCTCCCACTTTCTCCGAGGCTAAGGAGCCGCTTGATGCGGATGATTGGCTTCGGGCTATCGAGCGCAAGTTTGCCGCTCTCCACGTTCCTGCGGCGGAGTACGTCAACTTCGCCACCTACCAACTGGAAGGAGCCGCCGGCTCCTGGTGGGAGAGCCACGTGGCTATGGTTGCCGCGGGCCATGTCATCACTTGGGAGGAATTCCGCACCGCCTTCCGTGCGGCGTACATCCCAAGCCCATCCTCGAGCTCAAGAGGCGGGAGTTCCTGGACCTAACCCAGGGACGCATGGACGTCCAGTCCTATGGACGGGAGTTCAACCACCTCTCCCGTTACGCCCCTCGGGACGTGACGAATGATGAGGACAAGCAATACCTCTTCCGCAAGGGGCTCGCACCTCGTCTCCGATACGAGCTCCTACCCTTCAAGTTCACCTCCTACCAAGAGCTCTACAACCAGGCTCTCACCATGGAGCAGGGTAGGAAGGAGCTGGAGGCTTCTAAGAGGCCAGCTCCAGCTGATCACCAGAGCTCCTCTTCTACTGAAGGCAAGAAGCGCAAGGTATTTGTGCCTTTCAGCACCGTGCCTAAGGCGCCCTTCGCGCCGAAACCCACCGGGTACCTGCCACCTCCGCCTCGCCCAGCTACTTCGACCTTGGGTGCGGGTGGAAGTGTGTACCACCCTCAGCTGCCTCCACCACCGCAGAGGCCCACTTGTTTCAGCTGTGGTCAGACGGGGCACTTCTCCAGGGAGTGTCCCCAGAAGGCACCGGCTACCTCAGCACCGGCACCTGCTCCCTCTACCCCAGCCGCCAAGGCCGTGCCCATCAACCGTGGTCGCCTAAACCACGTCTCCGCTGAAGGAGTTGAAAAGGACCCCCGTGTTCTCATGGGTATGATTCGAATCAATGATTATCCAGCTTCAGTCTTATTTGATTCTGGAGCATCACATTCATTCATATCCACATCATTTGCACTCAACCATCAAATACCGTTTGAGGATATGGACTCCCTGTTAGTGGTCAAGACCCCAGGCTCTAGTTGGCACACTCCCTGGATGTCTCCGGAGGTTCAGATTTCTATAGCGACAATTCTTTTCCCGTTTTCGTTGATAGCACTACAGTCAGTGGGGATAGATGTCATTCTGGGCATGGATTGGCTAGCCACATATCAGGCCACGCGAGATTGTGTTGCCAAGACTATCACAGTAAACCACCCAACCTATGGACTAGTGCGTTACTGGTCCCCTACTTCCGCAACTCCGTCCACTGCCACTCCCCTCTCTCCGGAGATCAATCCTATTTTCCTGGAGGGTATCACCCCACCTGAGATACATGAGGTGGTTGTGGTGTGTGATTTCCCCGATATCTTTCCTGAGGAGTTGCCTGGCAGGCCATCTGATCGAAGTGTGGAATTCGTCATTGAATTGGTTCCGGTAACCGCCCCAACTTTCAGAAGGCCTTACCGCATGCCAGCGGAAGAGCTAACTGAGTTGAAGAAGCAACTTGATGAGCTGCTGGAAAAGGAATTCGCCCGTCCAAGTAGCTCGCCTTGGGGCTGTCCGGTCATCTTTGTCAAAGGACGGAATACCGATGATCCTAGACTGGTGGTTGATTACCGCCCTTTGACTGCGGTGACCGTCAAGGACAAGTATCCTACTCCTCGAATAAATGACCTATTCGATCATCTAGCCGGTGCAACGGTATTCTCTAAGATGGATCTGAGGTCAGGATATCATCAGATCAAAATTAGAAGGGAGGATATTCCGAAGACGGCTTTCACTACTCAATATGGCATATATGAGTATACCCCGGCAGAAAAGTTACTATGACAGATCTCCCCTATCAACTGAGTTGCTTACCAATTTCCCGGATGTTCATGAGGTGTTCCATGTTTCCCTCTTCCCTCTTCCTACTCTAGGAATCTCGGGACGAGATTCCTGTAAGGGGGGTAGAATTGTAACAGCCCGGATTTGGTACTCTAAAATATGGGCCAAATTTTCGCTTTTTGTGTTGCATTGCATCATGGCATCCATCTAAGTTTTGCTAAACTAAAATAAAGCAACACTTGCAAATTAAAGGCTAGGGAAGCAAAACCCTTCCTCACTTTCTTTCCAAACTAAATGCATTGCCAAAATGGCCAAACTAAATGCAAAGCTCCAGCTGGCAAAATACTTTAATTCTTGAACTTCCAAATTATTTCGGAAATTCCAAATTTGCTTCTTATCCCCAATTCTCTTTTTCCAAACTTTGTCAATTGAGAAGTCAATTTGGTTCTTTCAATTTCCGTTGTTGGAACCAAGTTAAGTTTTTCCAAAAATACAAAGTAAGAATATGGGGTGCTTCAATATTACTGAATGAGCATCCATAAGTATTTCTATTATTTTTGGAAATATATAATTGCTCCAAATAAATACCTTTTTGTATTTATCAAATTAACTATATTGAAAACCTGTGAACAAAGGTGGTTCAAACTTTTATTTTGGCACCAAACTTTTGTGGAGCACCTAAAGGACAGGGAAGGCCACATGAAATTTTGTGGATTTTTACAAAATGCTGAAGCACCTCTTTTATATCGATAAAGTCGCTGGAGGGACCTCTTTACAATTAAAATTTTTGTGCCGGGGGGTTTTCGTGAAGAACACTTTCTTCTCCACACTGTGGCCACAGTGGCCGTCGCCCATGCCGTCCTGCCGGCCATGGCCGCACCGATGCGTGGCCCCTGGACGACTACGGAGGCCGAGTCGTCGCTCACCTGCTCCCCTCATTCCTCTCTCCTCGTTTCTCCCTGAAATTCCGGATCGACGCCACCTCTGCTTTCCCCGCGCTGCCCTCCGCGGTGCCGACGCCGTCGCCATCGATTCGCCGTGCTCTGGAGGTCCCCGGGACAAGCCGACGCCGCCGGTGGCTCCGCCGCACCCTCTTCCCCCTCGTGGAGCAAGGAATCGTGCCGGGTTGGCCCGGGATCGACGGAATCATCCTCGGCGCACCTCCCCCTCCGCCGCCGCTCACGGGACGATTCCGGCGACCTCGTCCTCTCCGCGCCGTCGCCGTCCACCCCTTAGGGCTCAGGGTGAGCTCCTTTTCTTCTTGGCCCTCTCCCTCGCCCCATTTCCCTCTCCCGCCGCCGTTGGTCGCCGTCGGCCGCCGGCGACGACATCGTCGTCAGCACCCGCGCACCACTGCCCGGCCTGACCGAGGCTTGGGCCGGCCTGAGGCCGGAGCCTTCGGGCTGGTGCCCGGCCGGTTGCCCAGCCTGGGCCGGACCACTCGGGTCCCTGCCCGGCCTATTTTCCGGCCTGGCCGGTCTGGGGCCGGCCTGCCAGGAAAAGGGTTTTCCTTTTGTTTATTTGGAAACAATGTTTGATAATCGATAACTATTTCAAAAGTGCTTCAAATTCGACGATTCAAATTTCAAAATGTTCAGGAAAACAAACTCCACCTTTTGGAATCATTGTAAACTTCTTTTGGAATTATATTCTTTTGGTTAATTAAGAATTCTCAAATTAGGTTAAATAATGCCTAATTTGAGAATTTCATAACTTGTTAAATAATTAGCCAAAATTTATGAATAAAATATCAATGTGATCAACATGCCAAATGCCATCAAACCATGCACTTATCATATCATGATCACAAATATTTATTTGATGTATCCATAATTGGGTTAAATGAATTAATTTCAATTATTTAATTAAATTGCTATTTATTCATCGGTACTCCGAAAATTACAAATAAATTACCGAAATGACCGGAGGAACGAAACCTATCCATTCATGTCATGTTCATGCATAATTGAGCCACTTCTATAATAATTCAATAATTTATGAAGAATGTGGTCACTAAGATAAATATGGGGTCATATCCAAATAATTGCACTAATTATTTGGCTCCCCATTTAATGTTGCTATCTAAATTATACAATAATATCCTTGCATCAAATTGACATGTCATCATGTGTTTGCGCATTGCATCTTGTGTTCGTGTGATTTATGTGTTCTTTGTTTTTTCTTTGGGTAACGATAGATTCCGGAGTCGAGGGTTCCCTCTCCTACCCCGACGAGCAATACTACGCTACCCGGCAGCAAGGCAAGAGATAACCTAACCTTCTTGGCATCTAGCATCCTATGTTTATAAACTTATTTTATCCACCATATTATTTGCATGCGATTCAAATGTCTCTTTTGATCATAGTATAGAGAATCCTATGATTGCATGTCTTCCCCCGAGCCAATCACATGTATCCCTACCTATGAACCATAGTGTTGATGTGTTGGCCGGTTACCAATATAATTGTTGGTTATATGCTTAGCCATGCTTACCTAGATGCTTTATGTCCGTTGTTAATTCCATTATTAATGATGTTGATGGAACGATGCGGACTTGGTGGATAATGTTGATGCTTAATTAAAATGCTAAGACGGCTTGGGTGAGTTGCCATCGGGGATGGTGTTTTGTCTCACTCTAGCCCCTAGGTGCGAGTTCTTGTCTCTAGAACCAAGATCGAGCGTGCTTCCGGAGGTGGGGGCATATGGAACCCCCTTTGACCAAATAAGTTGTGCGGGCGTATCCAAGATTCCTCTAGTTCGGTTTTCCATTTGCGTGTGAGTATGTGGGTGGAAAAGAATGATGTGGACGGTGGTGTTTAGGGCGTGGCGATGGGGCAGGGTGTTGAAATAGGCACTGAACCTGTCCTGTGGCCACAGATGACTCTTGGATAGTCTCGTGCAATGTAAAGGTCTAACCGCGCCCACTCGCCGGCCTTCCCCGGAAGAGGGCCAACTAGGTGAGCCGGACGGTACCGATGGATAAGGAGCTGGGGTTCCTGCGGAAACCTGGCGACTTCAAATAGTACACCCTGCAGGGTTTAATCTTTTCGAAAAGCCGTGTCCGCGGTCATGGACGACTTGGGAACGGATATACGAGACCATAGATAACTTATAACCTAATTGATATGGCAGCTAAAGGTTGCATAACAACCGTGAGATAAAGGTTCATTTCCCCGAGGGTGAGTCGAGGGAGTGCCTTTGGTGAGGATGAGATGTGTTTGTGGCTACAAGTAGGTTCGACGGGAACCGAAGATGATACTGATACTCTCTTACCCCTTTATAAAAATATTCTGAGTAGACGAATGCCAGGTGTCTTTTAAGTTTTGGTTTATGAAATTTAGCTTTATGCAAAAGAACTACATTATACAGCTTTAGAGCCTCCGTCAGTCATTGGGCCTATATCGCCCTACTAAACTTGCGAGTACATCGTACTCCGTCTCTCTTTGCTGCCTCTATGTATTTGTATTTCAGAGGAGGACGACACCGAGCAGTTAGGTGGGTTCTTCGTTGACGTCGACTACTAGTCTGGGGTTCCCAGGTGGCAGCTTGGGACCGTGGAACAAGCTGGCTTGGGTGATGTTTATCTGTAGGCCTCTTAGGCCATAATTTGCTTCTTGTTGTATTAGACAACGCTACTTTCGCTTCCGCTTGTTGAATTGTAGGATCTGTGATCCTTTTGCCTTGTAATATTTGTATTCTCCTCGTTATATGAGTTGCTATATAAATGTTTTGTGTCGTAGAGTCATGCTTTGTGCCAGTTCTGTTCCACAAGTCTCGATCTTTGTTTTATACATTGATGGTTGTGTTCCTTACATCTCTGTATAATTCCGGGGTCGGGGCGTTTACAACATCTCAAACAACACGACGGAGTACGAAGGTCTGCTCGCGGGACTTCGTGCTGCCATCGGCCTTGGCATCGGCAAGCTCGTCGTCAAGGGTGACTCTCAGTTAGTCATCAAGCAAGTCAACAAGGAATACGCTTGTCCTCAGATGGCGCCATACGTCGAGGAAGTGTGGAAACTCCAGCGGCGCTTCAGCAGCTTCAGAGCTGTTTACGTCCCGCGGGAGGAGAACACGTCCACAGATGAGCTGTCGCTACTAGCGTCCAAGCGGGAACCAGTGCCTCCCGGGATCTACATCGAGGTGCTCCGGCAGCCTTCAATCTCTCCCGAGAAACTCAAGCCAAGGTCTGCATCGACATAGGAGGCTGGCAACCCTTCTACATGACAACACGAGTAACCAGCCCGGAAGCTCAAGACCCGGCAGTGCCCGCGGTGGGAGAAGCTTTGCTTCCTCCTGACCAGATGGTACTGCTGGTGGAACGAAACCACCCACCCTGGGCCCAGGACATCGTCAAGTACATGGTGGAGCACGCCCTCCCGGAGGACGACCACGAGGCCGAGCGGGTGGCCCGCCGAGCCAAGATCTACGTCTTAATTGATGGAAAGCTCTACCGGCGACGTGAGAACGGAGTCAAACTGCGATGCATAGCACAAGAGCAAGGCCAAGAACTGTTGAAGGACACACACGAGGGGACATGCTCGAGTCACGTGGCATCGAGGTCATTGGCGGGGAAGGTCTTCCGCCAAGGATTCTACTGGCCAACAATACTTCACGACGCGGAGCAGCTAGTCAAGCCCTGTGAAGCTTGCCAGTACTACACAAAGAACACGCACCGGCCAGCTCAAGCGCTGCAGCCGATACCAATCTCCTGGTCGTTCGCGGTCTGGGGCTGGACATTGTCGGCAAGATACCAAAATCTATGGGAGGACACGAATACCTGTTCATGGCAATCGACAAGTTCACAAAATGGGTAGAGGTGATGCCAGTACCACGCCAGACGGCTCAGGCCGCCATCAAGTTCATCGAGGGGATCGTCTACCGCTTCGGAGTTCCAAACAGAATCATCACCGACAACGGCACTCAGTTCACCAGTCGAATCTTCCTCAACTGCTGTGAAGAAATGGGTATCAAGGTGTGTTTCACCTCGGTATCCTACCCAAGAAGCAACGGGCAAGTGGAACGAGCAAATGCAGAAGTTCTCAAGGGATTGAAGACCAAAGCCTTTGACAAGTTGGAGAACAAAGGGAAAAATGGATTGATCACCTGCCAAGCGTACTGTGGTCCCTCAGAACAACACCAAGCAGAGCCACTGGAGAGACACCTTCTTCCTCGTCTATGGAGCTGAAGCTGTCCTGCTATCAGAACTCAAATACGGATCACCCCGGGTGCTCGCCTATGATGAGAACACGCAAGAAGAGCGAAGGATCGATGACATAAACCTGCTGGAAGAGAGTAGGTGCCGGGCTTCCTTACGGTCAGCTCGGTACCAGCAAGGACTCCGCCAATACCACAGTCGTCATGTTCGCTCGCGGGAGCTGCAACCTGGAGACCTGGTGCTCCGCAAGAGGCAAAAAATGGAAGGCCTGAACAAAATGTCATCCAAGTGGGAAGGACCCTACCGGGTCACTCATACCCTGAAACCCGGAGCGGTGTACCTGGAGGACGAGAAAGGCAGGCCGGAGGGCAACGCCTGGAACATCGAGAATCTTCGCAAATTCTACCCCTGATTACGAACATGAATCACAAACGTCGAATCCGTTAAAGCACGCCCTGGGGGCTAGTGTTCTGTAAAAGGGTGTAAGAATCGTCGCCAAGGGAATAAAAGATAAGTGATTTCAATTCCGTGAGCCTCAATTCTTACATGAAAGCATGTTATCCTTAGCAACCCGTAAGCAGGGGGCTGATATGTGCCGGTGGCTGATAGGTTAAAGCGCCGTGAGTGGCCTCACGGATAGGCACTGCCGTCCGATCGTGCCGTACTGCCGCGGAAAGGAGGAATCGGGTAGTGCTGTGGTGAGATGAAATTCACTATCAAGTGTGCTTGCGGTTTGCTTCGGATAATGCGCTAGCATGGTAGGAGAGAGGGTCCATTCTTTTCCTACTGAAAGTTTTCTATGTGTAGCTCCTTCCCGGGATAGGATCAGGCGGCGGAACACGACCAAGGAGCTGGGTACCCAGGAAGGACGGGATGGATCGAGGACGCGGCAGGAAAACAGCTAAGTCCTTGCATCTGCATCCCGCACTTAGGCATAACATCTCGCTCGGAGTCAATATACCATCGAGCTGTGCATGCTTGACGGTTGATGAGAGCCTTTGCGGGGGTACGCTCCACCCCGGTGAACGGTCAGTTTCCCTCTTGCCTAGTACCCGAGGACAGTGGAGAAGGACTCCCGGAAGGTATAGTCCTACTTAGGGGTGCATCTATCGTGCATAGGTAGAGTTCTTGGCACCTTAGAGGCCTCCTCTGAAAACCCTACAGCGCGTTAGTGCAAAGGAGATTTGGGTAATGACCCCGAGAGTGGAGTCTAGGGTTGCATTCATCCAAATTTACATTCTGAATTATACTTCTGAATTTACATTCGGTTCTGCAACTGCTTAAGCCTATGCTGCTAAGGCCAGCTCGGAGCTAAATCTCCTAGCTGTGTGCCCCTGTTTTCTTCATGCCCAACGGGAGAACTCTTGATTCCCGGGGACGCCTGGGGAAAGGGAGGGAACCCGGAAGGATTTTCAGGCGTCTCATGGCCTCCATGCGTGTCCGGGCGATAGGTAGCGAAGCAGGGAGAGCACCTAGGCCGCCACCTCACTCATGGCATTGTCGTCCGCCTATGACAAAGGGCAAAATTGGTCAAGATCTAGACCAGGCCCTAGAAGAGCGAGGGGTCAAAGGAGCCACGACGCTTACCCGCTCAATGGCTTCGAGCTCGGCCCAGAGCACGGATGCCCCCGGGATCCCTGCGGTTTTCTCCTTCAAGGCCGCCAAAAGCTGAGCCCTTCGAAGGGCGCGCACCTGGGCCTCTTCCTGGGCTATGGGACCAGAAATGGTCGCCAAGCGCGAGACACCCATGGCAAGGGCCAAGCGCGACACCACCTCGTCTTCCTCTCCAGCGGCACGGGCCCCAGCACCCCTGGGTGCCTCCGCCGCACCCAGATGCACGGATACCGCCGTCGACGTCCCTGAAAAGGACATCTCTGCCTCCCCAGACATTGCTCTGCGATCTATGGAGGGGCAGGGCAAGCAAGGAGCAAGGAGCAAGAAAGAGAAATGAGCCAGAAGATGCTGAGGAGATGGGGGCTAGAGAGCCTTTTATAGGCCTTTCACTCCCACTTGCTCCTCTATGGTACATATGGTGCAGTGATCAGGGCGCGTTTTGCAGAAAACCCGTTCTCATTCACACCAATTCAACACGAACGCCAAGCAACGACAAGGGTACAAGCGTTTCGCCATCTCAAGAGCTACAAAAGGACCTACTTTTTACAAGTAAGGATTTGTCCCCACGCGAACGGGGAGTACCGCCGCACAACCGAGGGCGCTACTTCCAGAAGTACGTCGACGAGGCCGCCAAGAAGGAGGTCACGGACATCTTCGGGGGGTCTCCCTCAACCCGGCAGATGACGCGGAGGTCCCGGGGACCCCGATGCCCGGCAGGAGGCCAGGCCCATCCCCGGGAACCAACCTCCGCACACGCGAAGAGGATAGGCTTGCCAGCTCCGGCTGGAAGCTCCTAGAAGACTTGGGCGCCAAGAAGATGGAGGTGTCGTGGGGGGACAGGATCGGAAAAGATGTCAGCCTCTGTCCGTCCGCCCTGCAAAAGGTGGGCGGCCACACCTAACCCCCCTGAGAAGAATACTTGGACGAGAAGAAGCCACGTAACCCCCAAAGAAGAACCCGGAGGGGTTTTCCCGCCAAAACCCCTCCGCCCCCAAAGGTGCACCTGTGGGATCCCCTTAGCCTATAAAAGGAGGACCAAGACACCAGAGGGAGGGGAGGATTTTCCAGAGAGTCGGAGGCTAGGCTAGGTAGCACAAGACGAAGAGTAGCATAGGCGAGAGGTGATCTCCTCCGGGTCAGGATCTGCTCGTCTTCAACCTCTAGCCGACACCTCCCGGCTTGGCACCCGCAACCACCCCTGTAAAGCTACACCATGACATACCACTCAATCCAGACATGCAGGAGTAGGGCTGTTAGCCTCCGGGCGGCCCGAACCTGGGTAAACTCGTTGTGTCTCTGCGTTGCTTGCTAGTACGTAGATCTAAGGTGTAGACGAAGTCCTCCCGACGGAAGACGTTTCTCAGCCTCCTTCGCGCCCCATACCAAACCTAAAAAGGGGTATGCTTTACTCCCGGTGTCCGTGATCCAAGACACGACATCGATAATCATTGATTTTTCTTGGCTTCAACAAAATAGTATTTTTCCACCAATTACATTACATTATTTGTCCATAATCATTGTTTTTTGGCTTCAAAAAATGATTTTTTGGCTTCCAAATAAAATGGATTTTTCCATAATCATTGATTTAACATAACTCTTCAAATTACAAATTTGTATCAACAATCCAAAAAACGTACCTATTAGAATTTTAAAAATATGAAATTGCATCCATATTAAACGGGAAAAAAACTTATTTGGTATGATTATGTATAACATGGATGTGACCGTACATTGAGAGATCTCAATGTACGCTCCCATCATGTCGTACTTAAACATGCCACATAAGCCACAAGGTGCAATATGACCACAAATGCGAGTACAAGGACTCGAACTTGGGTCTGTGAGAAGGCATCAGCCCCTCCCCACCACTAGGCCATGCCTTTGTGATACTTGTCTCATATTTTGAAATACATACTATGTATATATGTAGTGTCCGAGAAGTATATATATGTAGTGGGGTGACATGGATAATTGATTGGCTAAAAGAGCAAGAGTTGTGGATGCATGCATGTGGAGATAGAAAAATATTAATCCCACTTATAGTGTTGTTTTTTATTTATAAGAAGTATAGATATAGGATGTAAAAACATTGAGATTGAAGTTTTGTCACCCGTATATGAGATATCTGAAACGAATTGAACAATAATAGATCACAGAGATTGAAAACATACTTCATTTTATTGATTACAAGACTAATAGTTTGATTACATGTAGTACGACGACATTGCACAAACACAGACCATCCGGACAACACACATCGACAATAAACAGAAAAATAGAACAAAAACAGAGGCCGCGGGGAGAGTGATGATCTAGCTAGCTAGGCACCACGATGGAGGACACGGACAGTCGGGTACACCGGTGGGAGCCTTGGTCATTGAGAAGCTCCGGGTTCACCTGGACGCAGCAGACAAGCATGTCCCTCTCCCAGAAGACGTCGCCGTGCATCTCCGCCGCCTTGGCTGCATCCCAAAACTTGACGTAGATCCCGCTGCCATCCGCACCAGGTTCGACCTTGAACATGCAGTGATCTTTGTAGATCGAACTCATGACGATGTGCGTGGCGCGCCAAGGGGTGACGTATCCACCAAAGGCGAAGAATTGGAGCACGTTGCTACGTTCATAGGCAGCGGGGCCGAGGTACTCCACCGGGTGTGCGGCCTGCAGAGGAGTATCGCCGACAACCTCAATGGCGGTCCAGGCCATGGCGCAGCGCTTGCTAGTAGATCGCGATCAAGATGGAGATTAGAAGAAGCGGAGAGGTGCGCGGGGGCTGGAGAAGAGGATGGGAGAGAGCGCGACGGGGATCGAAATTTATAGCAGTGCGCGGGGGCTAGAGACGTGTGTACGCGCAGCGGCGGCGCGACGTGCCATTACTGCCTGACACGGCGCACGCACTGATCGAGCCTGATGCGCATGGCATGCGAAGAGGCTGCGCGGCTGCAGACCGCGTGCACGCCACGGCGCGCATGTATGCACGCCCGCCAGCACGGGCACCTCGATAGATCCATTGGTCTCTGCACGCGCACCTCGATTGATCCATTGGTCACGTCAGTCCACCGCCCCTCGACCCACCTGCGCGCGCCGTGTGCATGCATGGACGATGCATACGCGCAGGCCGGCATATGATACAGTGCTATAGCTATAGCCCAAATCTGCACGCCGCTAGCTAGCTCGCGTAGGCGGCCGGCATACGATACAGAGCTATAGCTAGCCCAAATATGCATGCCGCTAGCTAGCTGCTATGCCTGGATCATACACAGACCTCATAAAAACAGAATCCCCTGCGTGATCGATCAAATACAATTTTCACTAAATATCCGGATGGTCCGGTCAGGATCCGAGTTTCACTAACACGGTATATGTATGTATTTCAAATATATTTTTTGAATTTTATAATGAACTTATCACAAATAATGTTATGTGCTCATTAATTATATGATACCAGCAAGTTATGGCAAGTATATTACTCAATTGAATAAAATGCACTGAAATTGTAATGTAATGAGCACAACACTTCGGTGCCAGATCATTACACCTTTCAGTGAAACTCCAAAGTTTGTACTACCTTAAATAATCTCTTCACTCCACGTGCATATTTTCTATATATGCACTTAATTTCACAATATAAATGATAAATACACCTTATCTTAATCTGAGAACCAATTTTTCTTGTTCTTTTGATGTTTTTATGATTATATAAAATTCCGGAGTGCCCGAACATATACGGTCGGTCCGGAGGCTGAATATTGGCGGCAAAGCCAAAAAAAATTTAGCTCAACATTGGAACCGAGAGGGGGGCGGGGGATTTTCCCCATTGCCTCCACTCAAACCCTTTCTCGACCCTGTCACTCACACTGCGCGCCCCTTGCCCTCGTCCCCGGCCGCCCCTCCTCCAAACCCCTCAACGTTGCCCGTCGCTGCCCCTCTGCTCCGCCGCCGCCGTTCCTCGTCGCGCGCGCTCTCCCTCTCCCGAGCTCAGGTGTGTTTGATCTCGTCTCTCTCGCCGCGGTTAATTAGATCTGATAGCTCCGTTGCTAGCTTAGATCCCGTCGGCCGCCTGCAGCAACCGCTCGGTGCCTTCGATCGAGAACCGCACCGTGGCGTCGGCTGGGGATCGGCCGCTGACTCTCTCGCTACTTCAGTAATTTGTTCTAGTAGCTAGTTTAACTAATTATCTCGCGCGAATTTGTTGTGTCAATATGTACTAATTAGTGATTTTCATGCTTCTTTTAACTATCTAATTAACAGGATAGATATGGCATGCGTAGTAGGCAAACATGATTGCGCAGACAGGAACTACACTGGATCCTTCAGTGTTTATCTGCAGGAGTTCCACCACAAGTCGTTGGTAAGAAAATAATTAAGTGTTCAAATATACTTGTATTTTCTGTTTATATATCTTATATATACTATAATTTTTCTGTTTCTTCTTCTTGCTGTTGCACAGATTGTACCATGCTATGCTCGGCTAGAGTTCAACGAGTTAGTACGCAAAAGTTTGGTGTTTCGTGCTCTTGGGGGCAGATACAAAATTCATGTGAAAATAGACATAGCAAGACTCGCTTGTATGGCAAAGGATGGGAACAGTTGATCAAGCTGAACAATCTGAGAGTAGGAGACATGTTAGTTTTTACCATGACAGGACGAAATCACAAGATCTCTGTTGTCATTATGGACTTTGGCAACAACGTAGAGGAAATTGATGAGGATTTAGAGAGTGAAGAAGAGGATAGCTACATAGTTGTCCAAAGAGTTGATCTGAAGAACCATGAGAAGTACCGCCTTGTTCAGCTTCTACCTGAAAGAGCTACCCATCTTGGGGTTCCTTTTGTCACTCATTTGACGAGCACAAATTTGAACCGACATGATATGGTACGATCCTTGCCTCTTTACCTCTTGAAAAAATATATACGAGGGAGGGACATATATATGCATAGTTATGTCATCTCTTTACATGCGCAGAAACTACCTAGGATGATAGCACAAGAGGCTGGCCTGCCAACTGAAGGCAATGCTGGACTACGACTTGGAGCAGCAGGGGTTGTCACCACCATAACGTACACCACGAAAACTGACGACCGTATTGTCTTCGGCAAGCCGGGATGGAAGAATTTTCTCGAAGGCAAGAATTTTAAGCTCGACCAACTTGTGTTGATCATTGTAACAAACACCAATGACCTCACCTTGGAGGTCATGATTGAGATCCAGATCATCTCGAACATGAGCTTTACCAACCTAACTGTTTGATCATTCTTTAGGATGACCTATGACCTCAGCTTGGAGCTCATCGATTATTGAGTTACATCTGCTAGTTTGTGGTTCGAGAGAGATATGTTATCAATTATATATATATGTAATATAATGCTATACCAGTTGGTTGATCGATTATGCTTTATATGTATTACCAATTATTCGTTCAGGTTTTGTTGATGCAATCCTGATTTATTCCTGCTAATATAACATTACCAAATACCTCAGACCACCCAGAAAATGGCCCGGAGGGCATGAATATTCTTACGCATGGGCCGGAGAGAAAACCCGGACACTCCGCAGGCTAACGACGGCCAGCAAATGCAGTTGCCTGCAAAGGATTATCATCACAGACGACTACTATTCCTGGCCGCCTCTGATGTTTTCCTTATTGGAGACGGTCATGATTCCCGGCCGTCTGAGGCTTACTCGCATCACAGACGGTTTCCTGGAACCGGCTCTGATGGAGCGACACATTGGCGACCCCGAGCGGGAGACGGTTGGAATAACCGGCTGAGGTGAGGCCCTGGGGCCGGCTGTGATGTGGGGTTCTGTACTAGTGAGGCTACGGATTTGCAGCGGCGGCGACGATATGAAGGAGGCCGGGCGGCGACGAGCTGGGATTTGCAGCACCGGCGACGACGGAAAGGAGGGGAGGGCGGTGAGGCTAGGGATTTGCAGCAGCGGCGACTAGCTAGGGATTTGCAGGGGCGTGGCGAGCTAGGGATTTGCAGGGGCGGCGGCGAGCTAGGGATTTGCAGGGGAGGCGGTGACCTAGGGATTTGCAGCGGCCACGAGCTAGGGATCTGCAGCGGTGGCGACGGAATGGAGGAGGGCGGCGAGGGGAAAAATGGGATTTGAAAAGTGGGAGGGGCTGCTGGGGGCGGCAAATGGAAAAATCCCCTCCCCATTACCAATTGACCCAAATTTTTGACTTTGCCGCCAAACGCTCAGTAGCCGGATTGTCCGAATAATACCGTGCACTCCGGATATTGTTTTGTGTAGAAAATATTAAATATAATCAAAAGTATTCGAAAAAATAACAAACAAAGGTGTATATATGCTTGTTAGTGCTGAATGAAGCTCCATATGAGAAGGAAAGTCCATACAATGAAGAGATTATGTAATGCACTACAAACTATGGTGATTACATGAAAAGGCTAGGCTTTACATGTGAGGTTGCATACTCGTCACGATGCAACTTCAGTGCACTTGCATTGGCATTGCGCAATACACTCACCACGCCTAGCTAGTTGGTCTTATATAATGAACAAATGTAAAGTTTCATAATATTTTTACATTGTTTACATATATAATATAATTAAAACCATTAAATTACCTATAAATTTTAAATGCAAGAAAAATATTTTTTTATAAAAACCTGAAAAATGTAATGAGCAATATTCTGTGATAAATATAATGATACAATTGAGAACAAAAAAAACTTGATCCCGTGGAATGATTGTTAATAATGGAATATTGTATTTTTAAACAAAAAACCAAAATCGGAGGTAGCCCGGACCCTCCGAAAAATATCATTGATCCGGACCCTCCGGATGAATGATTTTTGCTGCGACGACGCTACACGTCTGCGTTCTCACTGCGACACTGGATTTTTTATTGCGACGTTCCCGTGGGCCCATCCGTCATTCGGCAACCGTGTGCCAGTCGGTAAATACAGTTGTAGTAAATGCATGAGGTGACGTGGAGGGAATGCAGGGCGGCGGCGAGGCATGCACACAGTTGCTTTTGACCGTCCGGCCTCTGTTTCTTCTTAACTTCCACGCTAAATTTCATCGCGGTTTCCAGCGCATCGCACTACTGTTCCTCTGTTTCCTCCCTCTGCCTCTCCGGCCGTACTATTCATCTTCTTCTTCTTCTCTTCACCGCCATGGCGCCCGGTGAGTACTTCACCACTACTCGCAAGATCCCTATCCATTCAGGAAAAGAGATATTCGTGCACTACACCAATGATTCAGCGGTGGTTCCGAGAATCCTCAGAAATGGTTGATCTATTGGGATAACTGCTGTGGGCTCGACGAGAAGATTGTGGGTCTGGACTTAGAGTACAAGAAGGACACCGAAGAGGTCGCCGTCGTCCAAATCGGCATGCAAGAAGAAGTATTGGTATTCCAGTGGTGTAGGTATAAATCGATCTAGTACTATTCCCCTTTTTCTCAGTTTTCCCCGGTTTGTGCAAAATGGAATGTATTTACGTTTGTTCCTTCATCCTGCAGTAGTAACAAGGACTGTCCGGAGTTGCTGAATTTTCTTAGGAAGTAGTATGTGCTGGCGTGGACATTAGGGGTGACAGGAGGGCCATGGCCACAAGTTGGGGCGGCTTCCAAATTCCAGAAGCGTTCCACGTGGATCTTCAGATGCTTTACCGGGTGAACGGACTTGAGAGAACTGGCATGGCTGCCATGGCTGCCGAATTGATCTCCGATCACTACAAGTCGATGAAGTCCGACTTCAGGAAGTTGTCGAAGGATCCTCACAATCTGTGGGAGGTGTCCCCACTTCCGGAAGCGAACCTGTGCTATGCAGCAGTCGATGGGTACGTCTCGTACGAGCTTTACCGTACGATTAAGAGGATGGAGAGGAGCCTCCAACGCCAACCAACCTACTGCCCCGGTTGCCTAGCGAAAGAAAGATCGATGAAGCGGAAGGAGGTGGACGATGACGACGGCAGCGACGACGACGACGGCTCTGGCTGGGAGGGCGGCCCAAAGCAGCAGGCAGGTGCAGGTCGTACTCGCCGGGGGGACGACATCTGGACGGTGGGTGACGGCTCTGGCTGGAACGTCATCGACGAAGGCTGGAAGCAGCACGGTGTCGATACTGGCTGGGCGGACGATTCTGGGTCGGTGGACGCTGACTGGAATAAGGACGGTACAGGTTGGGGCGATGGAGCAGGGCCATCGTCGTCGAACGTCGACGACGACGCCAGCAAGTGGCGGCGCCGGTGGTGATCGCGCGTGGCGCCTTGCGCGCGCCCTACAATATTAGTACTAGCTAGATCTCGATCTTTTGTTGTCGATCTGCTTATATATGTTAATGTATAGATTGCCCGGTAGTACTAGTATAGCTAGCAAACATATGATGCAACAGTATGTGCACGATCGATCGTGACCGATCTCTGTTTCTATTATTTGCCTATGCATATATATATGATCCATATGCACGTGTGTTTTGCGTCCATCGATCGATCGATCTGTTCAAATTGACAAGCTTAGTGGCGGTTAAATTTATAGGTCTTCTCGAATATTTGTAAACTGCGACGGTCACGAATATCAACCGTCGAGAATATATTTCTAGCCGGCTAGTATTCTTAGCCGTCTCCAATGTACGCACAATTGGAGACGGGAACGAATAACAACCGTCTCAGCGATTATTGGAGACTGCACACAAATTTTAGCCGTCCGAGGTCGTCAATCTGAGACGGCTTATTTTATTTTCTGTCTAACCGGTTCTAGGTTCCGTCTATGAAAGTCAAGTTTGTACTAGTGAGCACCTGCAGAGGAGGAGGCCGAAGATGCCGGAGGTTGAGGTCGTCGGAGGCCGGAGGCGCACCTACTGCCGGAGGTCGAGGTCGGAGGAGGCCGAAGCTAGCACCCGTAGCATCGAGGGCGGCGACCGGAGGAGCACCTGCTGGCGGCAGTGGGGGCGAACCTGGTGGCGGCAGGGCTTCGCTGGGACGGTGGGGATCGGGGACGCCGGAGAGAGGAAACTGACGAGATTGAGAGGAATGGGCGCCGGCAGGGAGTTAGAAAGGCAAAAAAAGGCCTTTTGTCCCGATTGGTAACACCAACCGGGACTAAATGTCCTCTAGTCCCGGTTCTTGCAACCAACCGGGACTAGAGGTTTTTTGGGCCGCCATGGAAATTTGCGCGCGCGAGGCGGCCCTTTTGTCCCGGTTAGTATTACCAAACTGGTACTAAAATTATAAAATCAATATCTTTTGATCTGCTTATCAGAAAAATGCAATTAATATATCAAATTGTTCAGAAAACTGTAATCTATCTATTTATTACAAATTCATTAATGTTTAATTATTTTCTAAAAACTTATAAAAATCATATCTATTTTTAGCAAAATAATTTGACTTGATTTGGACAATTATTTTCTAAAAACTTGTAAAAATCATATCTATTGATTTTTTATATCTATCGATTTTTTTATATCTATTCATTTCATTCATATCTATTGATTTAATTGTCCAAATCAAGTCAAATTATTTTTCTAACAATTTGTAAAAATCATATCTATTGATTTAATTGTCCAACTCAAGTCAAATTATTTTTCTAAAAATTTGTAAAAATCATATCTATTGATTTAATTTATTTTCTAAAGATAAGGCACACATATCAACTTGGGAGCTGAAGGCCAGGTGTTGTCCTTTAGTCCCGGTTCCAGCTACCAACCGGGACTAAAGGTGAAAAGTTGCACATATCACGGCCGGGACTAAAGGGTTGGCAAAAGATAAGGCACACATATCAACGTGGGAGCTGAAGGTGAAGATAAGGCACACATACCAACATGGGAGCTGAAGGATAGGAGTTGTCCTTTAGTCCCGGTTCCAGCTACCAACCGGGACTAAAGGTGAAGAGTTGCCCTAATCTTTTACCTATAAGTACCCACCATGAGGAGGAAGAGGAAGAACAAGAGCACGGCAACAGCCGAAAGAGAAGACAGAGGACTCCTCTATGCACGAGCTTCTCGAAGATGTCGTTGGGCAGTGACCTATGACATCTTCGAGGGGATCGGCATAGAAGCGTTCTCTCAGTGCTAAGAGGGTTCATATTGTAGTCAAGCTAGCCGGAAAGCGAAGATAGATGACTCCTCTATTCACGAGCTTCTCGAAGATGTCGTTGGGCAGTGACCTATGACATCTTCTAGGGGCTCGGCATAGAAGCATTCTCTCAGTGCAAAGATGTCAACAAAATCAGTGCAATCACTGCTCAAATTATTGTTCCATTCTCCTAAAAGTTAGTGTTGTCACAACGAAATAAGTGCAATCCCTAGACATGAACACAATAATTAAAATTAGGAAGTTCAGTCATCACCAACATCCCCATCTAGTGTTTCTTCGTGTGTGTCCCTTTCTTCTGATTGCGTCGTAACCATTGACAATCTTCATCATTTAACACGATGCTTGGGTCAGTTTTCACTATGAAGGGCGGAATTTCATCAAACTTATTGTAATCTTTCTCACGAGCTTCTCGAAGATGTCATTGGGCAGTGACCTATGACATCTTCGAGGGGCTCGGCATAGAAGCATTCTCTCAGTGCTAAGAGGGTTCATACTGTAGTCAAGCTATCCGGAAAGCGAAGACAGAGGACTCCTCTATGCACTAGCTTCTCGAAGATGTCGTTGGGCAGTGACCTATGACATCTTCGAGGGGCTCGGCATATGTAACAGCCCCAGCTGGACACTGAAAAATACGAAGAATTTTTCCACTTTTTGCATTCTTGTTTGCATCATGGCATGCATATGAAATTTGCTGCTTCTAACTATCCACATATGGAAGCCTTTTTAAATTGGAGAAGCAAAACCTTCTCCATCTTCAACCCCAAATGCAATTGTTATTTTGGCAAACAAATTATTCTTGGACTTCCAAATTGTTTAGGAAGTTCCAAGTTACTCCCTCCGTATCAAAATATAAGATGTTTTAGCATTTGGCCTTCCATTCGTATCTAGACATGATTTAGTGTAAGATTCATGTGAATCTTGCACTAAAACATGTCTAGATACGGATGGAAAGTGAAATGCTAAAACATCTTATATTTTGATACGGAGGGAGTACATCTCATAACCAATTGTCAAAATCCAATTATTGACAAGCCAAGATTTAAAATTTGAGATTCCAAGATTGTTTCAATTCAAATCCTATTTTGAAACCAAGCCAAACCTTTCCAAAAATTCAAACTAAAATTATGGGGAGCTTCACTTTCATATTAGGAGCCTCCATGAAATTTTTTAGCATTTTTGGAAATACTTATGTGCTTCAAATAAATGCATTTTGCAAATTATCAAAAATGACCATATTGCAACAATATGAATAAATCGGAATCTAAACATTTTATTTTGAAGCCAAAAATTTTGTGAAGCTCCTACCTGTCAAGGGAAGGCTTTATAATTTTTTGCAGAAATGTTGAAAATGGTTTAGGGCCTCAAATAAATCACTTAAGCTGCTGCCTTAAAAAGTAAAAAAAAAAAAATAGCGCCAGGGTGTTTTTCGCAAACCACCGTCGTCTTCTCCTGTCGCCACGCGAGGCCGGTGTCGCCATGCCGCCACGCCTCGCCCCTGCCCATGCCGCGCGCGCCGTGACTCCCTGGAGGATAAGGAGGACCCGACGCTGCCCACCTGCTCTCTTCCCCTCGCCCCCTGTTTCCCTGCTCCTCTCCCCTCTCTGTCCTCCCCACGGACCGGAAGCCGAGCCGGAGCCGCCGCCGTCCCCTCCGAGCCTCACCGCCGTTGTAGACTTCCCCGAGCGAATCGAAGCGGTGGAGAAGGACCGCCGCGTCGCCCTCTACCTCCTCGCCCGAGGAATCGAGCCGGGGTGCTCTCCTTAGCTGTCACCGTCCGCGTTTTCGTCTGTGCCAGCCGCCGCTCTGCATCTCGTCGTCTATTTTCGTCCACCACGACTCTCGCCGTCCGCTCCATCGCCACCGGGGTGAGTTTGCGCATCCCCTAGACCTCCTCCCATTCCCCCTCTCCCTCTCGCCGCTGCTCACCGTTGCCGCGGCCGCCGCCGTCACCCTGGTCACCGTCGTCACCACCCCGGCCAGAGCACCGGCCTGGGCCAGCCAGACGGTCGGTTGCCTCAGGCCCATGCCCGGCCTGGGCTCCGGTCTCGGCCGGTCGGGAGGCCGGCTGCCTCCGAAAGGAGCCCGGCCTGGTGCTCGGTCTGGGCCGGCCAGGACACCGGCCGCCTCAGACACAGGTCTGGCCTGTGGCCCAGCCTGGGCCGATGTGGAGGCCGGCCCAAACAGTAAAAACAGTTTTTGTTTAAAATAAAATAATTAATAACTATTTAAATATTTCTCCAAATTTAGCAAATTAAATATCAATTTGTACAGAAAACCATAACCTATCTATTGGTAACATTGCCATACTCTTTTGGGTGAATATTTTTGCCTTTATTTAGGAAACCCTAAAATGGCTTAAATAATACCTAATTCGGGAAAATTCATAACTTGTGAAATAATTAACCAAAATTGGTGAATAAGATATTAAATTGATCAGCTTGTCAAATACTATCAAACCATGCTAATATCAAATCATGAAAACAAATTATCCTTTAAAGTTATTCTTAATTTGATTAAAAGAATTAAATTTATTTAATTATTTTAATACACTATTTATTCATCGATAATCGGAAAATCACAAATGAGGTACCAAAACAATCAGAAGAACCAAACCTATCTAATCATGTCATGTTCATGCACATTAAACCACTCTTGAGTAATCTAATAATGTATGAACAATGTGATGACTAAGTTAAATATGGGGTTGCTTCCAAATAATTGCACTAATTATTTGGCACTCCATTTAATATTGTTAGCTCAATAATATGTTGATATCGTTGCATGAAATTGACATACCATTGTGCATTGCACTTGACTTCGTGTGATTTATTTTGTTCTTCTATTCTTGCTTGGGTATCGATAGATTCCGGAGCCGAGGGTTCCCTCGCCTATTCCGACGAGCAGTACTACACGCCCCAGCAGCAAGGCAAGAGATAACCTAACCTTCTTGGCATCTAGCATCCTACTGTTTTATAAACTTATTTTATCCACCATAATATTGCATTCGATTCTATGTCAATTTTTGGTCAATACTAGAGTACCCTATGAATGCATGTTTTCCTCGAACTAATACATGTTTCCCCACCTATGAACCCTAGGTTTGATGTGTTGGCTGGAGAGAAGGGTAAAATTGTTGTTATATATGCTTAGCTATGCTTAGCCATGCTTAGTCGAATACTAGTTATGTCCGTTGATTTAATTCCATGATGTTGATGTTGATGGAATGTTTGGACATGGTGGTTATTGTTGGCACTTAATTAAATTGCTGAAAGGCTTGGATGAGTTGCCATTGGGGATGGTGTTTTGCCTCATTCTTGCCGCCTAGGATGAGAGTGCTTTTAGCTAGAACCAAGAACCGAGCGTGCTGCCATTGGTGGGGTTATGAGCTCCTTACTAACTAAATAACTTGTGCGGGCGTATCCAAGGGTCCTCTAGGTTGCTATTTCCTTTTGCGCGTGTGTGCGTGAGCGGAAAAATAAATGATGAGGATGGTGGTGTTTAAGACATGGCGATGGGGGCAGGGGCTGAAATAGGCTGGGTAAACTTGTCCTATCGCCACAGATGACTCTTGGATAGTCTCTTGCGAGATAAAGGTTTAACCGCGCCAAATCGCCGGCCTTCCCCGGAAGAGGGCCAATCAGGTGAGCCGGACGGTACCAATGGGTAAATTAGTACACCCCTGCAGGGTATATCTTTTCGGAAAGCCGTGTCCACGGTTATGGACAAACTCTTGGGAAAGGCGGATTAGCTCATAGAGAACCTTAACCTAATTAATTAATTTGGCAGCTAGAGGTTGCAATCCAACGTGTGATAAAAGGTTCATTTCCTCGAGGATGGTTCGAGGGAGTGCCTTGGTGGAGATGAGATGTTTCTTGGTACTATTTTTTTGGTTCGATGAGAACCGAAGGAAAATGTTACTCTCTTATCCCTTTTTCAGAAAATATTCTGAGTAGTCGATGCCAGGGGTCTTTTATATATTTTAAAAGAAAATCTATCTTTATGCAAAATAGCTACTATACAGCTTTAGAGCCTCCGTCATCATGGGGCCTATATCGCCCTACTAAACTTGTGAGTACGTCGTACTCAATCTCTCTTTGCTGCTTTTATAATTTGTTTCAGAGGAGGACGACACCGAGCACACAAGTGGTTTCTTCCTGGACATCGACGAGTAGTTCGGGGTTCCCAGGTGGCAGCTTGGGACGTCGTGGAACAAGCTGGTTGGGAAATGTTTATCTGTAGGCCTCTTAGGCCATATTTTGGATCTTGTTGTTAGACAACACTACTTCACTTACGCATGATGTAATGGTGGGTCGGTGACCCCTTTTGTGTAATTTGTATCCTTCTCGTTATATGAGTTTCTTTATGATCTCTTTGTTGTCGTAGAGTCTGTGCGGTGCCAGTTGCTCCACAATTCTTGATCTCCTTATTATGCTTTGATAGCTATGCTAGTGTTTATGGCATAATCGATGTGTTGCATTGGAGCGGTAATCCCATGCCCTTCGATTGTGTAGCTGATGCATCTAAAATGCATACATGAACTTTACACTATAATAGTTATATTCCATTCATATTTGCATCATATAAGGGGTATATTACTGTTATTTAATGATTTTTTGGTAATTTATAATGATTTCCCCTTTATATGGAATTAATCCTGCGTAGGCAGAAAACCCCTATTTCTTTCTTTATTTGTTTCAGGACCTTAACAACGTCATAATGAGGTATAAATTTAGGGAGGTCATTATTTTGGAAGGAGAAGATTTAGGAGTGAAAGAAGTCAACAAACGGAGGCCGGAGGACCAAAAGGGGGGGTCCCACGCGGCTACAGTACCAGGCTGCTTGGGCCCATCCAATTTGGCCCTCGTGGCCCCGTTTGCATCGATCCTTCGCCCAGAAGCATCCTCGTGACCTAAAAATGCCTATATAAAAGGTCCCCCGACGTTTTCTAGAGGGAGGCGGTGGAGAAACGCAAAACCAGAAACAGAGAGGCAGAGGGCTGCCGCCGGAGAAGATCAGAGCGGGGAAACGCCGCCGGAATCCACCTCCGGAGGGCTCCACCCCCCTCCGGCGTGTTCATTATCAACTTCTACAGCATGATCATCTCATCTCCACCATCTCCATGATGAGGAGGGAGTAGTCCCTCATCGGGGCTGAGGGCTCATGCCGGTAGCTATGTGGTTTATCTCTCTCTCCCATGGTGTGATCTTTATGTGATCATGGGCTTTGTAATCTAGTTGAATCCATAGATGTTACTCTTCATCATCTTATGAATTATGCTACTCAAGTGGTTTTATTGATGTGATTGCCGGAGTCACCCTTGTCCCATGGTGTGAAGTTGACAGTGTGTGCACCGTGTGTGTCTCTTAGGCTAAAGATTACATGAATACTTATCATGAGTTATTATTTGTGTTGGGTGTCTCTATGATATTGTGGTGTTTGTTAGTACTATCTTTGGATGCGAATAGTGACCGCATGAAGTGCCCATAGATGTGGAATACAAACTTTAAGGTGTGCTTTTTGTAGCCCTACATAATGGATTGGTGTTCGTTATCCAACCAGAGGATAGTTCGGGGTAGCATAGTGAAAGACTCCTACTGCTTTTCCATTACCCAAAAAACCAGCCAATTACAATATTTACACAGGAAGGGGGAATTGGGACCCCTAAAAAAATAGATCAAAGGTTTATTACATAAGACAAAATAAAATCATGCAGAGAGGACTTAGTCCTATGAACCAGTAGAGCAAAATCCTCCTTAAATCTCTCTTTCCAGGATAAGATGGAAGGGGGCACACCATCAAAAAGCATCCTCTTTCTTTCCTTCCAAATACTCCATGCACCTGTAATTACAATCTCCATAAACATTGGTTGCCTCAATTATTCCTTTCATCAGAAATTATATCCAGACGACATCCATTCTGCCTCCAGCTTATACCCAGGGTGTGCCAACAACTTATGGAAAAAGGACATCTAAAAAATAGGTGTTCCAAAGTTTATTCTGGTGCTGGATTGCACATGAGGCAAGAATAATTATTCCCAATGTTGTAGTGCCTTCTGCGCAGGATGTTCCTAGTGTTCAATCTGTCTGACAGCAAAAGCCAGAAAAAGAATTTTAACTTGAGCGTCGACCTAGCCTTCCAAATCCAGAGAAAAGATTCATGAGGTGTAAATTTTTTGAAACAGAACTCATAATATTTGCTGGATGAGTAGTTACTGGATCCCCAAATCAGCCCCCAGTCATCAGCATGAACAGAATTATCCATGGTAACATGTTCAGTAATTTCTTGCAAGCTTCTGACTTCATCCATAGCTTGGGGAGAAAGGGGCAGGTGGAACATGCTAGCAAGGTTGTCAGCCGTAAGAAAAGCCTGAACAGAGATGTCTTCTTGCAAAGCAAATGAAAATGCTCTGGGATGTGTAATGGCAAGCTCCTCAGATATCCAAGTATCTTTCCAAAATAAAACCGTGGAACCAGAGACAATTCCAGCCCTAGTCACTCCTCTGAATAAATCATTAAGCTTGAAAATATCTTTCCACCAAAATGACCCACAGGGGGCCAAAGCATGTGGGATTTTACAGTGTAATATGTATTCCACAAAAGATGAACCCAAGTGGTGTCAGCTCTATTATAGAATTTATGCAGCGATTTTAAGAGCAAGGCCTCATTCTGAACTTTAAGGTTAAGAACCCCTAGCCCCCCCTTTTTTTGGGCTTGCAGACCTCCTTCCAAGCAATAAGAGAATTGCATTTTTCCCCATCCTCAGTTTTCTTGTTCCATAGACAATGTCTCCTAATTTTGTCGATATGCTCCAAGATCTTAGCAGGCAGTTTAATAGAGCACATTGTGTATATGGCAACAGAGGATAATAAAGAGTTTATAACAGTAACTCTCCCACTGTAGGCCATCATCATGAAATTTGCAGAAAGCTTCCTTTCAATTCTGTCAACAAGAGGCATCAAATCCTGGACAGTGGGTTTTGTAGTTCCCATAGGGAGACCAAGGTATGTGAAAGGCAGCTGTCCAACCACACAACCCAAAATATCAGCTAAGTTCTGAGCAGAAGCAGTTGTCATATTCAGAGGGATCATGGAGGATTTATGAAAATTAAAATGAAGACAAGTGGAGGCAGTATATTTCTGGAGTATATCCTGCATAATGGCTATCTGTTGAGGGCAGGCAGGCATAATCAGGATTGTATCATCAGCATACTGAACCACAGGATAATCTGCTCCAAAATCAGGGGATAAAGGCGGCTGCAAAATATTTTGCCTAAAGGCTGCATTAATGGCTGACTGTAGAAGATCAGCAGCCAGAACAAATATTAGGGGTGACAGAGGGTCCCCTTGTCTCACCCCCCTCTTGCAGTGAAATTGCCTGCCTGGTGTGCCATTAAGCAGGACAGAAGACATTCCAGAGTCAAAGATCAACTTGATCCAATTTAACCATCTACTGTCAAATCCCATTTTCTCCATGATTCTAAGCATAGCAGCATGGTCAATGGTATCAAAGGCTTTAGCAAAATCCAGTTTGAGAACAATTATCTCTTTTCTTGAAGCCTCACATTGATAAATATATTCAAATGCCCAAGCAAGACAATCCTGGATAGTTCTCCCTTTCAGGAACCCATATTGGTTTTTATGAATGATTTTCAGAACCACCTTTTGCAGCCTATTAGCAAGCAACTTTGTCAGGATTTTAAGGCAGCAATTAAGAAGTGTAATAGGCATGTAGTCATTAACAGTTGCAGGAGACCCAATTTTTGGCACCAAAGTGATGTAACTCATGTTAATGCTTTCTAAATTTAGATTTCCATTATAAAAATCTGAACAGAGCTGATAAATATCATACTTAATAATATGCCATGATGATTTCAGAAAGTGCCCATGAAATCCATCAGGCCCAGGAGCTTTATCAGCTGGCATCATCCTAACCACATTATCAATTTCTTCAGTAGTGAAAGGTACAGATAATTCCTCCAGGCCAGGAGTTGGTTGAATGAGACCGTCCAAATCAAAAAGCATTGGAGGGGAGTTACTGGTTCCCAGCCTATCCTTAAAGCTATCAAAAATGATTTTCTCCTTGTCCAAGTGGGAAGCAGCCTCAGTACCATCAGGCAGCACAAGTTTAGAGATTGAGTTCCTTCTGTATCTTTCACTAGCTATAGAATGGAAGAATTTAGTGTTT
The DNA here is from genome assembly GCA_012064385.1 of Puccinellia tenuiflora. Classification (NCBI taxonomy): domain Eukaryota; kingdom Viridiplantae; phylum Streptophyta; class Magnoliopsida; order Poales; family Poaceae; genus Puccinellia; species Puccinellia tenuiflora. The sequence continues at coordinate 9,232 of QRDG01000016.1, read as the reverse complement.
TCATCTCCAAATTTAGTCCGTCGGACTGTACATCGTTTCTTCTAGTAGACCTTTTGATATTCCAAAAGCCTAAGTAAATGTTGCTTAAGGATTTTCCTAAAGTTACTCTCAGGCAGAGTTAAACCCCTCTGATCCTCCAGCTTATCAAGTTAAAAAATGGCCTTGTTAGAGTTATCAATACAGATTTTTAGTTTCGAAATACCCTTACTCCAATGCCTCAAATCATATCTTAGCCTTTTGAACTTGATATTCAGGTTGGCAGCACTATTACCTTTGTAAGTGGGCCTATTCCAGCTTTGGGCTACAACCTCAAGGAACCCTGGGTGGGCCGCCCAATAATTTTCAAACCGAAATATCTTGGCGCCAGGGATATTGGTTTGGATGGTGACAACACAGGGGGTGTGATCAGAAGTTGGTTTTCCTTGGGGATTGACCACTGTGTTTGGGTAGGAAGTTGTCCAGTGAAGAGAAGTGAAAAACCAGTCAAGCTGCTCAAGGAGGGGATCTGCTTGCATATTACTCCAGGTATAGGATCTTCCTTTAATTGGAAGTTCTGTTAAATTATGTTCCCTAATGAAATCATTGAACAAGAACATATCAGAAATATTTCCCCCAGGTTTATTTCTGTTACTGGCATATCTGATAAAATTAAAATCCCCAAGTAAAAGCCAATCCTCATCATCAGGTATATTTAGGTCAAAAAGCCATTTGACATATGTGTCCCTCTGCTCTCCTTGACAGGGCCCGTAAATATTAACAAGGGTCCAGGATTGGGCCGATTGAGTTGAAGTAAAATAAATAGACAGAGCAAAACTCTCACAGTGCATGACCATTCCAGTGAAAATGGAGCTATTCCAAATAACAATTAGGCCTCCCGAGGCTCCATTGGAAGGTACATAAATAAACTCATCGAACCTTGAAGGACAACATGACTTAATAAAGGCAAGATCAAAATGTGACTTTTTTGTTTCCTGTAAACATATTACAGCACAACCACTAGAATTGATAGCATTCAAAAGAGCAAGCTGCTTGTCTTTTGCATTAAGACCCCTGATATTCCAACATAATACAAACCACTTTTTCAAAATATTCATTTAAAACCAGAGGAAATTAAGAGGAAGAAGCTCCTTCTTCCTCCTGGAGACTAGCCAGCAACTTCTTGGGGGAAAGCTCCTCAGGTGGGACTCCACAAAGCCTGACACCAATGTTCTGCAACACCTGGATTGGAGTGGGTGGAGGAGCCCCATGATCTTGGAAAACCACCACCGCATCATGATCATTTGGCTGGACATCAAGCTCCACCTCGGTGGAGACATCTGGCGTCCTCCTAGCCTTAACCTTTGATTTATATGGTTTGGAATCAGAAACCGAGGTGCATCTAAACCCATCATACTTGTTACATCTTGTACTTCTGCGTACCTGAGTAGTAACAGTGGGAGCAGGGACAAATTTTCTAATCCTCCTGGCGGGTGCAGAGGAACTAGGAATATCAGGCAGAGCAACTTCATCAGCAATCATAGAGGGAACCTTGCAGAAATCACTACACAACCCACTTTCAGCAGGTGATTGATCAAGGAACAATTTCTTGGAAACCCTTCTAGCACCAAAAATATCCAGGGGATGAAATAACTCAGAAGAAGCTCTTTTCCCTCCCAAAATATGGTTCTGCCAAATAAGTGGTTCAAGCTGATAGGAGAGGAGTGCATCTGCAAAGGGGCATGGCATAAATAAATCTCTCACAACAACAACTGCCAAAGATAACTATCCCAAAGCAGTCTCATAGCCTGAGTTACTAATATGAGTCTCATATCTATGTATTCAATTATATTATTATTGTTGAGAGTGTCCACTAGTGAAAGTATGATCCCTAGGCCTTATTTCCAAAGCACCGTTTACACCTTTGTCTTGTCCTCTTGCATTAAAGAGGATTGGGACACTTTCACACTCTTGTTCCCTTGTCTTGTCCTCTTGCATTAAAGAGGATTGGGACACTTTCACATTTTTGTTTTGTTACATTAAACTTCCATCCATTAAATCAACCATCTTGTTCTTTAAACTTGTTTAGTGCATAATCAACTAAAACTTGTGACACTTTAGTTGTAAGGAATAGATAACTTTTCCTTCTTGCTCCTGCGGATCGATACCCTACTTCCACATTGAGAGGTGCTACAGTGATCCTCTGCTTTTGGGGGTTATCAAGTACTTTTCTGGTGCCTTTGCCGGGGAGCGTAGCGCTTAAGTTTCTATTCTTGTTTGCACTAGATATTTATTTTCAGTTTTGCATATACTCTAGTTTACTTTCAGTTTTGCATTTAGTTTAGTTTTACTTTCAATTTTGTATTTATCAAAAACCCAAAAAAATAAAAAAAAAGGAAAACTATTATAAAAATGCCATGATAGCTGCTGAATTTAGAGAATCTTTTGAAGGGAAAAGATTAAAAACCATCATGAGGTATCTAAATGAAATTGCTAGTAAACTGCTTAATTGTCATAAGGAAGAAACTTGTTGCTCTGAATACTGTAGACACTTTGAATTCCAATGCCCTTCCAATAAAGTTGAACCTATTATTGCAACTTATCATACAGGGATTTATGCTCACTTAGGGATGGCAGAAGTAGAGCAATTTGTTATTTTTGTGGCAGCCTATGAATTAAACACCTTCATTGATGAACATGAAACCTGCCATATAGCTTCTCAATCTAAAAATATGATTGCCTTTATCCTTAATATCTACATAGATGAATTTGATGAAAATATCTATGTTATTGACACAAGGAAGAGATTTGCCCAAGGAAGATCTAATGTTTTGCAGGAACAAGATGATGAAAACATAAGCTTGGAAGAGGGAGTATGTGAAGAAGAGGATAAAAGCCTAAGCTTGGGATGTCCATGCAGCCCCAAGAAGAAGATAATGAAGTGCAAAAGGATGAAGAAATTGATGAACAACTAGAGAATGAAGAGAAGGAACTTCCACCTTCACCACATATGGATGAGGGTAACACTCAAGATTTTGCTAATGATAAACTTTGCTTTTATGATCCTGATGATGAGGAAGAATATGAACCTATGCCTAATGAGAACATTATTGATAATGATTTTAAAAATGATGAAGAATATGATTTAGACATGCTATATGATAATGCTTTAGATGATGGTCCTATGCTTATTGATAATCCTCCATGTTTAGTTGTTACTACTTTATGTGCGGATAAAAATGATATACTTGCTGCTTGTGATGATACTCTCACTCATGAGAGTCCAACTTTATTTCTGAACTCCCCTATTCACACCTTGGACGAGAAATTTGCTTATGTTGAGAAATACTTATGTGGTTTGCAATCATCTTTAGTTCCAAATATTTGTTGCAACCATGATATTAAACCTTATATTGATCTTAATAATTATGTTGAAAGAGGGAAACATGTCTCTCAATATCTCAATAATACTATGTTTCCTCTCTTTATGTTGAAGGTTTTAATGTCGCACTTGCTTTACCTTCCTATGCTAATTACTATATGCTTCATTGATTTATTTTCTTACAAGATCCCAATGCATAGGAAGTGGGTGAGACTTAAATATGTTTCATATTTTTCCTTGATGCTCACCTTTGCATTTCAATTCGTATTCCTATGTGAGCATCATTAAAACTATCATGGCTGTCCAGGAAACAGATTCCTAAGCTTCACTGCGAAAAATGTTAAAACTCATAGAAAGGGAATTTCGACCTGAAATTTTAAGACAGCAATTTTCAGATATTAATACACATTTCATTAGTTCAAAGTTTTCTGATTTGAGCAACGTAAGTGCCTCTGAAAATTCACTCTTTATGGGCTGTCTAGTTTTGACAGATTCTGTCTTTATTTTGCATTACTCTCATTACTTGTGTTTTGTGTGGTTCTATTGATCGAAGACCAATGCACAACCATATTAATATTAGCTAATGTTTAGAATGAACTCATGATATGTTTTTACTGTACCTATGGAGATTTAATTTATGGAGACACTAACCCCTCTAATCAAGTTTTATGATGAGTTATGTGTGAAGAGAACTTTCAAGTGGAAGAGTTGAGGGACATAAACAAAGATCAAGAGGGACAAACACTCAAGCTTGGGGATGTTACCCCTAGGCTCACCCTACATATATCAAGTAAGTACAAGAATTTAAGCTTGGGGATGCCAAGCCACCTCACTCCAACCATTTAGATACCAAGTAAGTAAGCCTAGCTATATGGCTATAAAGAAAGCGCTTTACGGGAGGCAACCCGGTTGTTTTATTTTTAATTTTCTTTGTGTCCTATTGCTGTAACAAGAGACTTAGTTTTTAGTTTATTTTCTGGAATAATTAATAAAGTGCCAAGTTTCACCCATTTTGGTATGAAAAAGTTGTTATTTTGCATACGGAGATTTCATTCCAGCACAAGTCTGTGCATGGTTTGATTTTTAGTTCTTATTATGTAACTCCGATTGAGCTGATATTTTACTGTAACTGCAACTTTTCATCCTCTGTATGTCTGATTGTTTTCAGAATTGTTCGACGATTTTAAGTAGGACAGAAAAATATGTTTTGCTGCTGCTGTTTCTTCTCCGGACAGATTCTGTCCCATATTGTTTTATGCATAGTTTGAACTTTTGAGTTGAATCTTTTTGATCCAATTGAGTTTATGAGTAGGCATACAACATTATACACTATCTGAACATTCATAAGTATTTTAGTCCATGGATTATAAGCAGCAAGTAATGCATTTGTCTATCACTAGTAATGTCACCCCACAGAAAAGAAATGGGAGAAACAGTGTTTTGAAGTTTTTTCACAGGGATTAGAGGAGATGCACCAAGAGCTATCCAACGATGGTGAAAGCCATAAGATTGGGGATGTGAATACAACCCACTGGACCAACACACTCTCGGTTTGCACACGTCTAACTTCTGTTTTCTATCAATGCACTTTATCGCATAAACTTGGAGCGTCTTTTGTTTGTTAGTTTAGTTTTTATTTTGAGAACACCACTATCATTTATATATGAGAGAGCTACTGGAAGTTTAGGTTGAATTAAGTTGCATGCTTTTATATGATTGGGAAAAGGGATATCTAAGTTGATTTTTAATGACACATATAGTTGCATGATTCATGAGCTTCTTTATGAGTAATAATTTGCAAATGCTTTATCATGAGCTTTCTTTTATTCATGTTTTGATGCTGTATGTTATTTCACCTTGTTTGCCATGAATTAGTTAGTTCTATGGACACTCATGCATGCATCTAGATGGTCATCTTTCTCCCTTTTGCTAGCCCAAAAATTCCAACAAGTAAAAACATGTTTCCAACACCTTCAACCCAAGTTTTTCCAGTGAGTCCACCAAATCTACCTATTAGCTTTATGCTATTCCAAGTATGTTTATCATGTTATTTGTGTTATCTATGCCTCCAAATGAAAATGATGATGTTATTTATTGTAATGGGAAAAGTTGGTTAAAAAGCTCTCGCGAACTTGATGCACACTTTACTTTTATTGCATTCAATAAAGATGAACCATTGTGATTAATATTATGATGATAGTGGCTTGATAAATGTTTAAGGTTGGGAGTTAGCCCATATGTGCTATCACATGCAAAGCTTTCAACATGTTCCATTATCTATTTAGTTGATATCATGTACTTTTGTCTATGGATGCCTATCATGACGAAATAATGTGGAAATAGAGTTAAATTTAAATGAGTTTGTATAAATGGTTAGAGAGAATCCTGGGCCGCTAATCTAAGCCATGCATCATTCATGGTGGAAATTTACTTACATGCTATTTTGAACTGTCTGTGATACACACCCTACAATAAAAAGCTATATCAAGTGGTAAATAAAGAGGGTGTTGAGATTGTTCATTATGTTTGTTTTTCTTGTTGTTTTGATATGGGCTTGATCCATATCATGGGACAAGAGGTACCCCAGTTGAGACTCTTGATGATACCGTTATTACTTACAATGATAGATAACTTAAACTTGCTCTGTTTCCCAAGTTGACTAATCATGGTGTAGGTACTTGTATTCAAGGGGCACGAGACATCTAACCTTTACTTTATCAAGGCCACTACTCATATTTGCTTTCACATTCAACTTTAATCATTCAAGATGCTATGATAGGGGAATGAGAGCTTGACACCAAGTATTACAATTGCATTCAATAACTTAAGTAGAATAGTTTGGAGGATAGATGAAACTTATACATGCTTTACCTCTACTTATTTATACATCTTTTCCAAAGTGTCCACCTTTTATATTCAGATTTTCTACACTCTATGGACCACAAGTATGGAAAAGTAAGAATGTCCATAGTACGATCTTTTATGTTGCACTTTGTGAACTATCATTGATCATCTTTTCATTGAATACTTGATATCACTTTATAAACTGTTTGCATATTGCTACTTCTTTGAAATAATGAATCATTTGACTTTATATAGCAGTAGCAATCATCTTGTGATTATATTGCAAAGTTCATGTTAGTTTTATCACTTTCATACTCGAGGACGAGCATGAGTTAAGCTTGGGGATGTTGATGCATCTAAAATGCATACATGAACTTTGCACTATAATAGTTATATTCCATTCATATTTGCATCATATAAGGGGTATATTACTGTTATTTAATGATTTTTTGGTAATTTATAATGATTTCCCCTTTATATGGAATTAATCCTACGCAGGCAGAAAACCCCTATTTCTTTCTTTATTTGTTTCAGGACCTTAACGACATCATAATGAGCTATAAATTTAGGGGGGTCGTTATTTTGGAAGGAGAAGATTTAGGAGCGAAAGAAGTCAACGAATGGAGGCCAGAGGACCAAAAGGGGGTCCCACGCGGCTACAGTACCAGGCTGCGTGAGCCCATCCAATTTGGCCCTCGTGGCCCGTTTGCATCGATCCTTCGCCCAGAAGAATCCCCGTGACCTAAAAACGCATATATAAAAGGTCCCCTGACGTTTTCCAGAGGGAGGCGGCGGAGAAACGCAAAACCAGAAACAGAGAGGCAGAGGGCTGCCGCCGGAGAGGATCGGAGGGGGGAAACGCCACCGGAATACACCTCTGGAGGGCTCCACCCCCTCCGGCGTGTTCATCATCAACTTCTACAGCAAGATCATCTCATCACCACCATCTCCATGATGAGGAGGGAGTAGTCCCTCATCGAGGCTGAGGGCTCATGCCGGTAGCTATGTGGTTTATCTCTCTCTCCCATGGTGTGATCTTTATGTGATCATGGGCTTTGTAATCTAGTTGAATCCATAGATGTTACTCTTCATCATCTTATGAATTATGCTACTCAAGTGGTTTTATTGATGTGATTGCCGGAGTCACCCTTGTCCCATGGTGTGAAGTTGACAGTGTGTGCACCGTGTGTGTCTCTTAGGCTAAAGATTACATGAATACTTATCATGAGTTATTATTTGTGTTGGGTGTCTCTATGATATTGTGGTGTTTGTTAGTACTATCTTTGGATGCGAATAGTGACCGCATGAAGTTTCCATAGATGTGGAATACGAACTTTAAGGTGTGATTTTGTAGCCCTACATAATGGATTGGTGTTCGTTATCAAACCAGAGGATAGTTCGGGTAGCGTAGTGAAGAGGAAATATCTATGTATTCAATTATATTATTATTGTTGTGTCGTGGTGGTGCACGGACAGATGCCATATAGGCTTAAGGTGGGGCCGATTGGACGCTGGAGGTACCGGGGAGGGCTTGCACGCACGGCGTACAGACACGAACACACGGACACACACACACACACGCGCGATTTACCCAGGTTCGGGGCTCTCGTGAGGAGATAACACCCCTACTCCTGCCTGTCTACTTGATATATACGCGGATTACAACTGATCACAAGCTTGCTCCTCGAGCTGTATGCGAAGAACTGCAGGATCTAAGCCTCTACCGAGTCTCAGGACTGCACTCTTGCTCTCCTGCTATCTCTCATCAACTACTAAATGTTTGTCCAGCGTCTCCGCGTCCCTCTAGGAATCGTCCCCGTAAGAGGAGCCCCTGGTACCCCTTATATAGGGAAACCCAGGGTTACAGTGTAAAACATTGCTACTGGCGCCATACCCCTTGGTCTCCGGCCGACACGGGCGCCGCTGCGCCATACCCAGACCGTGGCAGCGCCGGTCGCCACGGTCCCCTCTGTGTCAGACAGCACGCCCACGCCTAGGCCTAGCACCACTGTGCCGCGCCACCCGCGCCAGAGGCATGGCCGAGGCACGGCACGCCGTCCACTTGCGGCACGCCGCCGCCCTTGTCTCGCTCCGTGTCCCAAGGAGCTTGGACCACCGTCCGAGATGACTTCCACCCGGCATAGGCATGCCCCATGCTCTTGACTCGGTTTACCCCTTCCTGCACATCTGGCATATAAATCTGGCAGGATTGCCCGTCTTGACCCGGGGACTGGACTGCCCGTCTGGTTTTGTTTTATCTCCTAGATAAAGAAAAGTGACTCGGGGACTCGGTTGAAACCGAGTCTGCATTTTCATATACATAATTACGCTGCTAGACTTAAATATATCTGTTGAATAAAGTTACTACTCCTGTTAAATATTCGTTATATGTATGCTGGAACTAACATTGAAAGGTGATATCGGTTTTACCGAGAGAATATTCATCACCAAGATTGCGGTTTTATCGGTTGTCTGTGATTGCCCAAAATATCATAGCATTACCGGTATTCTCCAGATCGCCGTTTATTTCGGCTTGCAGTTATATCTCAAATCGCTGTCTATATCGGTTCGCCTAAATATCTGGGCATCTCGCAATATCTTGAATCGCCGTTTATTTCTGCTTGCCAAAATATCATGGCATTTATCTCACATCATCAGGCATCTCACAAATCGTTATCCTTATCGGCTTGATCGACTATCATGATCCTTCAGTTATCTGAGTTTATCAGAATATCTTAGCATCAATATCTCAGTGCTCCGAGTCGAAAAATATCTAATCTCACTGAGTGGTACGCGTTGAGAAATATCTCAACTTGTCAGATAACAAGTGCCCATGAAGGCAGAATGTTCAGCTTAGCCCATGCAGGCTATAAGTCGGTCCAGCCCTTGCTGCCGACATATGATTTCGGTAAAACGCCCAAGAAGGCTAGAAACCGGTATAAAATATGCCCAAGCAGGCTATAAGTCGGTCCAGCTCTTGCTGCCGACATATGATTTCGGTAAACGCCCAAGAAGGCTGGAAACCGGTAT
>QRDG01000015.1:1048871-1142390 GCA_012064385.1 Puccinellia tenuiflora | reverse complement strand
GAAAAAAAAACGACCCGCAGCCCCTTCCCACGCCCGCACAGAGGAAAGCAACCGCTGCGCCGCCTATCCTCCAGCTCCGCCGATCCCCTCTCCTCCCGTCGATCTACCGGCGAGGCCGGCTGCGCCGCACCGCTGCTCAAAGCCCCCGGCCCCTCCCCCGATCCCCTCCTCTTCTTCCCGCATCGCCGTCGATCTCCCAATCCCCGGCGCCGCCTCCTTGAATGGCAACCGCAGGTGAGCCCGGCCCGGGTCAAATCAACGCAACCGCCGGTCGTGGAGGACGTGGAGACTACACCTCAAACCCCCATCCCCCTCCCCGTCCCCTTCCCCCACTCCTCTCGCATCCCTCACCTCCGCCTGAGAGAGGAGGGCGCCACCGTCGCCGTCACCGCCCGCGGGAGGAGGACGCCACCGCCACCGCCGCACTGAACGCGGGAGGAGGACGCCGCCGCTGCACTGTCGCGACAGGGCGCCGCCGCCGCCGAACTGCTCGGGCCAGGACCTCCGCCTCCGCACTGCACGACACCCGTTCAAGGTATGTGACCCTCTGAAAGCTCATCTGAATTGCAATTGTATCTGAAAGCTCATCTAGATTGCACTCCTCGCAGTATATTGATCTTAGGAGTGATCCATGCTCACTTTGCAACAATTTTTTTGTTTTTAGTGGAGTACTTTTTACTGACGGTAAGACATAGGCCAAGACCATAACCAGTTCCGTTGACCCCTAATAGTGCTTTAGTATCAGCACCAACTTTCTTATATTGGAAATAAATGGTGATATTGTATATCCTAATACTAATAGTTCTATTACTAGCTGCTTTGCTTCCTTTGTGCTTTTAGTTCTAGAGTTCGATCAGGCAATGCATGTTCTGCATTTTTTTTCTTCTGAATATGCTGATCAAAATCCGAGCTCTCACAAGTATGCCTGACCTGATGTATCATGTATCTATGAGATATTAACATGAGAGTCGAATGCTATGTCTCGACCGAATTGCTCTTGTCATGATTGGTGTTACAAAAGTCTGGTGATTTGTTTAATTTTGAAACTAACTCTTGTGCTCTTCATTGATGGGGTACCCAGGAATGTGCTCTAAAAACTTGATTGCTGAGAGATGGGATTCAGACTAATTTTTTGTGTGGAGGTGTGCTATGTTAATTTAGTACATGGCACCTCTGTTAGCCTAACTAATGTATCAGTGCAAGCTCTTGGTGAAATATTCTTGGCATCCAATCATTTTACCTTCTTATCACAAATCTTGAGTTTGAGAATTTTTTGATGTGGTAGACTTTAGGAGTTTGAAGTTCTAAGTTTCCTGTAAGGATGATGTGGTAGACTTTAGCAGTTTGAAGTTCTAAGTTTCCTGTAAGGATGACAATACCTTTTCCTATTGCAGGAAGATTGTCTGCAAAGATTGCAGAACTACCACTCTCAGACTGCAGCACAACGGCGTCGTCGCTGCCAACGAGCACGCCCTCCTTCCGCCATGGAAGTGTTAGTCTGCTCCACTCCTCCATATCTTCTCCGTGTTGTTGCTGCATCCGATTTGAGTTTGAGGTATCGATCTGGCAGGTGGAAGTGGTGATTCTGGAGGGGACATCGTAGCATCGCAAAGGCGGCGGCGACAACCTTCTGCTCGGATCCTATTCAAGATTGGATGGCATAAGTGAATTTACTGTCATATGATATCCAGTGCTTCTCTCCTATCATCAATGTTGCATACACACAACCTTTTATTTCTAGCATTCATGTCAATGCATCTGGTATTCCAAAAATACAGGCTTACTGTAAGATATATCATTTAGTAGTGGTGATGCTTACTTTGGATGTGTAAGTATGGTAAATGATTAGGCTCCCTCTATTTTTACTATTCACAACAATTAACAATGTGCTCAAGATAATATATTAACTTACAACTAAATGTAGTTGAAGCTACTGTACATTGGCTTGATCGTGTGAGGATACAATAATATAAAACATATTTCAGTTCGTGTATTTTCTGCATTTTCTTATATTTATTTCTTTTCTGTAGATTACGATTTCAAAAGAATTGGGAAGCTCAAATTTCAAATTGTGATTCGTTCCCTAGGAGAAAGACTGAATCATATTTGAAGAGAAGAATAAAGCAACTTCAGGTACCTTATCTAAGACTGAATCATATTTCTCGACAAATCAAATAAGCATGGGAGCTTTACTACTACAGTAGCAAGGATATGAGCAAAAGGGGTTACCCTCATTTGTAAAGAAACTCTATTAAGTAAATGGACAGAGAATTTCTTGTATATGTGAAACTCATTTTTTTATTAATCAATGCCTTTCTGTTTATGGTGATTGATGGTCATGCCAAATTTCTGAAGTTAGAGTGTTTTCTGAAATTCCTTTCCAAACTTTTCAATTAGCTGCCGTACATTGTGTATTTATGTGTGGTGCATTGTGTTCATTCATAATATCAGATTTTCTACCGGTTCCCTTTTGCCATGTATGTGTGAGGGTAAGGTGATCTGATTCGCCATGTCTGTTTAGCCTAAGTGATTTCTATGAGATCAAAAACTGTATTGATAATGACCATCTTAATAATGTATTTTCTGTTATCTACAGGTTCCGCTTGGTCTGGTGCATGGGAGGGTGACGTTGCTTGGTGTCGAGGACAACACTGCCCGGCTTCGCGATTCAGCGGTGGCCTTCTTCTCCGCTTCCTAGGTTTAGGTCAGTTTCTGGTTCCTATCGTTTCTCCCCTGCGTGCCCGTGGCTGTAATGTGCTGTGGCCATCGAGCCAATAAACTGCTGCTTTCGATTTTAGTGGTGGTGAGATAGTTTGTAGGATTTTGTCATGTCATGATCTTGATGTTCTGCTGGCTATGAACCTGGTTGGTTACTGCCTACTGTTCTGGTTCTATAGCACAGTCGCTGGAGCTTACATGCCATTGTTTAATGATTGCCTAAGTACACTCACGCGATTCTAGAGTAATTAATCCTTCCTGATAAACATTCTAGCATGTGTGGGCTTAGTTTTTTTTTCTTTTGCCAATGCTGCTATACTACTGAATGATGTTGAACTATTGCTCTTGGCAATTATGGTCACAGCAATTAGCACGCTATGTGAACATCTTTTGTTATTTCAACATCTTATTGTTTATTTGCTTGAAGTTAACTTCTGTCTTCTTTCATGACAAGTCTTTGGTGCTGCTGCTGTGCTGGCCGCGGCCTCCTGCGCGGCTCTGCGTGCGTTTGTAGGCCAAGCCGACCCTCGGCATCGACTACTTCACCTCCACCCTCGCTGCATTGCAGTGGCCTCTTGTTCGTCTCCAAGGTGTAATTTACGGCTACAGATCACATGTAGATTATGATTTTTAACAAAATGTATGAACGCTCTCATTGGATTTTTGTATGTAATATCCAATTCATGATAACTCTAAACGGTGCAAGCCAGTATTGTGTTGGTATTTGTACAGACAAATCATGATCAATACTAATTTATATTCAAATTCTTTTTCGTCCTTCCACTGAGGCAAACATGAATATGTTATTCTGAAATGGCTTCAGCATGGATTTATTGCCTATTTTGCATTTCTGCATCTTTTAATGGGTTCCCACATCTTCAATGTTGCAGATTTGTGGTTGATTTGAAAATGAAAAAATCTTCGCCACCAAGTCGTCGAGGTTCTGACAACTCGGATTTTGGCCAAGCCAAATAAAGACATAGATAAACGGGGAAAAGCAGAAAGAACATCGTGTACATGGACGTCTTGGAGGGATGAAGCAAATTTATTCTTCCTTCAAGCCGGAATCTCTTATTATTTGGTCTTCTTACTGCATATATATTGCTCATCTCCTTGTGATATTGCTCCTTTCTTTTTCTGATTTACATATATCGTGTTATGCAGCAGATTCAACAGTTCTTTGAAATTGTCAACTCACTTATTTTGAGCATGAGTTACATGAACATTTCATTTACTATACCTACACGAAGATTCTGTTATATTGTCGCTGCACTTTGATAAATAAAAATGTACTTTGTCGATGATTTCTTAGTATTATAGTATATACTAATACACGTGCGTGCACGTACATATTACTAGTATATATAACTGGACCAAACAGGCTTGATTTCCAGCAAGAGAAAAACAATAATCTGCTAGACATACAACCAATAGAGGCTATGATATTTCTAGACGTATTATCGAGGTGATTCTAGCAGGAATTTCAGTTAAGACAGAAGAACAGCGCCGAATTCAGAGACTTTATTAACTCAAAATAGAGGATTTGAGATACAAGTCTGGCCCGACCCACGAACAGTGGCGGCTGGGGATAAACCCTAATTTCCAAGCATGAGTTCTACCACTTCTCTCATTACAATATAAAGGGGATGATCCCGAAATACGACAATGAACAGAGCAGGTGAGGAGCTAAAGTGCCAAACTGTAAAGGCAAGAAGTTCTTCAACAGCGACATTTCAGTAGATCACAGCCGTTGGATGGAGCATCTACGGTCCCAGTTCCAAGCTGAGTGATGAAGCGGTATCCTTGTATCTTCACACATATCCTCCTCGTACCAGGCATGACAGGCTAGCAACATCGTGATTCAAAAAGGTGAATTCCATGGTTGAACTGTCGTTCAATCTTGCAAGTACCCAACCTTGTGCTGGTTATACAATGTTCGAACTCAACCATTTCTACTGTGGCTGACCCCTAACCACGTAGCTAGGACGTTTCCTCTTCTTAAATCTGCACATACACACACACAATGTCTTGATAAAAAAGACACAAGATTGGATAAAGCAATAAAAACTTAGCTATGTTAGTTCTGGAGATATCAAAACTTACTTTCCACTCTGAGCTTTCACCTCCCTCATCCTCCCTTGAACAAATCGCAGGAATCCAGGGAAGTACGCTGTCAAAATATGATCAGCCATCCCTAGCCTAAATGGAATGATACCATCCTGAAACACAAATACATGAATAATAAAAACAAGATTCGAGTAAATAAAGTCATGAATAGAATAACACAAACACACAATTTGATCTTCACCTTTCTTGCCTTTTCAGGCATGTGCATCCCAAAGTTTCTTTTAGAGCTGAACTGCAGCTTGCCTTTATTTTTCTCTAGTTTCTTCTTTTCTGCAAATCTCTTGATGCTTGCGGTGTTTCTACCCACTTTCTGCTTCCTTTTTATTCTCTGCATTACTGAAGCATTGCCAACATCCTTATCTTCACCAGATTCACCCTCTTCATCAGAACTCCCACCCACATTACAGACCTGGACCATATACTCATTATCTTTCATGATTTCCTTCCAGTCGTCTGCATATGGGCAATCCTCAAAAAAAGTTACATCGTTGATTAGACCAGGTTCAGAATATTTTGCTTCCACATTTGTCATGTATTCGCTGTTTATGTTGATCAACAGTGTCCTTCGATCCTCAGCCTTCATTATGGAGCAATCATCTTTTGCTATTTTTATTTGCTCCAGTGGATGTTGTTCCAGATCACTAAGCAGTTCACACAAATCTTCAGGTATAGTACCTCTGCGGAAGCATCTTCTGACCATTGCCACAAGTTCTACAACAGTATGCTTGGCTAAATCTACGGAGTAATCTGTCAATTCTACTCCATATAGCCTGACGTCAGCCCCTCTAACGAGAACATTGTGCATGAATAGCTCGCCCGTTTCGGTCATACATTTCCCAGACTCGAGCAGCCTTGCGAATTCAGCAAACAAAGATTGAAGAATTGTTTTGCATCTCTCTCTCACAAAACAATGAGTCTTATTTGTTGCTGATCCGATAATATGTTTGATTTTTAATAAAGGCTGTATCACAACTATCTCTGCTAGTGATACATTAAACTCCTCAAGTTCTTGCAATGACGAAACATAAGATCCATTGTCAAGAAGAACTGAGTAAGTGTGTCCATTGAAATCAACTTCATGAGATACAGAAAAACCCATCTGTCCATTTGAAATACTATAAAGGGTAACAGGACAGAGGATCAATTTTGTGGGAGTCTGCATGTGTAAAGTTTGTCCAATTAGCAAAACATAACCACGAAATAGTATTTAACAACATCCTAAATCTCTACCAACAGTATCCATGCAAAGAACATTATTTAACACCTGAAAACTCTACCATACTAAAATGGGGTATTTTTCCTTTAAAATGTAACTCTTTATATAACCAGCCATGGATACAAAGATTAGGAATGTAACTTACCTGATCATTTGGAAGATGTGAACCTATATTTGAGCCACTGGAAGTCCCCTGGTCACTGACAAGCTTTAAGCAAAACATGGTGTTCATCTGCATACAATTCACATATTTGATAATGTCTATATGTAAACTGCTATATACTAGAATGATGATGCAACAGGAAGGTAAAGTCGGTACCTCTGTGAGAACCAACCCAATCGAAGGATCGTCAGCCTTGGGCAAACTGATTATCTGGTCAATAGAAACAAATTTTAATCAGAGGCAAACATAAACATTAGATTGAATAACACGAGTATTCACAATAACCAACCAAAAAGTGCTATAATTCATCAACTGATGCACCTCAATATTAACAAGTTCGACAAGACAGCAGTATCTAACTTATAAGTCAGCCACCAAAAGCTGTTAAAGTTATTCGAACATTGAATAAATCCTTAACAGAAGCAAATCTATTACCAAGAGAAAATATAAACCACTCTTTCTATGATTTCAAATCGAGTAAAATCTGGACAGTTAATATTAGATGCTTCAACCCATCGGATAGTACTTTTATTATTAAAGAGGTCACCAGTGTAGACCTACCACTAAAGTAACAGTATCAACAAATCAAGTGTTAGTGTAATTTACTGAAATCACCGCAATGTCGATATTAAAATTATCCTGCCCGCTTATACATGGAATTGTGCAAGAAAATCCGTGTACAGTCCATGGATGCAAGCAGCATGGGCAGGGGATAAACGCTTCCCGTCTAATCTTATCCACCAGGACTAAATGGATAAGCGGGACATTAGGAAGCGATATATGTGGGTCTCGCAGGACCCAACTCCCTCTCCTGGTCGATCTTTGAACTTGTCCCCACCATGGTCGATCTCCCTGCACGCTTTTTTCTTCCCGATAGACTTCTCAAGAATCGATTTCCCTTCGTCCGGCCAGCAGAGCATCTTGCCCAGCGCTGCATCCTCTCTGGCGACTTCACTGCATTTCGTCCCTGCTGATTTCTGCATTTCTTCAATCTTGTTGCGTGTACATTCAATCCACGTAGTAACAGGAAGAGATGCATTTGGGGCACATGCATGCATGTACAAATGTGTTTTTTTAATGAATATGTATGTGGTTTAATATCCTGTTTTTCTGTTTTTTGCTTTGCATGCATGCACGAACTGATTAGTATGCTCTTCTAGTATATGGCTCTAACGCTCCTGCAGACCACTACTACGGCGGGTTACACACAGAATAAGTGGGTGTGGCCGCTTATCCAGCCGGCGCAAAGCGGGTAGTCACATGCGGCATAAATGGGTTTTGCTGGCGTGATTAGAGGCAGGCTTGGCGGCAGGCCTGTCCCACTTACATTTTTAGTATGGTCTCATTTTAGGCAAAACTAACCATTCCTTTGCAGCCTTTCTAAATTCTAACAAACTAAATATTTTACGGTGACTTAGGGAAAGAAACAGTCCTGCATAAGAGTTTACAGGTTGTGGATTTGTCTTGCCGTCTCAATTATTTATGGTCTGGTCTGGATAGAAGGCCAAAGGATCTGGAATCTGAGGGAACCCAGACTAGTACAAAGAACTCTAGAATGTTGACTCACTAAGGGTGCGTACGGTTAAGGGGTATCCCTAGGTGGGGTGTGGATATCCGCATTTTGGAGTCGTGCTGGCTGTTTGGTTAGAAGGATAATGGGATGGACTCAAACTGAAGAGAATGTGCACCACAAATGAATATATGGATGACCTTTAGAGGCGACCGGGGCTATGCCGATGCAAATGAGCATATATATGAGGTTTGGGAGGTGAAATGGAATAATGGATGCATGCACATGTGGTTTGATGATTGAAACAGTTGTATACTTTAGAATAGAATTTTTCACATGGTGAGAAGGATAGTGACTTGTAATCCTTAATCCATGCTTCAGAAAGTTCATTAAAGTCTGTTATGCGAGTGATGGTGGAGGCTGGAAACCAGATAAGGAACATGGCAGTACAAAAGTTTGTGACAAAGAAATATGGCCTGAATAAAGGAATTGGGAATGTTAAGCACAAGACTAACGACAGCCTGCCAATATGTCCTTTGAACAATTACATCTTCTTGGCAGGATTATGGTAGTGGGAGAGCAAGGACCCTAATTTTTGGAAAGAATCGGCGGCGGCGGTGGTCCGGTGACCTTAAATCGGCGGCGGGGACAGTTCGTAGATAGGAAATAAACTTCATTACATTTACTTAGTTCATTACATTTACTTAGGGGGGGGGAGGGGGAGGTCCTAGCTAGTCCTCGTCGCCCTCCTCGTCGGAGAGGACGACGTACGGTGGTGCCTCCCACAGATGCGCCGGCGGCTGCTGCTGCTGCTCCATGGGGACGTCCCGCGGCGGCGTCCCTGGCTCCTCCAGGATGGCGTCCTGGGGCTCCTCCGGCGGCAGCTGGGGCACAGTCGTGAATACCCACGACTGCCCGAACAGCTCCGGTGGGAATCTCACCGGCTCCTGGTACTCCTCCTCCGGCGGGTCGTAGGCCTCCTCCTCCTGGGCGAGGGCCTGCACCCAGTCCAGCCCCGGCTGTCCCTGTGGCGGAGGCGGGGGTGGAGGCGGTCCCTGCGGCGGCAGACCGTGCGGCGGCGGCGGCGGCAGTGCGTCCTGCACCACCATCTCCCAGCGGCGGCGCTCGTCGTCGACGAAGGCCTGCCGGGACGCCGCCATGGCTGCCTTCATGGCGTCGTCGACGTCGTCGTCCTCGTCCATGGGGGCGGCCTCGCCGTCGGAGTCAACCTCCAACCATTGGTCGAGGTCGTCCATCCCCTCCGGGAGCGCCGGGTACTCCGTGCGCTCCACCGGCGGCACCGGGGCCGGCGCGAAGTAGCTCCGGCGGCGCTCGTCGTGCTCCTCCCGGAACCATTGGTCCCAGTAGGGGGAGCCCGGCGCGTACGCTGGGTCGTCGAGGAGGTGATTGGGGAGGAGGCTGCGCCGGCGTGCGATCTCCACCGCCCTGGCCGTGGGGTCGGTCGGGATCGGCGGCACCGGAATCCGTTGCGGATTCAGGTGCCAGTTGTCCGGGAGGTGGACGTCCGACCAGCACACCGGGACGGCGTTCTCCCAGTGCCACTGCGCCTCCTCCACCCGGACGTACCGGCGGTAGCGCGGCGTCGGCTTCTTCTTCTTGGCGGCCGGCCCGCCGGCCTGCGGACCGGCACGACGCGGGTCCGCGCCGACGATGCGCACTCCGCGCGGCGCCGACGATGGTGGTGGTGGAGGAGGAGCAAGGGGAGGCAGTCCAGCGCCCCGGCGACGGCCGGACGGCGCGGAGCCCGAGCCGCTGGACTCGGACTGGTGCTTGCCGCCTGGCCACCACCGCTTCGACATTGCTCCGGCTCCGGCGAGGGCGAGGGCTAGGGCTAGGGCTAGGGCACGTTCGATGGAGTGTGGGGAGGGCGGCGGGGCTAGCTGTGTGAGGTCGCCATCGCGCACGGCCGGGGTTTAAAAAGGACGGGGGCCGCGTCCACCGTGGCCAGCATTGACTGCGGGACGGGAAGCCGAGGAGGCCGTCCAGTCGCTGGCAGGTGGGCCAGGAGCATTGACTGCGGGGCTCGGACGGTTGGGTGGCGGGGGAGACGAGGGAACGCGGCGGCCGGGTGGCGGTTCCCACGCGCGACGTGGCCGAGTGGGCTGACCGCGCGGCGGTTGGGTGGCGGGGTGGCCGGGTCGCTGGCTGGTGGGCCAGCCTTGACCACGCGCTACTGGCCAGTGGGTGGACGCGGGGGCTGGATTTTTCTAAGGGACCAGCCGCTACTGGCCAGGTGCCGGGCCACATATTTTTTAAAGGACCAGGGTGCTGATTTTTCTAAAGGACCAGCCGCTAGCCAGGTGCCTGGCCCTATTTTTTTTTCAGGACCAAGGGCTGTCATTTTATGTGACAAAGTTGCACAATGCCACCCCTAATTATTTTGGGGTGTCATTTATGTGTAATTCTATGTCAAAAAAATTACAAACACATATAATTGATTGCAGGTATATTGAGCTATGGCGGACATTCCCTTAATTAGAGACGAGGAGCATGAAGATAAAATGCAACGAATAATCTATGCGAGTGCCCGTGAAGAAGGCGGTGGAGATGATGATGGACAACAAGGCGGTGGAGAAGATGATGGACGACAAGGCGATGAAGATGATGATTTCAGCTCACAATTATCTACATATATAAATGTACTATGATTTCATGCATGTATAATTAATGCATTTGAGTACTTTGTGTACGGAAACGTGACGACAAATTCATGTGTTACAATTAATTTGTAAGTGTGTTATATATATGCATCAACGTGTGATCATAGTACAATATAATTTATATCGACGTATCGACGTGTTTCCGAAACTATCCAAAACCCCGGCACTAAACACAGTACACGACACCCGGTCCGTGCAATTCTGAAAAAAATTATAAAAGAAAAAAAAGGCCTAACGGTAGTCCCGGTCCGTGTTACGGACCGGGACTAAAGACATCCAGCCCGCGGGCTCGCCCGTGGCCACGTGGGAGGCACTCTAATCCCGGTTCGTAGCCAACCGGGACTATAGGGGGGGGGGGGGGGGGGCTCTAGTCCCGATTTGGTAGTCCGAGTTGCCCAGCCGAGACTAGAGGCCGTCTGGAACCGGGACTACTGCCCCGTTTTCCACTAGTGCAATATGTCCTTTGAACAATTACATCTTCTTGGCAGGATTATGGTAGTGGGAGAGCAAGGACCCTAATTTTTGGAAAGATTCCTGATGTTGTTACACACCCTTGGGGAATCACTGCATATGTTTGTATGAGATCAGTAGGGATATTGGCTTTAGTGTTCATGCTTTGGCCGCAAGGAATTGGCAACTTAATTTTAGGCGTTGATTGACTAGACACTTGCAAAATAACCAGAATACCTTGAGTAAAGAAATATGGCCTGAATAAAGGAATTGGGAATGTTAAGCACAAGACGAACGACAGCCTGCCAATATGTCCTTTGAACAATTACATCTTGGCAGGATTACGGTAGTGGGAGATAGCAAGGACACTAATTTTTGGAAAGATTACTGATGTTGTTACACACCCTTGGGGAATCACTGCACATGTTTGTATGAGATCAGTAGGGATATTGGCTTTAGTGGTCATGCTTTGGCCGCAAGGAATTGGCAACTTAATTTTAGGCGTTGATTGACTGGATATTTGCAAAATAACCAGAATACCTTGAGTAATAAACTTTTAGGGTGGCTCTGAATGGGAAAATTGATTTCGTAAAAAGAAACAGACCAAGCTAAGGAAGTTCACTGTCAGTTTTCTATACAAACAGACCATGTGGAATTGGTCCTCATAATCATTCTGGCATCTTTTGAAAGTGAAATATGGTTGTGGTCATTAGCCTCACCACTTGTGCTGATACAATACCTGGTTACTGTAGCCAAAGAAATTGTAGTTTTATCTCTATGAGACGCAGCATTCAGATAGCTGAGCTCTCTGGAAGCTCACAAACAGAGTATGCTTTGAGCATAAACTTCTTTACTCACCAGCTGAACTGGCGTGCTATGCGCATTCTAACATATAGGTACTTAGGTAGGTCTGCATGGAGAAATGGAGGGATACATGCTGGGTGAAGGAGCCGCTTCTCTACAGAAAATGACACTAACTAATCACATGAATGGTGCTGGCAGACATCAAGTGAAGCCAAATATTAAATATGTGCTAACATCAATTTAGTTATTTTACCTAGTATCTGGTTAGTACAATACTTCTTTTACTATCTTGTTTTCTTTACGACATTTTTTATCAAAGCAGTAACAACAATAACTGCAGTTTTAGATAGCTTGAGAGTCATCTTATCAAAACAAAAAAACAGATTTAGCTGGTATTTTCAAATAGATACCTTAAAATTTCTGAAGTAAACTGAAGCTCCCACTCTCGTGAAGACATACAGATGATCATACTCTTTCAATCCTTCACCTTCGAAAGAACCAAACATCTACACAACATAGCATAACGTGTTACTTACATTAACAAATATATATTCAATTAAAAAACAACAAATTAAATAAAAATACACGTACTTACATTCAAAAGCATGTCCATTAAATCTAACCAACATTCATCACCACCATTGAAATTTTTGGAAAATGCCACTGCTGCTCGTTCCACATTGATACTATTCATTTTATGTGGAAATGCTGCAAAACAATTGTCGAATTAACCAAATATTGACACTAAAAATATTTTTTGAATTAATTTAATTATTTTCAGATCTAAACATTCTAGTATGTACCTGCATTCACGGTAAACTTGAAATGTTTTTTTCTCAGCATATTATGCATCCAACAAGTTGCTTTTTCTTCATTGTCACTCCACTAATTTAAAAATAAATCAAATTAATGTAAATACAAAAAACAATACTCAATGTAAATATATGTGAAGTTTTATACCTCAAAAAATAAGGCCATTTCTGATTTGCTCCAACTGAGAAAAATACCCATCTGACTCGAGGTACATTCGTAAGATTTTCCTCTACTCTCGTAAGGAATGAGAGAAGTTATAGTTTTGAGGAGAGATTCAAATCTGTGCAAAATTTGATAGAGTTAAATTTATTCTAACAATTAAGATGCTCTTTGTATGATGTAAATAATATAAAACTACTGAAGCAATTTTCAAATTCAAGATAACTACCGGCGGAGGAGGCATGTTGACGTCCTATGCGTCCAAGAGCCAAATGGAAGGGGCAAAAGGCGAAGGAGGTGGAGGATACCGGCTACACGGGGACAACTTCGAACAAAAATGGAGTAGGCATCTTGATCAACAAGAGCCTCAAGGATGGAGTGGTGGATGTCAAGAGACAAGGGGACCAGATTATCCTAGTCAAGCTGGTTGTTTCGGACTTAGTCCTCAATGTTATCAACACGTATGCCCCGCAAGTAGGCCACAACGAGAGCACCAAGAGGGAGTTCTGGGAAGGCCTCGAGGACTTGGTTAGGAGGGTACCAATTGGTGAGAAATTCTTCATAGGAGGAGACCTCAATGGCCACGTGGGTACATCTAACACAGGTTTTGAAGGGGTGCATGGTGGCTTTGTCTATGGTATCCCGAAACAAGGAGAGGAGTCTTAAGCTTCACTTTAGCCTACGACATGGTCGTAGCTAACATCCTCTTTAGAAAGAGAGAATCCCACCTAGTGACTTTCAGTAGTGGGCAACACTCTAGCCAGATTGATTTTGTCCTCTCTAAAAGAGAAGACAGCTTGCCTTGATTGTAAGGTGATACTTGGAGAGGGTGTTGTCCCTCAACATAAGCTTGTGGTGGCTGACTTCCGCTTTTGGATTCGCGTCCAGCGGGATAAGCACGCCAAAGTCGCTAGAACTAAGTGGTGGAAGCTAAAGGGGGAGGCAGCTCAGACTTTTAAGGAAAGGGTTATTAGGGAGGGCCCTTGGGAGGAAGGAGGCGATGCAAACAATATGTGAATGAGGATAATGACTTGCATTGGGAAGGTGGCTTCAGAGGAGTTTGGGGTGACCAGGGGAAGGAGAAGCGATGCTAAGGATACCTGGTGGTGGAAAGTTGAGGTTCAGAAGGCTATTAAGGAGAAGGACTATTTCAAATGCCTACATCTGGACACAAGTGCAGCCAACATGGAGAAGTACAAGGGGCAAAGAAGGCCGCAAAGCGAGCGGTAAGCGAGGCAAGGGATTGGGTGTATGAGGACCTTTACCAACGTTTAAACACGAAGGAAGGCGAAAGGGACATCTATAAGATGGCCAAGATCCGGGAGACGATGACGAGGGATGTCAACCAAGTCAAATGCATCAAGGACGGAGCAAATCAACTTCTCCTGAAGGACAAAGAGATCAAGCGTAGATGGCGAGAGTACTTCGACAACCTATTCAATGGAGAGAATGAGAGCTGTACCTTTCAGCTAGACGACTCATTTGATGATACCATTAGACGCTTTGAAGAGGATGAAAGGAGGCAAGGTGATGTGCCCTAATGGTAGTCCCATTGAGGTGTGGAGAGCCCTTGGAGACATAGCAATAGTATGGCTAACTAAGCTTTTCAACCTCATTTTTCGGTCAAACAAGATGCCCAAAGAATGGAGGCGGAGTACATTAGTACCGGTCTTCAAGAACAAAGGAGGTGTTCAAAGTTGCACTAATTACCGTGGAATCAAGCTGATGAACCATACAATGACGCTATGGGAGAGAGTCATTGAACATCGCTTAAGAAGATTGATAAGCGTGACCAAAAATCAATTGGGTTTCATGCCTGGAAGGTCTACCATGGAAGCCATCTTCTTGGTACCTCAACTTATGGAGAGATACACGGAGTAAAAGAAGGACCTCCATATGGTGTTCATTGACTTGGAGAAGGCCTATGATAGGATACCACAGAATGTCATGTGGTGTGCCTTAGAGAAACACAAAGTCCCAACAAAGTACATCACCCTCATTAAGGATATGTACGATAATGTTGTGACAAGTGCTCGAACAAGTGTAAAATAGGACTACACCAAGGATTAGCTTTGAGCCCTTATCTTTTTGCTTTGGTGATGGATGAGGTCATAGGGGATGTACAAGGAGATATCCCATGGCGTATGCTCTTTGTAGATGATGTGGTGCTAGTCGATGATAGCCAGGCGAGGGTTAATAGAAAGTTAGAGTTGTGGAGGTGAACTCTGGAAACGAAAGGCTTTAGGCTTAGTAGAACCAAAACTGAGTATATGAGGTGCAGTTTAGTACTACTAGGCACGAGGAGGAAGAGGTTAGCCTTGATGGGCAGGTGGTATCTGGGAAAGACACCTTTCGATATTTGGGGTCTATGTTGCAGAAGGAAGGTGATATTGATGAAGATGTGAGCCACCAGATCAAGGCTGGTTGGCTGAAGTGGCGCCAAGCTTCTGGCGTCCTCTTTGACAGGAGAGTGCCACAAAAGCTAAAAAGCGGGTTCCATAGGACGGCGATCCGACCTGCGACGTTGTATGGCGTAGAATGTTGGCCAACCAAGAGGCGACATCCAACAACTAGGTGTAACAAAGATGCGCATGTTGAGATGGATATGTGGCCACACAAGAAAGGACATAGGTGAAAGAGTTAGGGTAGCACCGACTAAAGAGAAGCTTGTCCAACATCGTCTAAGATGGTACAACGCAGGCCTCCAGAAGCGCTTAGGGGACGGATAAAGCGGGTTGAAAATGTTAAGAGGGGTCGTGGTAGACCAAACTTGACATGGGAGGAGCCCGTTAAGAGAGACCTGAAGAATTGGAATATCACCAAAAAACTAGCCATGGACAAGGGTGCGAGGAAGTTAGCAATCCACGTGCCACAACCATGACTTGGTTTCAAGATCTTACGGGTTTCAACTCTATCCTACCCCAACTTGTAGCCATGGACAAGGGTGCGAGGAAGTTAGCAATCCACGTGCCACAACCATGACTTGGTTTCAAGATCTTACGGGTTTCAACTCTATCCTACCCCAACTTGTTTGGGACTGAAAGGCTTTGTTGTTGTTGCAAGATGACTGCGGCGTATTTAATTTTCCAAAGATCATCCCATGGTGAAACATTTTAGCAAACATAGTAGTACTAAAGATCATTTGGATAACCTCTATAGTGGTCGTAATAAAAGTTAGAGAGGCCGCCGTAGTAACCTCCACGGCTGCCGTAAGAGCATCTCCAAGAACTATTGCAAAATTGCCCCGGATTGGTAAAAACAAAAATTATAGCAATTGCTCCAAGAGCTATTGTAGAAGTGGTCCCCCCTCCAAATTTTTACCAAGCTTGCTATAGTTTGGCTCCAAATTGGCAAATATAGCAATCCAAACCCAGTTGATAAAACTTGCAAAAGCCAACAATGGAAGGGCAACGACCGCGCGGGGAAGTTTCACCAAGCGCATCGGCCGCTGCCCCGCCACGCCGTCGCCGTTCAGGCCGCCACCGCCATCCCCGCCGACGCGCTTCTCCTCCCGCTCCGTCCAGTCGTCGCGCTCGTCTCCCCACCGCCGCGCTCCTCACCCACCCCGCCCAGCCACTCCTCTCCCGTCCCGCCGGACGATTTCGACGGAGGGAGGCCTGGCGCCGGCCACCGCGTCATCCTCGACCTCCCACGCCACCGACTCGTCCTCGATTCGGTCGTCGCCGCCCGCCGGCCCCAGCGATCGATCGCGGCCGTGGCCGTCACCACCCGACTTCGTCGCATGCCTTCGCCACCTCGTCCTCCTCTGCCACCCGTAGTGGTACCCGGTGTGCTCGCCGATTCGGTCGTCGCCGCCCGCCGGCCCCAGCGATCGATCGCGGCCGTGGCCGTCGCCACCCGACTTCGTCGCACGCCTTCGCCGCCTCGTCCTCCTCTGTCACCCGTAGTTGTACCCGGTGTGCTCGCACGGCCAGACGAGTTGTCGTCGCCACGTGGTTCGCCGGCAATTTGACGCTACGGGGGCGGCCCGACTCGGGGAAGAAGGCATCGATTTCCCGATTGGGGGCGTTTCGGCTTGCTCCGTTTGGTCGAGGAGAAAGAGGAGGTCTGCACGGAACTTCTAGTTCAAGTGGATTTTGCAGGGGCGGTCGGAGACGACGGCGCGATGCGGCGGCCGGCGAGCAAGTGTATTTTGTGTGTGGTGTGATGTGTATGACAGAGTAGCCCCACATGTCAGTGTGTGCACAATCTAGTTTAGCAATCCACTTTACAAATGCTTGAAAAGCTGAAAACAAGTTGAATTGCCAAACCTTCTCTCTCCTGTTGCTAAAACCAGTTTTACCAATCCATTTTTACAAAGGCTCTTGGAGATGCTCTAACCAAATAAAGAAAGGTCGTGTCTCTACCACTGCATCAGTCTATGTCAGAGAGTCCACCGTAATAACCTCTCCTGCTGCCATAGTCAAAGTCAGAGATTCATTCATACCTGAGAGGGATGTTGGGCGTGTGAGCCACGGAGATTCTTCCAGGCGCCGCGACGTTCTCCGCTTGAGCTGTCGGTGCAGCTGGGGCGTCAGGAGATCCCTCAGTCACGCCGTCTCGGCCAGAGTTCCCCTGCTCGTAGGTTCTTCTGTCCCTCTTCCTCGTGGCACCCCCATCGCCGGGGCCCATGTGCACGGGCGGCGGAGGAGGGAGGGAGGGTGGCGCGGCGGTGTCTGTCATCGCCTGGGTCCCCTTGGGCTTCTTCCGGGCGTCGGCGTCAGGAGATACCTCTGTCGCGTGGCCACCACCGCCCCCTCCCGGGCTGTCTCGGCCAGAGTCCCCCGGTGCGTCGGTTCTCTTGCCCCTCTTTCTCTTCCCCGTGGCACCCCCATCGCCGGGGGCCATGTGCACGGGCGGCGGAGGAGGGAGGGAGGGTGGCGCCGTGGTGTCTGTCAGCGCCTGGGTCCCCTTGGGCTTCTTCCGGGCGTCGGCGTCAGGAGATCCCTCTGCCGCGTGGCCACCGCCGCCCCCTCCAGGGCCGTGTCGGCCAGAGTCCCCCTCGTTGGTTCTCTTCCCCCTCTTCCTCTTCCTCTTCCTCGTGGCACCCCCATCGCCGGGGGCCATGCGCACGGATGGCGGAGGCGCGTGGAAGGGTGGCGCGGTGGCGTCGTATTGCGACTCTTCCTTTTTGTCGGTGCCGGGGTCTCCGGGCGTCGCCCTCGCGGGGTTCGATGGTGGGCGGCTGGCTGCAAAAGGGAGGGGGAATTTATTATTTGCCATGCTTTTCTTAGACTCTTTATAATTTGCCACACATTACTTTAGCTTCTATTATTTGCCACACATTACATTGCCTTCTTTCTAATTTGCCCTATTTCCCTTTCTACAGATATAATAATTTGTTTTAACTCTGAAATACACTGGAAATACAGCTCAGGACTGAGTCAATCGATCAGATTATCTCGTTAGAAACAAAGCGTAGGGAGGGGAGGAAAAACAGGGGATAGGAAGAACAAAGGAGTTCCCGTGGCGGCAGCGGCCAGCCACCACGGACGGACCTTCCCCTTGACGTAGCCGATGAGGTTCATCACCTCGGCCTGGTTGTGCCCGACCCGCCTCTTGTCGACGATGGCGAGCGACGCGTCGGAGAGCTTCTTGGTGAACGCGCGCGCCCTGGCGCCGCCGCCCACGTCGGGGGAGACCACGACGACGTCGTTGGGGCAGATGGTCTTGCTGGCGAGGTAGTCGAGGATGACGGGCTGGCTGTAGACGTGGTCGACGGGGATGTCGAAGTAGCCGATGGACTGGCCCGAGTGGAGGTCGTAGGTGAGGACGCGGTGCGCGCCGGCCTCGGTGATGAGGTTGGCGACGAGCTTGGCGACGATGAACTCGTAGCCGAAGTAGGGGATGACGGCGGTGATGGTCTTGTCGGAGGCGCGGCGGTAGGCGTCGATCATGATGAGGAGCTCCATGTGGTTCTCTTTGGCGTGCGGGCACGTGGGCTGCACCACGAACACGTCGCAGCCGCGCGCGCTCTCCTGCAGCTGCAAGTACAGCTCCCCGTCCGTGAACCGCTTGATCTTGATCTTGTCCAGCTCCAGGCCAAGGTAGCAGGCGATCTCCTGCGCCAGTCAGGTTTGCCGTGCCGGAGAAGATGCGCAGCCTGCTGGTGGCGGAGCTGTTGGGCTCCGGTAGCCGCAGGGGCAAGTACAGGTCCGGGGACCGGTGCAGGTCCTCCGCCGCTCGTGGTGCACGCGCCTTTCGTTGTCGCCGCCAGGACGCCTGGTCCGTCCGTGCTGGCCGGCCGACGGAGGCGACGGCGCTCCCGACTAAGGTCGCTCGCCTCTCTCTTCTGGGGATCCACTGTCCCAAGAACAAGATGAACTAAGGTCGCTCGCCTCTCTCTTCTGGGGATCCACTGTCCCGTATGGGGACCAACCCCGCTCAGGTTCCCGAATGAGTACGCCTATTAGGTTACTTGATTGGAACATGAGGGGGTTCGGGCAGGATGGCCGGCGGGTACCAGTTGATTCGATACATTAGAGAAGAAGAGGTGGATATTGTTGGCATTTCGAGGTTGAGGACATGGACCGCGGGGAATTCTTTGTGAGTATGCTACTCACCCATAGACGTACCGCCCTTCAGTGGGAGGTTATTATCGTCTATGGTCCCACGGACCATAGTAGGTCGGCGACCTTCCTGGCCGAGCTACGAGCGAAAGTGGAGAGGTGCTCTACTCCGCTTGTGGTTGC
This sequence comes from Puccinellia tenuiflora, assembly GCA_012064385.1. Taxonomy (NCBI): domain Eukaryota; kingdom Viridiplantae; phylum Streptophyta; class Magnoliopsida; order Poales; family Poaceae; genus Puccinellia; species Puccinellia tenuiflora. The sequence goes on along the minus strand of QRDG01000015.1, from coordinate 1,123,057 downwards.
CGGGGACTTTAACCTGATTCGTTCCCCGGATGATAAGAGCTCGGCTAATGTGGACCTCCAGCGCATGAGGATGTTTAATGATTGCATTGCGGACCTCGCTTTGCGGGAGCTTAGACGGGTGGGTGCGAGGTACACCTGGTCTAATAACAGGTTAAACCCGGTCCGGAGCGTGCTGGACCGGGTGTTTGTATCTGTGGACTGGGAAGTCGCTTTCCCTCTTTGCTCCCTTAGGGCTCTGACCAGGATTGGGTCGGATCACTCCCCCCTCCTTCTCTCGACTGGAGGGGTCCAGCCACCGAGGCTGAACCGCTTCCACTTCGAAAACTTCTGGCTTGATCAGCCGGGGTTTGTGGAGGCGGTTCGTCATAGGTGGGCAATGGCGGCGACACACCCTCCTCGCGTTTTTAACGCGGTGGATGTGTGGCACCATTGTGCCCTGATGGCACGCCAATTCATGAGGGGTTGGGGTGCCAACCTAGGGGCCGAGCTTAGACAGCGGAAATCCTCGATTCTTGAGGAGATCCAGACTTTAGATTTAGCGGCGGATTCAGTGGGTCTCACCGCTGAGGAGTGGCTTCAGCGATATACCCTTGAGGAGTCCCTTATGGGGATTTACAAGGGTGAGGAGACCTTCTGGCGGCAACGGAGTCGGCAGAACTGGATCCTTAAGGGGGATGCGAATACGGCATACTTTCATGCGATAGCTAATGGGCGTCGTAGGAAGTGCTCTATTCCATGCCTGTGGGAGGGAGATCGGCTCTTGGAGGAGCCAGGAGAGATCTCTTCCCATATTTACTCCTTTTATAAGGAGCTGTTTTCGGCGACACCTCGCTCGGGGGTGTCGCTCTCAGTTGACTTCTGGCCAGCAGGGGCCAGAGTATCTGAGATAGAGAATGAGGCCCTCACTCTCCCATTTCTCCCGGAAGAGATTAGCCGGGCCATTATGGGGATGAAGACTAATTCGGCCCCTGGGCCGGATGGTCTCCCGGTTATTTTCTTCCAGAAATTCTGGGAGAGTATTAAGACGGTGATCATACCTATGTTCCAAGAATTCTATATTGGAACACTGGTTATGTCCCGCCTTAACTTTGGTGTTGTGACCCTTATCCCCAAGGTTGTGGGGGCATCGGACATACGCCAATTTAGGCCTATCACGGTGCTCAACGTTATCCATAGGATCTTCTCGAAGGTCTGTGCCTCGCGGCTAGCTCCGGTCCTGGAGCGCCTTACACATCCCTACCAGTTTGCCTTCCTTAAGGGGAGGTATATTCATGACGGTATTCTGGCACTTCATGAGATTGTACATGAGGTCAGGACACGTCACCAGCGGGGCGTGTTCCTTAAGCTGGACTTTCAAAAGGCGTATGACCGTCTTGACTGGGCCTTTCTCCGGTTGGTGTTACAACGGAGAGGGGTAGATGAGAGGATGATCCGGTGGATTATGCAGATTGTTATGAGTGGCAATACTGCCATCAATATAAATGGGGAAGTGGGTCCCTATTTTAGATCGTCATGTGGAGTTCGGCAAGGGGATCCTATATCCCCTTTGCTGTTTAACTCCGTAGTGGACGCCTTGGCGGAGGTCTTAGAGCGTGCTAAGACCTCCGGCCACATCTCGGGTGTGGTTGGACATCTTGTCCCAGGGGGTGGTGTGACGCATCTGCAATACGCAGATGATACGATGATCATGGTAGAAGGTTCCGACCTTGATATTATCAATCTCAAGTTCCTTCTACTGTGCTTTGAGGCCATGTCGGGCCTGAAGATAAATTTTGATAAGAGTGAAGTGGTGGTCTTGGGCTATCCTCCGGAGGAGCAGCAGCGGATAGCGGACAACCTCAATTGTAGGATGTCCTCTATCCCGGTCTCCTACCTAGGGATGCCTATCAGGGACTCTCGGATTCTGATTAGAGACCTTGAACCGTTAGTTGGACGGGTCAAGGCTAAATCTGAGCCATGGCAGGGGAGGTTCACCTCCAAAGGGAGTAAGACCATCCTAATCGACTCCTGCCTATCGAGCCTCCCCATGTATATCATGGGGTTGTATCTCTTGCCGGAGGGAGTGCATGCGAGCTTCGACAAGGAGCTCTCGCATTTCTTCTGTCAAGCCGCGAATGGCCGGCCCAAATACCACATGGTTAAGTGGTCGGATATTTGCGCCCCCAAGGAGCTTGGGGGTATAGGTATTCTGGCATCCCGCCAAATGAATAAGGCTCTGTTGTTGAAATGGGTCTGGCGGATCCTTAGAGATGATGGTGGTCTTTGGCTCCAACTCATTAAGGCCAAATACCTGAGGGGTAGACCACTCATGGCATGTGAGAGGAAGGATGGATCTCAGTTTTGGAGATCCATCCAGACTATCAAACATGAGATTCGGCTGGGGATGACCTCCTCCGTAGGTGACGGACGAGGGTACCATGTTCTGGTTGGACTCATGGCTTGGTGGTCGTCCTCTTCGACATGAGTTCCCGGATCTTTTTGCGATCTGCTCGGACCCGTCCCTCTTGGTTGCTGATGCGTTTCGTTGGGGATGGTGGGACATCGGTTTCCGTCGTTCCTTTGGCCCGGACGAGGCCAATAGATGGGGGAATCTTCTGGCCCTACTTCCTAGTGATCTCTCGGACGCCCCGGATAGTGTTACCTGGGCACTTTCGGCCGCAGGTAACTTTTCAGTTGGTTCCGTGTACCGGGCCCTGTTTAGAGGGCCTGTGTTGGCCTGGACCTCCCACCTTTGGAAGGCTCCAATGCCGCTTAAGATTAAGATCTTTACTTGGCAGCTGCTGAGGGACCGCCTCCCATCGGGTGTGGAGGTGGCCAAGCGGCTGGGCCCAGGCGATGGGGCCTGTCCGCTATGTGCGGTTCCAGAATCGGGAACCCACATCCTCTTTTCCTGTCCTGCTGCTCGCTTTCTATGGAACGTCGTGGCCGAGGCGCTTGGACCTGAGTGGCAGGCCCAGGACCTTGGTGAGTTCCTGGAAGTGCAGGCGAATCGTACTGGTAAGAGGAGGCGCCTCTTCTGGTTAGTATTCGCGGCGATGACCTGGGCCCTATGGACCATCCGTAATAAAATGGTTATCGAGCGAGTCTTCTTACGGCGTGCTTCTGACTCTGTGTTCAAATTTCTTGCTTTTTTACAGCAGTGGCACCCGCTTTGTAGACAGCGGGACAGGGAGCGACTGGACGACATGCTCAAGGATCTCCTGAGGGTGGCGCGCAGGGTGGCGGCGTAGTCTAGTCGTTCTGCTGTACTCCTATGGGAGTTGTATCGATCTGTATCCGTAGTTGTTGGGTCGTGATGTGCTGTGGCCCCAGCGAACCTTTTTATTTTTTTCCTTTGGTTTCGGACTCGTTGGTTGTATGACACTCTGGTGGTTGCTTTATTTATAAAGCTGGGCGTAAAGCCTTTTTCGGCAAGAACAAGATGAACTGAGGACCCGATGAACTGAGTCTAAACGAGACCTTTTGGCTGATCGATTGACTCAGTCCCGAGCTGGTTCGGTCTAGCCAGTACACCTACTGTATTTTCAGTGTATTTCAGAGTTAAAATAAATCATTATATCTAAAGAAGGGAAAATAGGGCAAATTATAAAGAAGTCAATCTAATGTATGGCAAATAATAAAAGCCAAAGTAATGTGTGGCAAATTATAAAGAGTCAAAGAAAAGCATGGCAAATAATAAATTCTCCCGGAGCCACGGGGTCCGGGGAGGGGAACCCTCGTTGCGGAGGGGAGTCGTGGGCCGGACGCTCGGAGTCGGAGGGTTGGGAGTTCGGACTTGGAAGGGAAGCTCGTCCTGCCGCAATGGGCCGTATGTACAGTATTAGGGGAAAATGCTCCGGTTGATCCCAGACCCAGGATTCTCCCTGCGTGACCGACAGCCCAGTTAGCCCATCTTAGACGGACGACCCAATAGCCCCGTCCGTAGTTTAGACGTTACGTCAGCCGGCCGCATTCCAGGATCGTTACGCCACCGATCTCCACCACCTTTGCTTCCTTTCATTATTTTCCCTTTATTTATTTTTTCTTATTTCCTTCATTTTATTTGATTATGGTTTATTTTAAGTTGGGTTTCTATTTTATTATTTATTTTAAATTTTGTGTTTATTTTCTCAAATAATGTGTTGTGGTTATAGTGGAGATGTGTCCCACGGGGCGCCACTAATTTTTGTTTACAATTGTGATTTGTTTCACTAATGCTACATTATTGTTCTAATTTGCCTAAAATTATGTTCTGATAGTAGTCTTGTGATTTTTTTCTCGTGTATTTTAAAACTTTGTTCCACATGTTCTAAATTTTGGATCCTCTTTGTACTAGTAATTTGTTCCACATGCTCTAAAATAAATGTTCCAATTTTTTTTGTTAAATTTATAATTTGTTCCGCGTAGAGTTGTAATTTGCTCCACGTGTGCGTAAGCATTGCTACACTTAGTCTATAATTGTGTTTCACTAGTAGGAATGATTTGTTCCGTTTGTGTTTAAATTTTCTTTCGCTTGGCCTAAATTTTGGTTCCTCTTATACGCTTGATTTAAAAACTATGGTTTCCTATTTTGTCAGGCATAATAGATACAGTCTAAAGGATGAAATTGAATGCAAATAACTATATTTTTTTCGAAATGGAAGTTCTACCCCTGGCCTCTGCATCAAAATGCGGCCTTTTTTATTAATAATAAAAACGAAACCACAAGCCTTATAAAGAATTACGTACATCAATCAACTCGAAGCCACCTTTCTGACGACAAATAAAGTCGCTACACCTACAATCATAATGAAGGGGGTGGACCTAATCGGAGTCGTGTGCCCTGACCTCACACACCAACCACTAGTAAAAAACAGTTACCCGTGGCGCACCAAAATATGCTACCCGTGGCGCAGGGGCCTGCGCCACTAACTACCACGCCACGGGTAGCATATTACCCGTGGCGCAGGGACTCGGTGTGCCACCCGTAAAATTAAAAATACCCGTGACGCAGGGGAAAGATGCGCCACGGCTATCTATTTTAGGAATTAAAAAAATCACCCCCGCGCGCGTCGCGGGGGGCTTCGTGTCGTCGTTCCCGGCCGGTCGGGAGGGCTCCGTCGCTGATCTGAGGACGGCCGCGCGGGGGGCTTCGTCGCCGGCCTGGACGCCGCGGGGGGCTTCACGTTCCTCTGCGCGCGGTGGTGCTGCGGATTTCCTCCAGCGGCGCCGCGCCCGGGGGTGTTGGGGCTCGTGGTCGACCACGCCAGGGGGGTCATGCTCGACACAGGTCCGCCGTGCTTCTTCTCCGAGGGGCGGGCCTCGCCGTCGATCTAAGCTCTGTCGGGCAGGGCCTCGTCGTCAATCTTGCTGCGGCCACGGGGGCCTCGCCGTCTGCTGCCACGAAAGGGCTTCCTCCTTGATATCGGGGGGCTCGCCGTCTTCGTCGTTTCGCCGCCGCGGGGCGCCGTCGCCCGCCGGGGGGGCTTCCTCTTCATTCACTCACAGGAGACTCCATCGACGGATTGGACGCGCGGAGGAAGAGAGAGGATCGAGCACGCTTTTGGACTTTGGACGGAGGACGCGCGGAGCACAAAACGTCAAAAACACACGGATTGTGTGTTTTCTCTCGCACGCTTACAGCCGTTGGATCCGCGTGGGGACGATCCGCGTGGAGTCCTATGGCCTCATCTTATTGGCTGGACACGAATGGAGCCTTTGCGTCCAATCATTTGGAGTGATGGCTATCGATCCGACTGCGGCTACTGCTCTTGTCCTTTGTTTTTAATTCACTTCCTCGACCAGTGTGCAAGTCTGATCAGACACACAATACCCGTGGCGCACCTCGTTGCGATGCCCCACGGGTAACTCGGTAAGTTGCTACCCGTGACGCATCAAAATGTTGTGCGCCATGGGTAAGGAGGGGGCACGCCAGCTAGCCCGGCCACCACATAGCCGTGGCGCATCCAGTTTTTAGTGCGCCACGGGTAAGGCCATACCCGTGGCGCACCCTTTTTCGTGCGCCACGGCTATATACCCGTGGCGTATCAAAATGAAGGTGCGCCACGGCTATTTTTTCACCTATAAGCGTTTTCCTACTAGTGAATGCGCATCATCTAAATCTGGTTGCCTCAACCAAACCACCCAACGGCGAGCCAGGAGAATAAACCGGTCCAGTAGGCCCTCAGCACGCACTGTGTGCGCACACTCAGAAGTCGTTGCCGCCGTCTTCCGCCAAACCATCTTCTGGAGAGATCAATGCAATCACCTTGTCGGGGCTGCCATCGACGTCGCCATGACGCCAGACAACACACGTCCATGATCCCGCGCCCAACGCGAAGACTCCGCTGCACCGCGCCGCCGAGACCCGCCGTCGTTAACGCGGTAGATGACACGCCACGCCACCACCCAGACTTCCACCATCCACCACTTGCTCCAAAACGATGACTTCGGGAGGAACGACGACACAGATCTAGGGTTTCCTCCGGAGCAGCCCGAGCGAGGAGATATCGACTGCAATGATGATGCCTTCAAGAAGGTAACGACGCATAAAACGCCGTCATCGCCCGCCGGAGCTCGGTTTTCACAAGGCCATAGCCCCCTGCCATCCCAAACGCAAACTGCCGCCGCCGTCTACCGCGTCACCGCTGGATTGACGCGCCGCCGTACGTCGGAGATCCGGTGGCCGCACCACGCAGGAGAGCCGCGACTTCGTGGTGTTCAGCAGCCACACCACACCCCGACCCGTAGTCGTCGGCCCGCACCGATCTCCACACGCGAGGGAACGAGAGCGCCCCGCCGGCCAGGTTTCACCCGGCCACACCCTATGGCGGCGGAGGAGGAGAAGGAGGGGTGGGAGGGGGCTAGAGGCGGCGACTAGGGTTTGCCCCTCTTGTCGCCACACGGGGAGGAGAGGAGGGAGGGACTGATACAATGTAAGCTCTCTCCAATAAGATTATTCAACCCAATTCTAGTCCATTTTCATTTGTTTTGTTACCGGTGGGTAAGAAGTATTTGAGTTGGAGATTATGTACTGACTTCAGGCATTTGAATGCTATAACAGTGAAAAACATATACACAATCCCTATAGACTATAGTAGACTAACTAATGGCTGAGTTGCAAGCGGCTTTATATTTCACAAGTTTAGACTTGTCGTCTAGGGTATCACCGGACTATGATGGGATGAGAGGATGAAGAAAAACTGCAATTCAAAAACATTTTTCTTTAGGTATAAACTGGGTGGCGCCTGTTCGGATCGGACGGAGCGGCGCCGAACGCACCAGCTCCGTGGAGTCCGAAGAGCTATTTTTCACGGAGTGGAGAAAACCGAGCTCCACTCCACACGCCGCTCCCGGATACCGGTTCGTCAATTCGCCTCGTTTTCTCATCTCACCCTTCTCCTCTCCAAGCGACCAGCGCCGCCACCCCGCCGGCGCTGTTCCGCAGCACTTCTCCGGCCAAATCCCCAGCACCCTAAAGAGTAGAAGCTACTCATCTACCTCCTCTCCCCCATAGGAAGCGTCTTTCGTCAAGAGCTGCAGCGGCGATAGGGTTTGGTGAGCTCTGGCGGTAGAGATCATCGGCGATTCGTCATCGTCCCCAGCAGCTCGTCCTAGTTTCCCGGCGCGTCCAAGTCTTCTTCAAATCAGGCAAGGTGAGTTTCATATGCATCTGCATACTTGTTCCTCTTCTCGTGTATCAGCACACGTTTCTTGATTTTATTGTTCTTTCCGATCCTTCCATGGAAGCTCTTGTAAATTAGGTATGTACTGTACAGAAATTGATTTTCGGTAGCTCGGAGACTGAGTTAATTGAGTGAAAAATGATCAGAGTTCTACTCTAGCAGTTCATACATCTATTATTCTGGTCCATGGATCACCATTTCACTGAAGGACAAGATTGAAATATTTTCCACCTACAAGAAAATTCAAAGATCAGCGAACCATCTGTTCGTGATGATAGCTACCAAATAGTTACCCATGAAGGCCAACCTTAGAATTCACAGAACATATCAACGTACCTCTGTACCAAGAGGTACCAACTGCGTCCTTGATCCCATCCGACCATGCTCGCGGGTGCTAGAAAACTTCCCAGCCAAAATGTGAAATAAAATGAGGATAAGTTATAGAAAGGAAGAAAAAAACAAGGAAGCACAGCCACAAGCAAAACAAAGAGATAAAGACAAGCAAGTACACCTTTATATGAAAATTGGATTGCATTATGTTTATTTGAAATTCATTTAATCAAATACAAATGAAAAGGCCACAGAAGACTTTGACATTGCATCCTCAGATGGACTTGAATCATGACATCCATTATCTTAGCCTGGTCTATGGATTACTATTTTCACTGAAGGACAAGATTGTAATATTTTCCATCTACAGAAAAATTCAAAGCTCAGTGAACAATCTGTTCGTGATGCTAGCGCCCAAATAGTTACCCATCATGACCAAGCTTACAATTTCACAGAACATATCACCATAATGTTATCATTTAACTCAAATTTAGCCTGGGAGATCTGGTTGCACGTGCAAGTGTGGATAGCAAACATACACAATGTACCACAATGAGGGAGTACAGTATAAGCATTACATCGGACATGCGGGATAGGTGGCGAGCGAGTAAAATAGAGGATAAGATCAGGAAGAAAGCACGACCTGCCTCTCGCTAATTCATCTCCTCAATTTGCTAGAAATTTAAGTAATACGGACAACAATAACAAAATTTGTTTCTCTAGCATTCAGATTTCATGGCCGTCAGAATATATATATATATTATGAATGATAAGAAATCGTATGGTAGTGGAGAGCACGGAGTATTAAACTATCAATACACATGGGTCTAAATATATCAGGATATAGAAGGGTAAAGATTACTTTACGCCGGACGATAGGTAGGGAAGTTAGCAGCTGGCCGTCAAACAGGCCGTGCACCGCAGCACTCACTCCTGCTGCACTCCTCGCGCCCGCGGCCACCGTGCAGAGCTCCATGCCGGTGAGGAGGAGAGCAGAACGGTCCGACCTCTTCTATGGCACCGTAACGTGGCGACGAGCACCTGTCCAGGGAGCACCACCATGCGGCTGGCTTCGTTGCGCTTGAACTCCGTCGCTGCCAGATCCGCGTCCGCCATCGCCACCATGGCGAGCTCCACAAGAGGAGGAGGTGCTCCACTCGCTCGTACGGTATGGGATCCACGATGATAGCAGCGCTAAGTGCTCGAGGCGGCGGCACACGGTCTTTGAGGGAGCGGTGCAGTCCTGGAAGTAGGGACGAGCGGGGGCGAGGTAGGAGAGAACGGTGGTGGCGGCGGCCGTCCTAGGTCATCATCACAAGAGAGACCGAGAGAAGAGACGATCGAACGAAGCCGTTTTCTTGCTGGGCCGCGCCAACAGGTAATGCTATTGGGCTAAATGTCGGGAACGATAGACGGACGATCGATAGACGATGGGGTTGGACGTACGAACGTCCAACTCCAATATTAGTAGTATAGATTTTCTTGAAGAATGTCTGCCGAATGGAGTGTGGATAACACTCGGATCTTGACTGAGCTGTTTGTCCTACAAGTGCGTGCTGGCAATCGACCAAACACACACTTGACCCAAAATGCTTTTGAAGATGTTGCAAAGGATTTCAAAACTAGAACAGGTTTGGAATACACCAGGATCCAACTAAAGAACAAATGGGATAAGCTAAAGATTGATTACACCAATTTTAAAAAACTCAAGCTGAAGGAGACCGGGGGTGGTTGGGACAGCGAGAGAAACACTGTCAAACAAGATGCCGAGTGGTGGAAGAAGGCAAAGAAAGTGAGTGGTGATTCTTTTTTCTGTTTTTCATATCATGGAAGCAAATGTCCTATGCGTAGTGACGCTAATTCCTGTTATCTTTGTTGCATTTCAGGACATTCCTGGTTGTGGGAAGTTCCAAAAGCGTGGACTTCAAAACGAGGAGAACTTGAATATCATGTTCGAGGACATCACAAGTGATGGTACCGATCACTGGAATCCTGCTTCAGGCTCGATCCCCCAGTCCTCCATCCCTCAGTCCAGCGAGAGAGGCTTTGGCGTTTTGAAAATGAAGTGGCAATATGGTCGAGAGAGGCTTTGGTGTTTTGAAAATGAAGTGGCAGCTTCTCCTAAAGATGCCCAACTATTCAATCGAAACTCAAAAAATTATTGTGGCTGCCGCAATGACCCTTCACAACTATGTTCGACATCATGACAAGGGGGATGTTCATTTCCGTCGAGTTGATAGAGATCCTGACTATGTCCCAACAATCCCTTCAAGGTATAAACACTATGCCATCCCTCCAAATGCATCAGATGCATTGACCTCAGAGGCTAGTGATAGAAACATGGACCTGGAGCGTGACATACTAGCAACTGCTATTGCTCTTGGTTGGTGACTTTCAACCGAGAAGCACTTACAGGGGGAAGATGTGAGTATATACTATTTTCAAGGGGAAGAATTCAAGCACCTATTGCTGCAACATTATGCTCAAAATTGCTATTTTAATTTTGTGAGCTCATGTTTGAATGTCAACAGATGTGTGAATGTGAGCTCTCATATGTGAAATATTCTTATGTGAGATGTCTAGAAACTGTGATAAATCTGATTCTGTATGAAAGTTTCTGTCCACATTGATAATGTGAGAAATTTGCGAATACATTTATGTGCAATTTCGTAAACTGTGATATATTTGGATGGTTCCAGAATTTTTGTGTGAGAAATCCTGTCAAAAATATGTGCAAGCCTATTGATCCGATGTGTACTGTGCTGGGCAAGAACTGGAACCAACGTTCCAAGAGTGGAGTGGATTCCCGAATGTACTGACTAGGCCTGGCCATGGGAAGCCCGGCCCGGTCGGCCCGCCCAGGCCCGGCCCGAAATTTCAGGGCCTGGGCCTATGTTTTTAGGCCCACGGGTGGGCCTGGGCTTGCGTTTTGAGCCCAAAGGATTGGTAGGGCCGGGCCTGGGCTTCACATATGGACGATTTAGGGAAGAAGCCCGGCCCACGGCCCGAGGCCCACCTCTATTTTCCGCCAATGGGCCGGGCTTGGGCCTGAATTCTAGGCCCACCAGTGGGCCTGGGCCGGGCCTGGGCCTAGGTTTTCTGCTGTGGGCTTTTCTGGGCCTGGCCCAAGCCCACCCAGGCCCGGCCCATGGCCAGGACTAGTACTGACCGCTCCTTATTTGTCACGTGGAGCCAAAAATGTGGAAGCGCGGAGTGGAGTCAAGGATTTCGTAGAGTAGAGAGCTTCCGAACATCTCTGTAGCTACGTTAAACCACGCACTTTCAGTTTCATGCTCGGCAGTAATACATGCCTTGCCAAGTTTTAAATCATAGTGATTTTAATATTTTAGTTGAGGTTATTCGCTTTCAAATACTATAGTATGGCGTCATCAACAGGATACTGCTTTGGGTTAGTTTAGCATGAGAATTGTAAATCAGACCCAAATATAGAAAATGCATTTTAAATATATTTCAAAATATCAATAAACAAAAATTTCGGGTGTACATCTGGATATTCTATGTTCATACATAAATATTTGTGAAAACAAAAGATATTTTTTGTGGCTTGTATAAAAAAGACAAAAAAATGGCTCATGAAACCATATATTGAAGCGCCAGAAATTGTCTCTCTTACACAGGCAAAAAAATGTCTTTTTTCGTGAAACTTTGCGTGCAGAATGTCTGGATGTACTTCTGAAATTTTTAATTGCAATGTTTTGACACTTTGAAATTACGTTTTTCGGTTGTTGGTGCCTCTACATCTACAAAGGAAAGCAAATTCCGAAAAGTCTCTTTGGCTCCCGACCACGTGCTCCTGCTCATTTGAAAAAATTGAAATAAATACTTGCAAGTTTCAAAAAAAAATCCCAGATGTAAGAAATGGTATATCAAACAACCGTGTAGAAAAACAAATTCAAATACTTTGTATTCTGAGCTACACAAAAATAACATATCTGATAAAATTTGGAGATTTGAAATGAGCATACTCAAATCCATACTTTCGTCATTTGTATGTAGCTCGGAATACAAGGTATTTGAATTTGTTTTTTTGTAAGGTTGTGGGATAAACTATTGGCTACATCCATGATTTTTTTAATATTTGTTAAAACTCAAAATATTTTTTATTTTATTTATATAAGCAGGATCGCTAGAGCTATGTGTCGTCGACGTCGATAATGTGGGAGCAGCTGGTGAGCGCCCACGCGCCAGACGGATGCGTGGAACGCCCACTCCTTTTGGAAATATTTTTCACCTATTCTTATTTGATATGCATTAATTGCACCATGTTTTTTTTGAAGAATATATAACTTTAGAACAACTGAAGATCCATTTTCACTTTAGAAGCAACTTTTGTTACCAATGAAGCAACTTTGGTGCAGTACGAAGCAATTTCCGTACACTACGAAGCAACTTTGTGTGTGGCGAATAAACTAGATTCAAACCAACCGTAAGCAATTTTATAACAGTATTGGACAATTTGACGATAGTAAAGCAACTTTACAAGAACAATTTGGTTATGTACTAGCAACTTCACAACCACGGTAAACAACTTCACAACAATTAAAAGCGACTTTGGTATGCTACAAAGCAACTTTGCTGTGTTATGAAACAATTTCGCAACAAAAGTAAGCAGCATCGTAACAAAACCAACTTTGTTGTTCGATGAGGCAAGTATAACATCGGTAAGCAACTTTAGAACAAATAAAAAGCAACTAAGAGTTGCTCCATCGCGCATGATAGTTGCTCCGTCACACTCACTAATGACGTGGATCACACGTTCCCTGGGAAACCCCAAGAGGAAGATATGATGCAGCAAAGAAGCAGTTTCCCTTGATTTCAAAACCAAGCTTATCGAACTAGTAGGACTTGGAGAAGGCTGGCTAGGTATCAACGGTGCCAGAAAAGGAGCTTGGCGTGTTGACGTAGGCCTGCACATAATCACAAACAAACTGCTTTGCCCCAACGAAACAGAGAGGTTGTCAATCTCTCCGGCTTGCTGAACACAAATAATTAAATGTGCAGATGAAAAATATGATTAAAGTGAAATATGACTAAAACGGTTGTAAACAGTATAGGAAAATAAGACCGGGGTCCACAGAGCACTAGTGGTGTCTCTCCAAAAGATACACATGATGGGTAAACAAATTACAGCATGGCAATTGACAGAATTGTGGACGCATAACAATGCTATCATAAAATAATATAGTTCACCGTTTCATCTAATATGAGCATTACGTCAAAATACATAGACCGTTATCCAACTGCGTCTATGACTAATAATCCACCCCGGGATCTCTATCCAGCATGTCACCCAGAAGTATTAAGTTGCAAGCAACAGATCATTGCAACAAGCAAAGTACATAATGTAAGAAATTTAAATAACACAAGGAATAACACCGCTGTTTTCTCCCTAGTGGCAACAACACATTCATGAGCATAAGCGTTTCTGTCAATCGCACTCAGCACACAAAGGCATGAACCCACTATCTAGCATAAATATTCTCTCTGAAGACACTAACAATTACTTGGCCAAAGCAGCCACTAGCATCGGAGAGCATGTAAGATCATAGATAAAACATAACACATAGATAAACAAGAGTAATGATTTTCACAATTCATCGGATCCATGCAAACACATTATGTAGCAGTTATAGATAATATGATCTTGATCATGATAGTCAGCTCACAAGATCTAAGCAATGGAGTACAAGGAAGAGAGACAACCATCTAGCTACTGCTATGGACCCGTAGTCCCGTGGTGGACTACTCACGCATCACTCCGGAGGCAGGCATGGTGGTGTAGATGCCTCCGGTGATGATTCCCCCCCCCCCCTCCGGCAGGGTGCCGGAAAGAGCTTCAGAACCCTCCTGATCTAGGGTTGGCGACGACGGCGGCCTCAGATGTTTTCTGGAGTATATGATCGGGTATCGAGGGTTTTCGCGTCGAAGACAATTTATAGGCGAAAGGGCGACTCGAGGAGGCGACGGATTCGCCCAGGTGGGACCCACGCACGCCCAGCACCTGGGCCGTGCCTGGGTGGCGTCTGGGGGCTGTGGGGCAACCCCTGCAGCTCCCCTCCTGGCTCTGTCTTTGTTTGTAATACCCCGCAGTTATAGGTTTTGAAAGGGTAGAAATAGGAAGTTTGCATCTTTGCATTCATGCATGCTTGAAAAGTCCGAATAATTTTCGCGCTTTTATGCAAAAAGGACTAGTGGTCGAGATAATTCGATCTAACATTAGTCGCCTATTTTGAAACCCTAGTTTTAAAGGATGGGTTGGGTATCAACTTTAATGAAAGTTTATTTAGGTAACCTCAAATTTGAATACAAATGTATCCACACTTGTAAGTCTTATCTTTATTCTCTCTCTCAAATCTTTGAATCATAGTTTATAATCCAACACATACATTTGTCCTAATATTCTAAGAATTCACATTCATGTAGTTCCACATTTCATTCTCCACAAAAATTTTAACAATCCTCATGACATTCCCAAAACAACTTCTATTACAAATTGCAATAATATATAACATCCAATACATTTTACAATTAAATTCCTATATACAATTTTAATGTCAATAAATTACAATATGTACTTTTGAGACAAAATAAATTACAAGAACTTTACAAGTGGATTTGTTCCACAATCTGTTACAAATAATGTTATCAGGTTCTATTACAAATTTTCTACTGAAAAGTAAAAATAAAAAGAAAACCTTATAAACTAAATCCTTTAGATAATCTTCTGAAATTCTTCAACCTGAAAAAGCAAACAATTCACAAAGAAAAGAGTTGTTAAGGTTAGTAATGTTAGCCTAGTACATTGGTACTGGCTATTGATATAATACTTGGCAGAGTGTCTAATTCCATGAATTGGAATTGACATTGGAAATCACAGTCCAAAAATCAAACCCAATATCCAACATTAAGCAACCTGATCATGCTCAGCATGCATTAAGCATGTAAAAAGGGGCAAAGGCAGAACCAGCTTACAACTTAGGCAACCTGAGGGACTAGCTGGTTATCACATGATCATCTCCAAAGGATGTCCAAAGGCAACAAGGAAACAGAACAGTTATCTCTGCCAAATATACAAATTAAATCCACCTTCTTAGTTGTGGTGTCACATTTATCATTAATTGATAAATGGACCCTATTCCTTTCAGCCCACAGGTAAAAACAGTTACAACCCAGTTACAATTCTAGCCACCAGAGAAGCCACCCAAATCCATCAAGTAAATATCAATTCTTTGGCAGCAGAGGGATGCCAAACATTCAAAACCATAGTGCATAGCAGGAGTCGACAGGAGCTTGATAAGACCAAGTGAGGTGGAGGGATAACTCCCTGCGCAAGGATCCTAGCTGAGAGTAATCCACAAGTGGATTTGAAACCATTCCACAACTCAAATGGATGGACTTGAAACATTTCATAACCAGATTGAACAACATCAGCCGGCAGAGCAAGGATAGGATCAAGGAGTGAGCCAAAAAGGGAGTAAACAATACCTTGGCACAGAAACTCAATCACCAGAGGATAAGAACCTCCATATTTTTAACAGAAGAGTAGCAATTCGAGGTGGAGGAGGGCCACTGCAAGCAGCTTACTCATTGCATGCAATTATCCTGGTGTCACCACCAGAATCATCAAAAAACCCTATAAATAGGGCAGCCAGCCGAATTCACAAGCACATCACACAGCCAAGCACATCACACACATTTCTGAAAATGTTCATCATCAAGAACATTAGCCACATCAAATCTTGCAGCTAGAACTATACACCTTAGGAAATTTGAAGCAGCTAGGAGGAGCAGGCTATCCACAAGACGCAGGTTGTCAGTATAGCCAGAAGACCAAGCTACTCAGCAGCAGCAGGTTGATCTTTTGAGTGTTAGGTAGAGAAGGAGAGAGTTAGCTAACTCTGATAATGACAGAGCCAAGCTAAGCATGTTTGCATGCATGGAAGGGGAAGTGAGGAATATCTGTTCTTATCAGAACCATGTTGAACATGGATTATGCTAAGGATAGATAAGAGGGAAGTGCAGCACCTGTTCTTTACTAAATACACAAGCCAGTAGCCTAGTATCTCTGTCACTAGAAGAAGCACAGGAAAGCATAAGAAAAGAATTTCCCAAAGACTAATTCTATTAGCCAGCTTCTGTGTAACTCCAGGGGAGGCATCACAGCATGCATAGCTAATTTTCTTTAGCCACAGAGATATTTCCACACCATTTCACAGCACAGAGCACAAGCTACAGCAACAAATTAAGCCAAAGCCCAATTCTTTCTTCTCCAATCATTTTTGCCAGAGCAAATCATCAAAATTAATTCCAATCTTTACCCCTCACACCTCAGATAAATATACAAGCATCATGGCATCACATATTTTCAACCAAGCAGAGCAAAATAAGGTACCAGTAGAATTTTTGCTAAGTACCAGTGAGAAATCTTGAGCAGCATAGGAGCTAAGCTAGATCAGAAGGGAGTTTAGAAGGAGGAGATAGCAGAGAGGAGGAAGAGGAACCTTACCGTGCGCCCATGGCCGTAACGGCATGACGACGGGGCAGTGCCCGTGTGGTCATGACGGAGGACCAAGGGAGGAAGTCGCACCGCAGCAACACCACTCCAGCACCACCGTAGCACGGAGGCGAGCTCCACACCGGCGGCGGAGCAGAGCAAGGGTCGGGAGCACGATTAATCGCGCTGCAACCGAGACCTCAACCGGGGACGAGCCAGCACGCACGCGTCGGTGGAGAAGAAGGAGAGCAGCTAGGCAGAACCAGAGAGCAAAGCCGAACCCTAGCCATGGCGAGGTAGCTCAGAGGAGGAGAAGCATGGTGGAGCAGCGCCATCACCGAAACCCTAACCCTAGGGATGGGTTGCGCACGAACACACCAGAAGAGGAAAAGCAGATCGACGGGGAGGAGAAGAGAGAGCGTCGAAAGAGCTTTCTTTTGCGCCCTAGCACGACGACGGAGACGGTCGGAGCACGCCGGAATCAGTCGGCGATGGCGGAGGCGAAAAGGGGATCGTGTCGACCACGGGAGCGAGAGAGGGAGAGAAAGAGAAGAGAGGAAGGAGAGAGTGGGCCGGATTGGTTGGTCCCACCGAACCGGTGAGGTTGACCTGGTTCAACCCAGTAAACCAAGGACTTGTTTGTAATTTCTAAAAGTTGCTGAACTCAAATCAAACTCTAGTTATAATTCAAATTTTAAATCCAAAATTAGAATCCGAAAAATCAAATAAAAATATGTTATTAACTCAAAATTTGGCAAGGATTTCAAAAATGATTTTTATTTGATTTATTGAAAAATATTTCTTGAGTGAAATATTCAAAGATCCTTAAGTGGAAATGATTTGAATTATTTTCCAAAATATTCAAAGATCCTTAAGTGGAAATGATTTGAATTATTTTCCAAAATATTCAAAGATCCTTAAGTGGACATGATTTGAATTGTTTTTAATATTCAAGGATCCTTCAGTGGAAATGAATTGAATTATTTTCTTAAAGTAAAATAAATTACCATTCTGTGAATGACTGTCCCGTAACTCATCCTAGGTAAAACACACAAAAAGGGAAAAATCATCTTAAAATATGAAGGGGGGAAATTTTCCAAAACCTTTAAAAATCATTTCATCTATGCATAATAGCATAAATTGGATTTTCATACATTGTCTTATAAAGACAATGATGTTGATTTTCAGAACACGAGGTTCACGAATCGCCGGAAGCTTTAGACTGCACTACTTGTCAGTCTCAAGGCAAGTTCATTCTTGCATACCGTTTGATGTATTTTTATCAAAGTACTTGCAAAGTTACCTATACGTTCCTTTCACTTGCATCAAAAAGAAAAAGTATTTTTGAATGATGTGGTATATACTATTGGTTGGCGATGGAACAATGGTAAGATGAATAGGTACGGTGTTCCATCGTATGGGAAAGTATATATCCTTAGGAATTAATAACCCCTGTTCCAGTGATCCTTTCGCCGTAGTAAAAGCATCAACCAACGGACTTTGTATGGGCGGGGTCAGTCAGAGGCTTCTTTTCTCATCCGCATATCCTCGGCAGGCCTACACTGGGTTGGGTCGTTGCGGCGGCCAACAGCGTGGAAGCGCGTGCTCTTCCTGCTCGACGGGGTAATTGGTGGGGAAGCTTGGGAGGGGTGTTGGGTATGCGTGGAACATGATTCCCCTACCGCATCACAAATGGGCGGATGTGTGTTGATTTGGGAGAAGCTCCACATGACTGGATGTCCTGAGTCTTGGCTATAACACTCATGGAGTGTAAAGAGAGCATATATAAGGCCAGGCAACTGTTGGGTAAAGTTATGCAACTCTGCAGAGTCAAACAACAAATTTGTGATTTCACAACCGTGTTCCCGGTATGGAACTACGAGATCGAGGCCGGAATGGAGTCCCATTTGGATTCACAAGACCGGTGGAGACTGTGGACATAGTTTTCAGAATAAAATCAATCTTTTGAAGAAATGTTTACAAAAACTTGCATCTATGCCAAAGACCCGAGGTTTTGGCAGTAACTAGTGCATGATACACCTTATCTATATATATTCAGAACTTGCTGAGTAACGCTGTTGCTCACCCTTTCCCTTTTGACCCCATGCTTAGACTTTGAGGAGGCAATCAAGGAGAGTTATGGAGCTTACCATGAGGACGAGGTGTACTACGAGGAACCTGATCTATCCGGAGGGGTGGAAGGCGTCGACTACCTGATTGCTTATGGAGGCGATGATGATGAGCCCGAGACTTAGTCTCCTATCTTAGGGGCAGGGCCGAGCAAAGCTAGACTAGTACTACTTAGGTTGTTGAGCCCATGGTTCTTAGTTTGCTTCTTTCTATCGTCAATAAGTTGACCTCAGACAACCGTACTGTAGTTGAAATTCCTCCCATGTCGGAGGAAGACGTTGAAGCTTTTGTACATTTCTGGCTTGTAATCTTTAGCAGTGTGTAATAAAGTGGACCCGCAATGTTTCTGTTGTACTACTCTGAGGGATGTAATATTTAGGATGAGTCCTTCCGTGGATGTTATGTCAACGACTTGTACACTACAATATGCAGTGGTGTGCGGGGTCACCGCACAAAAGAGGAAAAAAATCTGCCTAGACGACCCGGCCTGGAGCCGGCCAGCACGCCGGCCAGGCCGGCCTGGAGCAGTCAGCGATCGAGCGAAAGGAGCGGAGGAGCCAGGGGAGCCGGCCTGCTCCCCGGCCATGGGCCGGCCCGCGGGGGGGGGGGGGGGGGGGGGGGGGGGGGGGGGGAAGGCCGGGAGGCCACCCGAGAGCCCCGGCCGCGGCCCAGCCTAGCGGGAGAAGGCTGGCCGGGACACCACCCGAATGGCCCGGTATTGGGCCGGCCTCAGCCCCGGCCTGGCCGGCTGGCCCCTTTTTTTTTCTTTTTCAGATTCTGTTTTTAAAAATCTGTCTAATAAAAACTCCGAAGTAGAAATGCAATATCTCTCGCATACGAACTCCGTTTTCGATAAACTTGGACTCGTTGGAATCGTCACAACGAGCACAACAAGAATATGCAGAGAAACATCATAGTCCAAGAATATAATATATAGATAAATGGGGAAAGGTAAAAGCTCCCATTTGCAAATCGGAAATGCAATAACTTTCACCCACGAACTCCGTTTTCGATAATCTTGGACTCGTTGGAATCGTCACAACGAGCACAACAAGATTATGCATAAAAACATCATAGTACAAGAAAATATCATAAAACCAAATGGGGAAAGTTAAAAATTCTTTTTCGCAAACCGAAAATTCTATAACTTTTGCAATTGAAGTCCGAATGAAATAAAACCAATTTTGTTGGAAAGAGGACGACAAAAGCTACCTTTGAAAATGGCAAACAAGCAATGGAGATTTTGCAACGAATTGGAAGATAGAAATCTTCCGCACGGATGAACCGGCAAAATCTCCAATACCGAAAACGCAATAGGGGACGCATATGAAAACCGTTTTCGGTGAACTTGGCTTTGTCATGACAAGCACGACAAGCACCAAGACCACACCACGATAAGAGACAAATAAGAACCAATAAAGATGATTGCATGGATGCAAAGGTTTGTGCTCTCTACGGCGATACGATCACGATATTCGGTCGAGAGCCCCTCTTGATAGTACGGTTATCTATCCTATAATCCGGTCTCTCACTAAACAACATGAGACCGGTAAAATAGAAACCCTATCAAGATCATACCTTTGCGTTGCGCAATAATCCACTTGAGGTCGATGAAGACGATCTTCAACTCCTCAAGACGCACCACCTTTCTTCATTGCGCTTCGCTCGGTGAAGATTCACTTGATGCTCCCCCATACACCAAGATGGGAGACGCTCTTTTCGGCATATCTTCACTTGGCCTTGAGTGATGATCAACCCGCACAAAGTCTTGATCAACACAAACTTCTTCCCTTAACCTTGATTCCAACAAATGGAGATCAAGCAACTCAAATGGACACACATATAAATATAGCTCAATGCAAATATTAATCCATAGAGATTGTCATTAATTAGCAAAATCATGCATGGGGGCAACCATGCACTTTCAGAGAGGTCGTTCGTGACAGAGAGCATCGTCAGGGTGGGCGATGTACTGCACGAAGTGGACGACGTGTGGGACGGCAGAGGGCTGAGAGATGGCGAGCATCCTCGCAGAGCGATATGGCACATCGTCATTGTATGTGGTGGAAAAGCACTGAGGCATGAAAGATGATTTACGCCGGCGGTGGTCGACAATGACTAACTGTATATGATTTTTTCCTATTGATTATAGGTGGTGGCAAACGATATGTTTTGAAGTGCATGAGGAAAGTGTATGTCCCTCTGACCTCCACGTTTGAGGGTAGTAACCGGTGCCGATGTTGTCGTCCGCTTGCGTTGGAGGGCCGGTGTGAGGGATTGCGTAACTCATTTGGGCAACACACAATGTTTAGCAATTGTATAGATGCGTTGCACGTGCATGTGTACTAGTTGAAAACATAAGTCCATCTCATGTTAAATGTTGTTATTATTCTTTTCTGCCAAATGGTGAATAATATTGAAATCACCCTAACCAGCACATCGAGAGATGCTTCGCACATCCGTACTAGCTCATCTAGGAATTCTAGTTTTTACACCTCCTAAACAACACCATAATCATGTGTCCTAGATTTGAATAAAAGTTAACACAATAATCTCCTGTCATTTTTAACAGTAATAGAGGAAAAACAATTACACATTCACCGTGTGCCAGCAACAAAGGTGGAATCTGGTGACATTGCTAGCAAATGTTTTTGAGTTCAAGTCATAAGTATTTTTTTTAGCGGCGCATTTTTTCTGTTTCAGTCTTCTGCTCCAAATAGCCCCCGTAAATTAAGTGCAGACTGGACTCGCTAATGGCCTCGGGTGTTAATCACACTATTTGCGTGCCCTGTGCATGCGTCTAACGTCCTCACATATTTCTGGGCAGAGAGGTAGTAGATGTAGAAGCAGTTTCCATGGTTCCGGTGATTCACGCCAATGCGGTGGCCATGATCAACCGAGAAAACCATGAAAAATCTTCATTTTTTCATATTTGCATAAGTACCATATATCAATTGAAATACCTACATATAGACACTTCTCACTTTAGTATGGTAAATTATTGACACTATCTACTAAAAAACAGCTCTGCTGAGATATTGACAAGTGTAGGTTCTAGGAAAATAGTCCAGAAGGTAGTAGCTGGTTTGGGACGCTTGTAGTAAGACGTAAAATATGACTTTAATCGTCTACAAATGTAGGTAGTACTATTTTTGTTTTGTTTTGAGGGATACAAATGTAGCTAGGTACTGTACTATAAATGTACCACACAAAAAACAACTCTCATATTGTGTCTCTTTCTATATAGAATCGAAGGTGCTCCTTTCAAGCATTCGAATTTTTATTTTTTTGAAACTGCATTCGAAAAGTATATACCACGGCGTTGTAAGTTAAAATAGACGTCCTCACTGTTTCACAAACGAATTCACGAGAAAACAACACCGTCAAATTCATCAATTATCCACCACTGGATGTCTTAATTTTCTTATATGTTTCTCAGCCGCTGGATACACCGACCGGTCCAAAACACGTTGGCCCCCACTTTAATTTGCTTAGCAACATCCAGCACAAATTGACAAATAGCAAAATCAACGCGTGTCCATCCACGATTTGTTGTTTTTGGAAAATCAATTAAAGCGCATTGGAAACTTCCATTTTTATCAGTCTAAAAAAAAGAAACCTCCATTTTTTGTTATATGGAAATGAATCGTCTGCGCGTCT
Source organism: Puccinellia tenuiflora (assembly GCA_012064385.1). Taxonomy (NCBI): domain Eukaryota; kingdom Viridiplantae; phylum Streptophyta; class Magnoliopsida; order Poales; family Poaceae; genus Puccinellia; species Puccinellia tenuiflora. The sequence continues at coordinate 1,100,779 of QRDG01000015.1, read as the reverse complement.
TCTCTCTCTAGAAAAAGCTGCTGCTGCTGTTTCTCCTCTCCTCCTCTTTTCGCCTTTCAAAACCCAGACCACGCCGAAAGAAACCAAAAACCTCCCCTTGCAACAGCGCAGACGGGCGCAGGACGACGTAAGAGAGAGTTGGTGGTGCGCAGCGCGTGAGTTGGGAGGGAGTGTCGATGGCGGCGGGGGTGGTGGTCGCGGCCGCCGTGTTGGCGCTCGCCGCCTTCGCGTCGTCGGCGTCCGCGGCGGCGGCCGCCGGCGCCACGTACGAGGTGCGGTGGGAGGTCGGCTACATGACGGTGGCGCCGCTCGGCGTCTCCCAGAAGGTTCGTCGCGCACGCGCTCCCATCTTACCGCGAAGAAGCCGATAACCGCTCCTATCTCTCTGCTCTCCTCTTGAATCCTTCTTCGGACATGTTCTTTCTTTCTCCCGTGGGTTTCGGGTTCGCCGTGTTCTTGGAATTTCAGCAAGAAAAAACTCTCCCTTTCAAGTGTTCCTGACGTTATTTTCTGAAGATCTCGTGTCAAAAAAATACCACCTTTTCCTCTTCTTTTTTCTACTTCTCCCTTCCGCGGTTTCGAACGCACGATCTGGTCGTGGTACCTTCGGTTCCTCTTGCAAGGCCTTCCTGATCCGGTGGATTATTCTGTCTTAATTGTTGTTAAGGTTTTCTTTCTAATATTCGTGACACAAAAAACACCATCTGCGTCGCGTGGGTTTTAATTTGTCTTAATTCAAGACACCGTAACGGCCTTAAATCTCAAAATAAACCTGTGCTGACCTCGCGATCTTGTTCTCCTAAAAATAGGACGTCGCGAAAAAAAAGTCGGTATAAACTCTTTATTTTCCATAGATCAAAACTATTTTGGGTGGGGCTGGGTGGGACTCTGCCTTTGTTTACCTCTGTTTCTTGAGGTTTTGTTTCCACAGTACCACCAGTAGTATTATTTGGTGCTAATTTTGTGATAAAACATTAGTAGGTTCTGTTTCTGCATCAAATTTATATGTATCCATGTTGATTCATTTCAAGTAAAAATAGATTTTGCGTGCGCAAGTCAAAATTTTGGTATCTGAGATGCAAAAGTTTGATGGCGTGGATGCAAAATTGGTATACGATTAATCCTTTTTTATGCAGGTGATTGCAATCAACAACCAGTTCCCTGGCCCACTCCTGAACGTTACAACCAACTGGAACGCGAAGGTGAACGTCCAAAACAACCTGGATGAGCCTCTCCTCCTCACCTGGTAGGGCTTATCCTAGATTCAGAAAAGCCTTTCTTTTTTTCACAAATTCATTTCCCTGTAAAAATATATGCATGCAGCTGATCATAGAAGTTTGTGAATATGAATTTTGCAGCTCATCTTTAGCATTTTCTGTTTTTTGATGGCTTCTTAGCTGTACTTCCATTTCCATGGTGGCAGATATTAGGCATGGTCTCATGCAAGTGCCTTGCCGCATTTCGATTTCTTCTGCATTTGGGGGCATTTATGGGCTTAATTTGACCAGGCCATGGCATAACCATCTGCGGACGTCACTGTGCTTTCTTCCATCGATTTTCTCAGATCATCTGTGCATAATTATCTTCATCCTTAGCTCTAAATGTATATTTATTTTTGCAGAAATAGTTCACCTCTTTTACTGTCTCTGTACTTTATATGATTATTAGAAACTACAGGAAATACATCTCACTTTCTTTCAGTACTTATAATTTTTTCTTGAATTAGATCTACATCCAGTAATCAATATTCTACTTTGCAATTACAATCGTAACAAAAACATTGGAGATGTTTAGTCATAATGTGGGACATGGTAGAATGCTACTTCCTGAGGTCCCTTTCGGTATACTCCAACATTTAAAATGTGCATCTGCACGTCCTTTGCACAAGCTGCCTCTTTAAACATGAAGTGAAAAGCTCTCCTCTCTTATGCATGGCAGGGATGGCATCCAGATGAGGATGAACTCATGGCAGGACGGCGTCACAGGCACCAACTGCCCGATCCCTCCCGGCTGGAACTGGACTTACCAGTTCCAGCTCAAGGACCAGATTGGCAGCTTCTTCTACTTCCCTTCACTCAGACTCCAGCGGGCTGCGGGCGGGTACGGACCGGTCACTGTGAACAACCGTGCTGTCGTTCCGGTCCCCTTTGACCAGCCCGACGGTGACGTCACCTTGTTCATTGGAGATTGGTACACCAAGAGCCACACTGTAAGCCTTGATTCTGAGCCTTGTGTCTGTGGTTATAATTTGCAGTTTAGTGATAGGTAGTATTTCATAGATAATCTGGGAGAACACTCAGAGGTTTCTTGATACCTGTCACTGTATTTCTTGATCCCTGGCAGGAGCATGATATTTTGTATAGCTGACGCGTATAATTGTTCCTGTAATATATAGGCAAAATGTTAGTTCATCAGAAATTCATTTCTCAAGTTGCTCTTACCTTAGTCTGATTATTGGCAAGGGAATAAGGTTTTCCTACAGAAAGAAATAGAAGTATCATCTAATGAGTTGTCTGATCTATGGATTATGATGTTCACATATCTAGTTAAACATTTTTCCTTTTTTCCTTGAAATGTGACGTGTTCTCTGTACCATGTAGGAATTGAGGGAAATGCTAGATGATGGCAAGGATCTTGGGATACCTGATGGGATTCTGATAAATGCAAAGGGCCCTTACAGATATAACACCACACTGGTTCCGGAAGGTCTTCAATATGAAATTGTTGGAGTTGAGCCAGGTAACCTGTCTTTGATCACACAAAAAAGCTTCAATGGCAGTTGTATGTGTCCCCAATTCTCATATTTTATACATTATTATTGTACAGTCCTTATTTAAGCTAGTTATGTATACCAAGTTGTAGTAGGCAGTATTAAAATTTTCTATGCATAGTGAATATAATCATCAACTGTTTGAGTTGGAATTTTGGGGGGGAATTAAATTATCACATTGTTACCAGAAATGAATTAGTATATCTAATATTACGCACAGTAGTGTTATGTATTCTCATTGTAATAAAGAGTCATATTTCTTGTATTTTTAAATGTGAATCAGAATTGACAAGAGTCAAAGGAAACATGATTAGAAGATTATAACTGGACTTGGATATCAGTGCCAAGATTGTTTACATATGCATCTTCCTGATCAATTATCAGCACTACTGCAAATGCTTCCAAACTCTGTCATATGAAGTATAATGCTACAAAATCCCAATCCTTCAAACAGGCAAAACATATCGCTTCCGTGTTCACAATGTCGGCACCTCAACGAGCCTCAACTTCAGAATCCAGAACCACAACATGCGCCTCATAGAGGCTGAAGGAACTTACACTAATCAGCAGAATTACACCAACCTTGACATCCATGTCGGACAGTCATACTCTTTCTTGATTACCATGGACCAAAACGCGAGCAGGGACTACTACATCGTGGCGAGCCCAAGGTTTGTGAGCAACGAGTCTCGCTGGCACGATGTCAATGGTGTAGCAATCATGCAGTACTCAAACTCCAAAGGCAGTGCTTCTGGCCCCCTCCCTGATGCTCCAAATGATTTCTATGACAAGTACTATTCCATGAACCAGGCAAAGTCTATCAGGTCAGTACTGACGAGATTATCAACATTATTCTAATGTTTTGTTCACATATAACTTACAAATTTCTTTGGCACTTGTATTACAAATTACAATTAACTCTTGGCTGGAAACTTATTCTCCATGATGTGTCTTGCCATTGTTCTTCACAGAATGAATGTGAGTTCCGGTGCTGCCCGTCCAAACCCACAGGGATCATTCCGCTACGGGTTGATCAACATCACGCAAACATTCATCTTGAAGAACGAGTCACCCTTGCGCATCGACGGGAAGCATCGAAGGACGATAAACAGGGTGTCGTACTCACCTCCTGAGACTCCACTGAGGCTTGCTGATCTCCACAACCTGACCGGGGTCTATAAAACTGACTTCCCCACAACGCCAAGCAATGCACCACCAAGGAGGGCTTCCTCTGTGCTGAATGCTTCTTACAAGGGCTTCCTTGAGATCATCTTCCAGAACAACGAAACAGATGTTCAGACCTACCATATGGATGGTTATTCATTCTTTGTCGTGGGGTATGCAACGATGAAATCTTTAGTTTTATGATATTCAGTCTTAAAACCAGCCAGTTACTCATATAAATGAGCATTGCTATGTTCTGAATTTCAGGATGGATTATGGTGAGTGGACACCAAACAGCAGGGGTTCATACAACAAGTGGGATGCCGTCTCTCGCAGTACTACTCAGGTAAACACATTTAAAAGATCATCTGATCGTGTGTCAAAACCATAAACTTATGAACGCGCATTCGTGGTCATTCTGAAGAATTGTTACACAATTCTGTTTTTTTTCATTTTTCCAATGCCAACAACAGGTATTCCCTGGAGGGTGGACTGCGGTTCTCGTCTCGCTCGACAATGTAGGCATCTGGAATGTCCGTGCCGAGAAGCTGGATAACTGGTACAATGGGCAAGAGGTCTATGTGAAAGTCGCTGATCCACTAGGCTACAACGTCACTGAAATGATTGCTCCAGAGAACACTCTCTACTGTGGTCGGCTGGAAGACATGCAAAAGTATGTCCTGAGCTGAACGCTTCAGTTATTCTCTGCACCCTGCTCTTGAGCTGTGATTTCTTACCTTGTATTGTTGACAACCTTTCAGGCCGCAGATACACCAGACAAGCGACAAGTCGTCAGGGCATGCCATGGCTCGATGGAGCACGGGGCTTCTCACAACCGTGTCAGTGATTGTCACAGCTGTGATTTTCAGTTAAATTTGACAAGTTGCTAAAAATTTGTTAGTTAGGCATTGTGAGGATTGATAGAAAATACATGTGGATGTGAACAATATACAGCTTGTAACAGGAAGAGTTCTTTTCCTACGTATTCTAATGGTGACTTTGAATTTATTGAGCATAGAACATCTTGAGAATCTATTTGCGCAAAGTTCAAAAATTTATACTTTGAAATGAAATGTTTGCTCTAGTTTTTATTATATTGGTTTATGTATCAGGAAGGTATATTTGTCTTCCAGATACCACGATGGTTGATTGACTTGTGAGCATCATGCAAGAAGATTTAATTTACAGGCATGATTATCTCTTAAGTTACAAGAAAATTTTATTTCCACGATCACACACAAGCAGTACAACAAATAAGGGTCACATAAATACATTCACTATTCGGGTTGTTCATAGATAGACATACTCACATCTATCAGCTTGTTAAGTAGATTTCGCACAAACAAATATGTACGAAAATATATCAGGATGCACTATACTATTGCTTATGGCTTCCTCACGATTCAAGCTTGATGGCACTTCTAGATCTGTTTGCCAAGAAAAAGGAAATTCACATTCAGGGCAATGATGTTCCAGCAAATAGCCAATATAATTACTCAACGACATGCTCATTTCTTTCACATATATACTTTCATTTCCCTATCTGTTTTGAAGAAAACTAGAAAAGGTACATGGTCAAGTGTGCCAAATCAAGATTACCTTGTTTACGGGTCTTGGAACAGGCGTATCTCCATTCGCCTGCTCCTGTCAAAGTACCGGACAGTTGAAATGTGCTGGACTCTTGCCTTGTCCTCACCCTGGATAACCTCCATGAACTCATCATGCATGTCCACAAGCATCAAGTTCTGCAGAGACACAAGGAACTCGATGCCATGCGGTGCTTCTTTGAGCTCAGGGAGTTTGAACAGCGCCAACCACTGGAGGTTTTGCATTGTCTGCCGCTCCATAACAACCGACTTGACATTCACAAGATCACCCATGACAAGCGTGTGGAGCTTAGGCAACCACCCGCTCTCGAAGAGCAAGCTCTCCCCATCGTAAGTGCCTATAAACTCGAGCACTGCCAGGTTGGAGAGATGGGAGAGGGATGCAAAGGGATCAGTGCTCAGCTTACTGCCAAGGAGAGAAAGCTTCTTGAGTCTATTTCCAACTGTCTGAAAGAAAGGAGACTCCATCACACTCTGCTGCAACCTGCCTTCAAGGCGAAGCTTGCGGAAATTCTGGAGAGGGGAGTTGAGTTCTTGGAAGTTGATGTAGTTCCCTTCAGCTGCTGCAACCTTTAGCGTGCGAAGAAACCGCATGTTGCTGATGGATGCAGAGAACCTGGGGTAGTGCACGTTTCCGACATCTTGGATCGACAGTGTTCTCAGCTGCGTCATGCTCCCCAACTGTTCAACAAGGGGCACACTCGCGAGAACACCTTTAAGAGTTTGCAGGTCCATTGACTCCCACACCCCCTTTGGAGTTTCAACACCTCTGGACTTCTCAACGACTCCAAACAGCGCAGTCATCGCCTTCCCTGCAAGTAGGTGCCTTAGCCTCTTCAGTTTGGTGATCCCAGCTGGCAGCTTCTCCACATTGGTGAGGTAAACATCAATTGTTTGGAGGTTGAAAAGATTCTCGATTGACCGAGGAAGCTGCCTTATCTTTGTTCTTCTCAAGCCAAGGTACCGCAGATTGAATAAGCATGACACTTCTTCTGGTAGCACAGTGATGGCAGCATCTTGCAGCTCCAGAACGTTCAGGTACCTTCCAGTGCGCTGTGTGCTCACAGAAGGAAAAGATGAACAAGAAGCATCAAACTGGTAGAGAGAGCGAAGGCGAGAAGAATCTGAAACTGGATGGACTCTATCACTGTGCTCATGGATCGACAAGCGGCGGCACTTGTATTCAGATTCACTGGGCTGCGATTTACTATATGTCATGCAGAAGGTTTCCTTCTCAGATATGGAAATGGCCAACTCCCGCACAATGTCGTGCATCTGGAATTCTTTCACCTTTCTGAAGTGCTTCCGCTCCACAACCTTGAGCAAGCATCGGTCTATTAGCTCATTCAGGTACTCCTCAGCGACTTCTTCTATTGTTCTTCTCTTCTCTGGCTTGACAAGACCCTCTGCCACCCAGAGCCTGACAAGTCTTTTCTTTGTCATCATGTAATCCTCTGGGAAGATGCTGCAGAACACGAAGGCATTCTTTAGGTGGCTCGGCAAGTGCTTGTAGCTCAGGTTCAGAATCTTCATCACCGAGTTCAGCTCTTGGCCATGCGATCTGTCGCACAATTCCCAGCTTAGCTGATCATTGTACTTACTCCACTCGTCCGTGACCAGTTTCTTGAACGAGAGTGTGTTGCCTACGGCCACTATTGCTAACGGCAAACCATCACATTTGTCTATGATCTCTCTCCCCAATGGCTCCATTTCTTGGGGACAAGATCTATCCCTGCAGCTCTTGAATGCCCATCTGCAAAAGAGACTCCAAGAATCTGCCTCATTTAGCTTCTGCAGCTCAATAACCTGATCTTCACTTGCTAAAGAAGCAACTTCTTTGATTCGGGTTGTTATTACCACCTTATTTCCATTGACATTATTGTTTCCTATTATGCTTGCCAGGTCCATCCAAACATCTACACTCCACACATCATCCAGTACAAGCATGAACTTTCTCTGTTGCAATGTTCTCTGGAGGATATGTAGGAGATCTCTACCGCTAACAGTGTCGATGTCAGATGGACATGCACCTTTGAGGATGTGTCGAATCACTTTCCTTATGATGCCATAAGCATCGAACTTCTGCGACACTGTGATCCAAATATGACAATCAAATTGATTCTTTATCATCTCATCTTCATACATGATGTTGACAAGGGTAGTTTTTCCAGATCCCCCCATGCCCCACACGGCAATGACCGAGGTCGAAATTACTCTTGCAGTTAACCATTGAATTAGCTTTGTTCTTTCTTCCTCAATGCCCACCATGTCATTAGCTGGGTAAGAAAGATAAAGAGGAAGGCGATGATCTTCAGTGCTGGTTGAAGCTCTACCATAACCTGGCAGTTGAATCTCATATTGCACCCGCAAATTCCGGAGATTCTCAAGGTGGGATTGCAAGTCCTTGAGCTCTCTTGCAATTTTGTGCCAAGGAGCCTTCCCAAGTTTACGAAAGTAACTCAGGAATTCCCCGGTAATGAATTTGCTATTGTGCTGAACAGACAGGTAGAGAAACTCATCCATGATATCCTCTATTTCAAATGCTAGCTTCCTTACTTCCTGCAAGTAGACTTCAGTAGGCTCATCGTAGCCTTCCTGGTTTTGTGATTGGCGCAGGAATGCTTGCATCAACTTGAGCTCAACTTCAATCTGCTTGATTCGGCTCTCGATCTCGCTTATTATTGTCAACTTTGCATCTAAACGTGCAAACATTGTTATGCTTGCAGATGACGCCAAGACAGATCCAATTTTGCACAGAGTGCCAAACACCACACCTTCTGCCATTTTGTATTTGTTTAACTGGCATGAAATTTTTGGTGTATTAGAAATCATCACCCTTAATTTTATTAAATTAAAATATTATCATGATGAAATGGTGTGTCAAGTTCCTTATAAGTAAGCATACGTTCCACGATTTACTGAAGTAAGTCACGAAATTTCTGGAACACTAAATACAGTTAGAATTAACTAGGAATTATAAAATCAACATTATTAAGCTCAGATTAGTACGCCAGCACGAGAAGTGGACACTGATGATATATGATAAATTGATATTCATGCAGAACTTTTGTTTCTCATATTTTCCAACCACGGTTGAGTTTTTTTTTTTTTTTTGGACGATGACCATGGTTGAGTTTGATATTGAAATTTCATAAGTTGTTAATATCACCGCCTGATGTTTCTTAGAACTCCGTAAATCTTGTAAACCTGATTTTCAAAGAGTTCACAAGGAGAGGGCGGTTTGCGGCAATGACTTGTATCATTGTATGCACTAGTTCCCTACTACATCATTCAGAAACAAATGGAAAAAATCGAAATAATTTGGAAGTGTTAAAACAACATGTATTTGACAACCCAAAAACTTCTGGTCAAAATTGGACCCACAGGACACGAAAGAAAAAAAAAAAGTGGGCTGTGAATGTTACCCATAGTATTATGCACCATTTCAGATTTGACCACTGCTCATTTCAGATTTGGTATTATGCACCTCTGAATTTTTCTTAATATGTAGACTGAATTTCCACCCAAATATTGTGGCATGGTAGGTACATAGATGTTATTTGAATGATATCTTTCTTTGGAAAAAACCATTATTTTTGAATGGTGAGCTAGAGGGCTCTCTGGTGCTAATTAGCACAACATATTACCAGAAGGATTTATATTTGTTTTTTTTTTCTTTGGGTACCCGCCGGAATGATTTATATCCTGTTTCTCCCAGTATCCTATTCTCAGATTCAAGCCAATCTACTCGCCAATCAAAGAAAGAAACGGCATACAAGCAAAGGAAAATGCCTCGAAAACAAGATCGATGGAGCATTGCTTACCTTCTGTCCTTCTCTCTCCTCCCGCAAACCCCTAGCTAGTTTCCTCCCGTCCCGCCGTCGACTCGCCCAATCCACAACTAGGTGCCCCACCCGCCGGACTTAGTGGAGAACCAAGCGTATCTGCGTTCGAAGCAACTGGTCGGAATCCCGTCCCCATGGCGGGGTTACTGGGCGAGGCAGAGTGAAGGGGCGGGGAAGAGACCGTGAAGGAAGAAGAGGCTCATACACGGTGGTTCAGTTTGCGGTCGCCTAGGCTTTGAAAATTTGATGTTTTCATATCCGACGAATGTCATTGCATTATATAGCACAGCATCTGGATATTTTTCTTTTGAGAGCAATCACATATTTCATTAATCGAAAATTAAGTTACATGAAGCAACACATGTGGACACTAATAAAAGACAGATCAGGATAAAATGATTATCCTGAAAACTTTGCAGAAAACATCGTAAAAGATTAAGAAATACAAAAAGATCCATAAGGTTTCCTGCAACTATCGAAGTTAGCGGCCGCTGCCCAACTCCAACGTTGCCAAGACGCACGCTGTAAGAGATGCCGAGCCTCCACCATTGAAAGATCCAAAAAAGCATCTGGGTATTTATGTCCGTTTGCGGTTGCTAAATTATACTCCACTTTGCTTAGTACGCCTCCGTCCACGTATAAATTTAGTCAAAACTCAATGACCAAAGTTATAGAACAAAATATAAATATTTGTGATACAAAATTAATAATGTTCATCATAAAATATATTTTCATACTGTACTTATCCATTATTGTAGATGTTGAGATTATATTATATATATTTGGTCAAACTTAATAATGTTTGACTTTTTACTAAATTTCTATTCCTTATTATTGGAGCGGGAGTTAGCATTATTTTATAATCTACCCACATATAGGTAAGCACAAAGATAGGCAAAAACTATTAAGAAAAACTAGGTTGTCATAATCGACCTTAAACCTAATACTGTTACGGTTTTTTGTTATATCAGGCAAAAACCAAGATTAGAATCACTAGATTATAGTTTTTTCGAGGAATTTGTATCATGGCATTAGAATCTATAGTATTTTTGCAGCCTTTTCTAATCTGCAATTGTCTGGAATTTTCGAAAGTCGAGTCACCTAAAACTATAAATATTTTAAGCCAATATTAGTGCGATTTTTGTTTGGTGTTGACCAAGCCTTAAAAATGCAACGGTGATTTAAAAATGCATATTATTTATCAATAGTCAATTGTCCGCTTTGCACTATATTTCATAGGAGAATAAGAAAGACAAAATTATCGGAGCATAACCTTAACAGCTGGTGTTCTAAAGTAGAATGAACCTTAAAAGTGGACGGGGTTAATGCTATCCGACAACTTTATCATTTTCGAATAGTACCCTATAAGTGAAAAGGTTTATTTTTTGTCGACAGCTTCCAGACAACTCTACATTTGATCATCCAATATATATCTTTAGGTAATAATAAAATTTACCGTCGAGGAATCCACTACATCGCCTAGTTAATAAAACTATAACACTAAAATTTCTTCGTCCCTCGAGTATAAAAACTGTGAATATTGTGATCGTTTGTTCCAAAAAAGAAAAGCGGTTCTGGATGATGTGGCACGATTTTGCACACACGGCAACCCAGTCAATATAATAATTGACAAACATATGAAAGATTGGGGAAGGCCATTGTTGAAGTATAGTTTCCTCATAAACTCAATTAATTTGAATAAAAGTAGGGCAATGGATAAAATCATAGAAAAAATGAAAATAACTGAGTTTTAGGAAACAAAAAATTTGCTGCAAAGAAAGACTCTTCTTAAATGAAGAATTACAAGAAAAAAGAGAAAAAGAAATACATGAAAAATAGAGTGAGATATACTAAGAAAAATATGAAAAAATATGGAGATTAAAAAATCGAATTAAGTTAATAGAGATTTCACCTAATTTCATGGTTTGCTAGAAGTTTCTTAAATTCCATCATTTTCCAATATATTACTAAAAAACTAAAATTCTAAAAATATTTGCTAACTCTTCTGGAAATATTATGATTTTCCTAAATATTACTTGAGCCTCTTTCCTTAATTGTTTTTAAAACTTGCATTGGCAGAGCTGCCACATGTCTAAAACCGCTAGCACATCATCACCAAAAAATCAAAATCGCTTTTAGTAGACCTAGGGACAAGATTCCGAGACTTAAGGCACCAGATCTTTATAGTATTAGAGGTTCTAGGACCAATCCTATAGTTTCGCATTAGCTGATTGAACAGAATTACTTACTCCTACGAAAAAGAAACTACTTCATAGCAAATAGTCAGTGATGTGTTTGCTCAACCAACTAGGTCATCCAGACCACCAATTAGCTACCGTAACTAAAAAAAAGCTACAATAGACAATTGGTTCGACAAGAACAGGGAGAAGCCAGGAAATTTATATTGGGAGGGCCAATTGAACATGATGAAGCTTGGAGGGGAACATAAAGATTAATTTAGATATCAACTACACCTAATTTGGACGGTTGTTCACACATAGATTCAGCATGGGGGGGAGCCGTGGCCTCAGCTCGCCCCCGCTAGCTCCCTCCCTGTGTAAGACGGACATTTATCAATCTCGAAAGAGGCAACTTAAAATGTCCGGACGCTCCCATATTATGTTTGTTTGAGCGTATCTGGAAGGCGGGTGCGCCCAAGGGCACCCCAAATGACCCTCCAAACGGACTGTCATTTTTATTTTTTTTCTATAACATTAAACTTGTATACAAATTTAAACATCGTCAAATTTAACTAATTATTCATATGGAAATTTTACCTAATTAAACATAGGGTAAATACAACATAGTTCCAAAACATAGGGAAAATTTAACTAAACAAACACTAAGCAAACTACCAATCCGAGTAGGGGTCGATGATGATCGTGGCGGTTTCGATCGAGTTGTGCATGGTGGCTGCTGCATAGCATGGCCACTAGGGCCGTCCTCGGGCTCGGGTTTCTGTGTCGGCAGTGGTGGTAGCTCGATACCCTCGTCTGCGTCCACCTCGTCCCAATTAGAGATGCAAGTGGGATCCCACTTAAATCCCACTTGTAGTACAACTGAAGATTTGTGGTGCAATTTTTGAGGAAAAATTTACACTAGAAATTTACAAATGAACTACAAGTGGGACTAAGGTGGGATCCCACTTGACACCTTACTCCTAATGAACCCCGAAACCACCAGAGTCATCGGGCTTGAGTTTAGGGACGACAACAGCATACATATGATGTTGCTCCGTCGTGACCCACCGTTCCGGCAGATGTGGCGCAGTGCACGAGTGTCGTTTGATATTGTGCTCTTGCCAGAATGTCTCGTTCCAACGAGGGAACCCCAACGCATACATCGGATTTGCCTGTTCCGTCACTGCCAAGCTCCCTCGGCGTCAGACAATCTCAGCGGTGCAGACAGCAGCAAAGGGACCCCGACAGGGTTGAGGTGTCACCCGCTCATGAGGCGGCCAGCCGTCTGTGTCTGCAATGTATTTGTGCGCCCGCGCCGGCGGCCTCCACATCGTCGGAGGTGCGTCAGACGGTGAACACTGTGGAGCAGCGGTGGCTCGGCTTGTTCCGGCCCCGAAAGTTGAGGGGCTTTCGGGGTGTCCGGGAAAAAAGGGCTCACTTTCAGACCAACGACGAGATGGCCTTAGCAGCTGTGTGAAATCATAGAAAATCTCACACGTCGGGTCGTCAAACCACGATTTCAAGGTTGGTGGTATGAACGGGGAGTCCATTTCAACACCTACCGAGGGCTTGACTTAGCATAAGTCAGGGTTCCAAAGGTGGCAATCCGAGTCCACTGCACAATGACAAAAGAAACTGAGCTAATAAAAAGAGAGACACCGAGAAAACTGAGCACCGAGCAGGTAGCCTAAACAATATAGTACACTGCACATTTAAGTCTGCAAGGTTGACATATTTACTTATTATTGAAGAACCGTGAAGTAAACCTTATCGCCTCAAACAACAGAGGGGCATAAATATACTGCATTGTCTTGACATTTGGAAGAACTCAACTGAACACTGGTGACCAGCTGACAGATTAGCGATTAACAAAGTTGAAAATCCCAGCAATGCCGCCATTTTATTGCCCATCACTTTCCCTAGAAGAATAAGAAACGCATAAAATTGCAGCTCAGCATCATGGCTCATGGGCGACCCATTCAACAATGACAACAACCCACTTTTGTAAGTACATGTTGTAATGGAAAGAAACTGTTGAAAAAGGTTGTGCCAGTACGCTGTTGCATCTTGGGTAAAGTGCATGCCCTCCGCTTGCTTGTACTGGGCATGCTGTTAATTGTTCTTCGGAAGAAATAAGAGAAAAAGGGACAATGTGAAAACAGATGACGGTCCATCAATTCAAGACCACAGCAAAACGTCTGCTCATGCCTGACACTATCAGCTCTGGTGTGTCGGTGTTTTCTTCCTCGATGTGACAATAGACAAGCTGAGGGAGCTTATGTTTCCTCCATGCGTCCAAGATGGTTAGTACTCTTGAAAACAGTCATCCAAGCTGCTACCGTTACCTGACCCTCTAAGCAGTTTGAAGAACTTGCGCCTGGCAAGGCGAAATTTACAGCATCAAAGGAGTACAGAGTATGCTTGAAGTCAATCATCTTCTAGCTTCCGACAGATTGTCATCCCGTCCCCAATTGGCACCTGCAAACCCCTCAATAATACAATAGCAGTCTTAATTACGATCAGTACTAGAACACACGACAAGTACATGGGATATGATGCACTAATTAATGGTATAAGCACATCAAATGTTGAATCGGTTGAACAAATATAAATATAGTGAAGACTGAAGAGGACTCCAGTACTCTACACATTTAAGGGGTGCTTAGATGAGAGGGAATGTGAAAATTTTGAGATTTAGCTCAAATTTCGAACTAAAACCTAAGGTCCTCAAGATATGACAGTGGTTCGAATATGCCTAGACAAACAAATTTCTGAAGTTTGGTTATGTACTGTGTTGGCACTGCACTACTGTGACACATGCTTGCTGGTGCTCACATTTTCTAAACAACAGAACAAAGTGCATACATAAAGGTATTTCAAGGCTTCACAATCACCATTTGCATGCGCCCCCAATCAACCCGACGACCGCAAATGCGACGGTCGATCGAGCGGCACGGACCAATTCATCTTAAGTAGTCCCTAGTAGGAAGGAGTAGGCCTCGGTGACTCATAAATATACTACGGGAGGTGGAGAGAGAGGAACATACCATACTGATATTGACACGTTTATCCTCCAAAAGTTTCTTATTGAAGTTCCTTATGCTGATTGTCTTTGGGTCATTCACCTATGTAAAAAATTGGCAGACGTATTATCTAATCTAATATCTACCTTGTAACATCTTATCATCGCAAAGATAAAAAAAAGCAAAGATAACTTACTAGCGGATTAGCAACCTTTCCGTACCACAAAACATTGTCCATAACAATTAAACCACCAACTCTTACCTGAAACACAACAAATATAATGCTCATCGTATAGAAATCATAAACAATGTGATCACCGTGTACAGAAATTATAGCTACAATCATAATAGTTGTACAACGATGGATGATCTTCCAAATTATTATGAGAGAACGCTATGGGGAACAACATAAGCTCAAAGATCACATGTATTATAGACTATAACAAGCAAGCCCAAAAGGTAAACTGCATGCTGAATCTTACTAGCTTAAGTAGAAGTTCAAAATATTCCTCATACATTCTCTTGTCTGCGTCAACGAATGCAAAGTCATAACTAGGGAAAATCAGAAAAAAAAAGAAGATTAGTTAGAACATGCAAGAAGTCAACTGATATGATGATGGAGTATACCAAATAAAAATTGTTATACCTGGAAGCTTCACCAGACTCAAGTAGTGACCTTAGGGAATCCACAGCTAAAGCATGCTTTACATCAACCTAAGCATTGTTCAGACAGGCAAGCATAGTAAAATCTAGTAAGCAAAAATACAAATTGTCCTTGCATATAGTGTGCTCTATATTCCAAAGGTTTTCAAACAAGGGCAATATTTCACTTTACGTGTTTAAAATCATTAAAAGGTAATATTTATTGGTTAATCCTACACCAATTAGATTCCATACAAAATGAATGTGGTGTATTATATAAACTATAGTGGGCTACTTAAGTCGGTATAATATCAAATAAATCTAAGAACATATAAGGAAACTAAATGCTAAGGAAAATTCGATTTTTTTTCACAAGTTCTGAAGTTCCCCCATGAACATAATGCTTGAGAATTTTACCATCACACCAAAGACAAGTTCTCCAACCTACTGAAACCCTGATGGAGTTTACTGAAAAATTATAGCTAAGCAAGTAAGGATCAAGAAGTAAACTAAAAAATGGAAAATCATGTAGTTAATTTATTCGGTCAAATAATCTCACAAAGCAAGGTGCTGAAAACAATAACCTTATGTGCAACGCCAGCAAGTCTGTAGTATCTCTTGGCCACTTCTAGACATCTTTCATCCCTTTCACAAGCAACCAACAGACCTGATTCAGGAAGTGCTAGTGCGACAGCCAATGACGAATATCCCTGTGAAAAGATTCAGCGGAATGCTATCCTTAGGTCAGTACAATTTCAACAATTGTGTAGCCTTTGTACATAAGTAGCTTCTTCACAAGGTCTAGAATGATTATTAATCATTGCAACACTTGACATACACAATGCATCATCCATGGTATTATTGTCGAAATATTGTTTCAAAAAAAGAAAACATATGCAAAGTTCAGGCTTTGGCATTCGAAAAATACCATGTAAGGCCTATTGTTATATGCTATGGAAAGATATAGTACACTAGTTCTTATTCACATATATGCATGTTCATTATTTTCAGGTAAAATGACTGATACAAGAGATGTTTAAGATGATTAGTTAACCCCACTCATATTGGTTCATGTTCACACATACACATGTGGACTATTTTCAGGTAATAATGATTGATAGCAGAGATGTTCAGGATAGTTCGTTAATGTATACAAGTTCGTGATCATGTGTTCACACATACAAGTGTGAATTCTATGTTGCCTGCTAGGATAACACATCAGAAATTAGTATAACGTACATGCTTCGGTTACAAGTATTGAAAGTGTTTACTTGCTGAGGATGGAAGTCATGAAGTTCTGAATTAGAAAACTCTCAATTAACCTACAGTAAAGACGCCGACTTCAATGCATCTCTGTGCCCCAAGAATTTGCACAAGCATCGCCAGAAGCTGAGCCTGTGCGGGAGAAACCTACCAAGAAAAAGCAGCCAGCTGAAAGTGATTTATCATTGTACACAAATTTGGTAACATATCAAGGAATATATTGTATCTTTAAGAAGAAAGAACTAGACAACGTATATCACCAAAGAGAGACAGTAGTACACACATGCATTCGGTCACTCCATGTATAGCGAGAACACATATTAGTATGAACTTGTTAACAATTGCAGGAACATAGTAAGGCATTTCAAAAAGAAAAACATGTTTATTTTTTATAAAGGGAGTCTTTATTAACTCAAAATCGCATCACTGTGAGACAAACAAGAGAGTTACACCTGGCCCAAAAAAAAATAGCACTGCAGTTAACTTGTAAATTATAGAAACAAAACATGCAGTGTCGATAAAACGCACATGATGAAAAATGGCACACTGAAGCTGCAGCTAACTTGCAAATTCAGTGTTTGAGTCACAACAATGCACCATCTGTAGTTGTGCTGTACTGGCAATCTAAAGACTCTAAACCGTGACCGCAGTTCATGTACGCTATCTACCTGCATCTGGCTCCCTCTCATGGCCGCCGTCTCTTCTCGGAGGTCCCGGAGAAGCTAAATAATCAGTCAGGGTAGGATAAACAAGCACGCATTGGGTCAGACCCTGACCGAACTGCAGCGAAATTCGCTCGGAATGGAAAGGGGGAGGAGGAGGAGCGCACGGGGTGCTCGCGGACGTTGGCGAGGAGGTAGTCGTAGAGAGGCGGCTCCATGGCCAGCTGCTTACGCCCGCGCCGCGCCTCCTCCACCGCCAGCGCCGTAGCAGTCGCTGATGCTGACGACGCTGCCGAGGATGAGGAGGAGCACAGGCTGCTGCGGCGGCGGTGGCATGGCGGCAAGCAGCTGCCTAGAGGAGGAGGGGGAGTGGTGTCTGAGGCAGCCAGGGTTAGGGATTGGAAGGCGCGAGGAGGCGCCACGCCGAATCCGAGAGCCGCGGCCGCCGCCGGAGGAAGGGAGTGGCGAGCCACGGCGGAGCGACGCATCGCCTTTCTTTTCTATTTTTCTCTTTTTCGTCGACGAGAGCCAAGCGCTGACGAGCTTGTCGGGGAGATTAATAGGAGGCTGCGCATCTACCTGGTCGTCTTGGCAGATGCCGGGAATGTTGATGGCACCGAGTAATTTTCCGGCGGCCAAGATAGAAGCATTTCCAGCGGCCTTACTCGTAAGATCTTGTTTGTGTAACGACCCGGCTTGGATCGATACAGATTCGGTTGTAGGAACTGGATAAACCGGAGAATTGGAAGGGGGTGAGATTAGCAAGCAAGGGGGAGAGACGAGGAGGAAGGTGAGACACGCCAATAGCGATTGACTTCATTCATGATCCTCTCGACATCCAATCCCTGAGCTTATAACTGCGCTCCACACACACACGGGCCACAGGCGGCCATTTCGACTTACGGCCCACGGCCAGCCCACACTTAGGTATGACACACTGCAGCTTAGCTAAGGAGGTGCAGGTGTGACATTCGCCGCTCCTGGAGACAAAGCACCTTCCCAGATTGATGATGTTGGGTAGCGCTCGCGTAGCACATCGTAGTCTTCCCATGTCGCGGCTTCTGGCGGGTGATTGCTCCACTGGATGAGAACCTGCACGACTGGGCGATCTCCCTTCTTCCTGAGACGACGCTCCAAAATCTCCATCGGTTGAGCATCTGTGGCCGTCAGGTCCGGTGGCCTGGGTAGTTCACTGAACACGGGTGAGTAATTGGGTGTGAAAGGCTTCAACTGTGACACATGGAACACGGGGTGGATCTTAGCATCTGCTGGCAACTCCAATTTGTACGCTAACTGTCCAATTTTCTGCTCCACGCGGAACGGCCCGAAGAACTTGTACGCAAGTTTCCTGCACGGTCTGTTGGCCACTGTGGTCGGAGCATACGGTTGTAGCTTCAGTAATACTTGTTCCCCTACGACAAAGCTGCGTTCTGTGCGATGTCGATCGGCTTTCTTCTTGAATCTGTCCTGAGCTCTCAGCAACTGTTCCCGCAACCGTGCTGTATGTGCTGCCCAGTCAAACTCCTGATCAGTATCCTCCGACGAGTTCCACTCCAGCATTGCACCCAAATTTGGTTCTCTCCCGTACAAGGCCATGAACGGAGAGCAAGTCAGAGAGGCGTGAAAAGTTGAATTGTACCAGAATTCTGCTGCAGGTAGCCAGCGCCGCCACTGCTTGGGTGACTCGTGCACGGCTGTTCGCAGGTACATCTCCAGACATTGATTGACGCGCTCCGTCTGTCCGTCTGTCTGTGGGTGATAAGCAGTAGAGTAGAGGAGCTTGGTACCAGCAGCAGACAGCAACTCTCTCCATATTGCACTTGTGAAAATACGGTCTCTGTCCGAGACGATAGTGAGAGGCACCCCGTGCAGCTTGATCACTTGATCCCAAAGCGCCCTAGCCACTTGCTGAGCTGTGAAAGGATGTTTCAGCGGTATGAAATGTGCAACCTTTGTCAATCGATCCACGACAACCATAATCACTTCGAATCCATCTGACTTAGGCAACCCTTCCACGAAATCCATTGTTATGTCTTGCCATGGTGCCTGAGGTACGGGAAGCGGCTGAAGTTTACCTGCTGGGTTGGCATGCTCATGTTTTGACTGCTGGCAAATCTGGCACTGTCGAACGAACTCTTCCACTGACGTTTTCATTCCCCTCCACATAAAGAGTTTCTTGACACGCTGATACGTGGCCGTAGCACCCGAGTGACCCCCCACTGCACTGTGATGTAAGGCGCTGATAATCTTGGTCTGAAGGGCCGAATTTGCACCGATGAACAGCCGGCCGTGATAGCGAATTAACCCCTGATTCAGAGCATAACCTTGGTCATCCGGACTGGATATGGACAATCGCGCAACCAATTCTTGTGCCGCGCTGTCGGTTTCGTACGAATTCTCCACCTCCTGGGTCCAACTGGGCTGACAGATAGACAGGGCGTTCGCCGTCAGCAAATGCCCGACGCGAGACAGAGCATCCGCCGCGCCATTCTCCGCGCCCCGCTTGTATTGGAACTTGAATTGCAATCCAACAAGCTTTGACATTGCCTTGCGCTGTAATTCCGTGTCCAATTGCTGATCTCCCAAGTTACACAAGCTTTTGTGGTCCGTAACAATGGTGAACGGCCCCCGCTGCAGGTATGGCCGCCATCGATCGACTGCCATCATCACCGCAAGAAATTCCTTCTCATATGTCGATAGTTTCTGATTGCGAACGCCCAGAGCCTTGCTGAAGTACGCCACGGGGTGGTTGTCCTGGACGAGTACGGCTCCAATGCCCGTGTCGCATGCATCTGTCTCAATGGAGAAGGGGCGGTCGAAACGGGGCAGCGCGAGGACTGGAGCGTGGAGCATCGTCTGCTTCAATTGTTCGAAAGCAGCTTGTGCCTGCTCGTTCCACTGGAATCCTTTCTTCGTGAGGAGCTGTGTCAGCGGCTTCGCAATGATTCCATAGTGTGGCGCGTGCTTGCGGTAGTAACCTGTGAACCCAAGAAACCCACGGAGCTCGGTTGCCGATGTTGGAACTGGCCAATCTTGCATTGCTCGAGTTTTCTCCTTGTCCGTGGCAACCGTTCCCCGTGAAATTACGTGCCCGAGATACTCCATTTTATCCTTGGCGAAGGAACACTTGGACGCCTTGGCGAATAGTTTGTTTTCCCGCAACAATTCCAGCACAAGCCGCAGATGTTTCTGATGGTCCTGCATATTTGCGCTGTACACAAGTATATCATCCAGAAAAACGATGACAAACTTACGTGTATATGGGGCGAAGATAGTGTTCATCAGACACTGGAATGTGGTCGGCGCGTTGGTCAGCCCGAACGGCATGACGCGAAACTGAAAGTGGCCGTGATGCGTCTTGAATGCCGTTTTTTCTTCATCCGCTTCACGCATTCGAATTTGGTGATAACCGGCTCGCAAATCCAACTTGGAGAAGTAGGCAGCACCCGCGAGCTCGTCCAGCAATTCATCCACGATTGGTAATGGAAATTTATTTTTGATGGTCACTTGGTTCAGGCGACGAAAATCTATACAGAAACGCCAGCTCCCGTCCTTCTTCTTAACCAGCAGAACTGGTGCAGCATATGGACTCATACTGTGCACTATGACACCCGTGCGCAACATCTCCTGTACTTGGCGTTCAATCTCATCCTTCTGGACCGGGGAGTAGCGATACGGCTTAGTGTTTGGAGGCTGTGCTCCATTTTCCAGTGTAATGGCGTGGTCGTACTGCCGGTGTGGAGGTAACCCAGATGGTTCCACGAACACATCTGCAAACTCGTTCAATAGAGTGCTGATGATGTCAGGTACACTGCCATCCTCGTTGTCACCAAGTGGAGCTTCTAGCACTGCTATGGCCCAAATATCATTGGTTGCCTGTAACTGCAGTAATTCTTGCATGTCAACTGCTGCTAACTGTGGTGTTTCAGTGGGGCGCACCCCTTGCAGTGTAATCTTCTTGCCCTGATGCTCGAAGGCAATGGACTTCTTCTGCCAATCGCACTGCATAGGACTGAAAGATGCCAACCAATCCATGCCCAACACCCCATCAAAAACCCCCAAGTCCAACACCCGCAAATCAGTGTGGAAATGGTTGTCCTGACATGTCCACGGTAACTGTGTCACCATCCTATCATAGTTAAGCAACTGGCCATTTGCCACTTTCACAGGCACTGCTGGAATGGGTGTTGTGCTCACTCCAATGCTGTCAGCGAAATTGCTGTTAATGAAGCTGTGTGTACTGCCAGAATCAAGTAGTAACAGCATGGTCTGATCTCCCACTTGTGCTGTCAGTCTGATTGTAGCCGGAGACTCTGTTCCCACCAATGCCTGTGCTGACAATAGGCAACATGCCGGTGGTTCTTCAGGTTCGTCCAACAACTCGAGAGCTCGCACTGCATCTTCAGACAACACTTCTCCATACTCTCCCACTTGGATTGTGAGTAGTTGCCCTTGTCTCTTGCACTGATGTTCACGACTGTATTTATCCCCACACTTAAAACAGAGGCCATTCGCTCGCCGGTAATCCCTCAACTGACGCTCTCGCCCGAAATCATCACCGCTAGCTCGTGGTGCAACCGGGGCTCTAGGTGGTGGTGCAGGTAATGCCACAGCTTGTGGTGGATGCCCGGTTGGCACAGGACGTGTCCGAGGGCGTTGTGCCTCTATTTCCTCCTCCTGTATCTTGGCAAACACGGTCGCTCGTGTGATGCTTGTTGGTGCCTGAATTCTGACCACTGCCCGCAGTTCGTCCTTCAGTCCCAACAAAAATTGTGTAACAAAGAACTTGCTACTGAGGGATGGATCCAGTGCCAATAGATGATACATGTAAGTGTCAAACTGTAACCGGTACTCAGCTACTGAACCCGTCTGACGCAATTGCAGTAATTTGCTCATCTGAGCTTCAAACTCATCTGGCCCGAACTCGTCAATCACCGCCTGACAAAACACCTCCCAAGTGATTATCCTCCTGGACTGACGGAACGCCTGCAACCACAACGCCGCGTGCCCATTCATGTACAGCGATGCGGTAGTGAACCAGTTCCCTGCCGGCACCTTGTAGAGATCAAAGTATGAGAGACAACGATCCAACCACAGCGTCGGTAAACTGCCTTCGAAACGAGGGAAATCATGCTTCGGTGGTTTGACAAACCCGTCCTCGTCAGCCTGCCCCGCCGGTCTGTGCTGTGGTGCCTGGTGCTGGTGAAGATGCAGACGCTGCGGCTGCGGTAGCATCTGCGCGGCTGGTGGCTCAGGCATGAGCGGGGCCCCATCGTTCACCAGACGCGCGGGCGGAGCAGTTCCGCTGTACTCTCCTGAACGCAGATCAGACAGCACCGTCGCGGACGGCATGCGCGGTGTCGTCGCCGCCTGCCGTGCATCGTCCAATTCCTTCTGCGTGAGGTCGATCTGCTTGCGGACACTCTGCAATTCCTTGGTGATGTCCGCGTTGAATCCAAGCTGTTCCCCATGGCGCTTGTTTCCCACCGCCGTTTGCTCATCGAGGCGCCTAATGATTCCCTCGAGCAGCGACTTGACTTGATATGTGCTCTCCTCCATCGCCGTCAACACTTGTTGGGTCTGCACGGAAGGCTTCGTCGGCGTCGTTGCGCTCGCTCCAAGCAGATCCGACCGGGCTAGGGATTTTGGGCGATCTTACCGAAGTAATTCGCACCTTTCACTCGGAATTACGGATCGATGCCGAGAGAGTATGAGACGCTACGGATCCGAAAATTTTCTGGGTGGATTAAATGGCTCTGGATACCAAATTGTAACGACCCGGCTTGGATCGATACAGATTCGGTTGTAGGAACTGGATAAACCGGAGAATTGGAAGGGGGTGAGATTAGCAAGCAAGGGGGAGAGACGAGGAGGAAGGTGAGACACGCCAATAGCGATTGACTTCATTCATAATCCTCTCGACATCCAATCCCTGAGCTTATAACTGCGCTCCACACACACACGGGCCACAGGCGGCCATTTCGACTTACGGCCCACGGCCAGCCCACACTTACAGGTATGACACACTGCAGCTTAGCTAAGGAGGTGCAGGTGTGACAGTTTGATACTAGGGTTTTAAGAGATTAGTGAGGAGGGATTAGATGAAACCCTTATCTTCACCCAATCCCCCCGAGTCCTCTTTTCCTTTCAATCCCCTTCCTCAACTCAGGTTTATTGATTTACACGGATGATCCTAATTTTCTTGTACAGAGAAATAAAAGTGTGATGTAGCCAACAACCTCCAAGCACTAAATCACAAAAGAAATATACTCCGTACATATGAAACGACATAATAAATAATAATTATGTAATAGGATAACTTGCTTGAATTTCAAGATGCCAGCAAGAAAACAAACATTATACTCTGTATAACTTATACTAGCAAGAATAAAATATTCCATCCATTAGTCAAACTGAACAATATTGTTAGTTTGTGAATCGCAACGACAAAGTACAAGTGGCAATGGCGGTATATCTTCTCCAAAGTGCATTATATTGAAAGATTTCGTATCAAACATGAAACGATTTTTCAAGTGAAAGACCAGAGGTGACGACAACAAGCAGAACCAACAAACTTCAATCTTTGACAATGGTTCACAGGATTTTCACTTCATGGATGGGCCTAGACCAACATGGTTGTAAAATACAATTGTTGTTTCAATTCATGGATGGGCCTGGACCAACATGGAATGAAATTTCGTGGGAAGAACCAATTCAAAGAAGCAATAACTAATTTTGGTATGGATGAGAGAAAAGAGTTCAAGTTCATTAAGGATGAAGGAGACCGAGTTAGAGCAAAGTGCACTTGGGCCAAATGTCCTTGGGTGTGTCTATGCAAGAAAACTTCAAGATTGAGAGCTGTCACATCACGTCTTTTAAAGATGAACATTTTGTCATCAAAGGAGAGATAGTTCTTTAGTGACTAGCACAAGGATTGCAAATAGATTTGAGCATGATCAAGGCTAATCAAGAGTGGTCAGCTGCACAACTAAAATCCATTATGCAAGAAGAAATGTTTGGTAATTGCATACAAAGATTAAATGGGCGAAATCAATTGTTGTTGGTAGAATGCTTGATGCAAAGCATGGTGAATACATCCACATATTTGATTATCAGCTGGAGATGATAAGTAACAATCCTGTAATAACATGTGTAGTGAAACTGGACCCAGATTTGAGAAGTGTAATTTTCACAAGTTCTATATTTGTTTTGATGCGTTGAAGAAAGGGCTTCTTGCCAGTTGCAGAAAAGTGCTAGGCTTAGATGGATTCTTCTTCAAAGGGAGAAGGGCAGAATTGTTGAGTGGTATAGGCCGAGATGCAAACCATCAAATGTACCCAATAGCTTGGGATGAAGCAGACGGGGAGATAAATGAGACTTGGGATTGGGTTTGCAACCTTCTTTTCAATGATCTCAAAATTGGAGATGGAGACGGTTGGGTGATCATATCGGATCAACAAAAGGTAATGATACTACACCATTTGTTCTCAGTTTTTTCATGTAGCTAATTTTCTTGTGATTCATTTACATCTCGCTCTTGTGATTCAATGTTCTCCGTTTTTCCACGTAGGTAATTTTCTTTTGTTGTATTGTATTGTTATATATGGAATTCAAAATGCTGTACAGAACTGGATGCCAAGGGAAGAGCATAGAAATTGTGGCATGCACATATATGCTAATTGGAGGAAGAATTATAGAGACAAGAAATGACAGAAGCTTTTTTTGGTGTTGTGCAAAAGCTTCAAGCCCTATGTTGTTCAATCTTGCAAGGGCCCAGTTAGCACAAGAAACTCTTAAAGGAGCTTTGGCAATCATGAAGACACACAACCCCATCATTGGAGCCGAGGATGGTTCAGGTTAGGTAGTGATTGTGATTCTGTTGACTACAATATTTTCGAGTCTTCTAAAAAGGGATAATTGAGGCTAGATGTCTTCCAATCATTAGCAGTCTAGAAAGTATTAGGCAGAAACTTATGATTAGAATCCAAGAAAACAAAACTAAGAGTGAGAAATAGGATGGTAACATTTGTCCTAGTGTCCTTAAAACGCTTAAGAGGATCATCAATTCCTATGCATACTGTCATGCTATTTGGAATGGTGATGCCGGCTATATGAGGTTGTCTGTAAATCTTGTGGAGAATACATATTGTTGCAGATATTAGCAGTTGTCAGGGCTCCCATGCCCTCATGCAATAAATTGTATTTACATGGAAACGAACATTTTAGATAACTATATGTCACCTTTGGATGGTATACTACTTGACCATCGACCCTTTTGCAGTAATAGGTTTGATATGATGAGTAGGGATGCAAGGGGAGATGCCGATGAAGCCCAAGAAGCCAAGTCATCCAAGGTACGCTTGGAGGAGGAGAAGGAAGAGGAGTCTACGGCTCAAGGAGTGGTACTACCGTCCGCTCCCCGCGGTACTACCAGCCAGCCCTAGGCTTGGTACTACCGCCCCGGTACCACCACCACTACCACGCCACCCCGAAATCTCCTCTTGTCTCCATGGTACCTGGCCGGTACCAACCTAGTACTATTACGGACTCCGAATTAAATATATTCGTGAGTGTGTTCATCGTTACTACTGCTGGGTGCACCGGTACTACCACTGGGTGCACCAGTACTACTACTACCCTCCTAGGTGCGATCGTACCACTGCCGCCACTGGTACTACTGCTGCCTGTGTGCAGTTTGGGAGTTGTCCTTTGTATCTTATCCTCTCACCTACCCCCTTTAGGCCTAGATTACAAGTACTCCCCCACCTCCTCAAGTTTAGGGTTGGAAAAGAATAGACTAGAGAGCTGAGCCATGCTCCCCCATCCCTCCTAATGTGGAGAAGGTCCCCTTGTGGATCAAGGCCTCCCCACATGGAGCTGTACCTCTTCGTGTAGCTACTCTCTTGCATCGCAACTCAAGTAGAACATGCCAATCTTTCCCTTGAAGATTCAATTGGATCGATGGACCCGCCGGTAAGAGAAATCGGTTTCATTGAGCATGTGGTTGACTTGAGTTTTGGGATCCGGAGGCTACTCCGTTGGGAGATCGTTTCCGAGTTATTTATCATCGTAGGCTTCACGAGTTATATCCACTTGCATGTGTTTTAGCGTGTTCGTCGTGTTCCTCATCCCACCTCGTACCAATCTATGAAGATTGGGCCACCCTAGAGGTTGAGGCTACATCACCTAGGACGGTTGGACCAAAGGAGAGTAATAATCCTGGTAGGAGGAAGAAAAATAGAACTAGAGATGAACAAGAAAAACCAAAGGGTACAAGGGTGAGAAAAGTTGGCACTATGATCAAGTGTGGTCTATGTAGAAAGACTGGACATAGTAGGACAAGTTGCTATAGGAGTCATGGAATTGTCTCTACAAGCACAACCGCACGACCAGCTCCAACTAGAAGTGCAAATCCACTTCCAATGGTAACTAATTTTGCACCTTATTGCCACCTTATTACTTAATAATTCCGCACCTCGATCATTGTTTATCAGTTCTCCACCTTATTGGTTACTGCTTGTTGATACGTGTCAAACGTATCTATAATTTTTGATCGTTCCATGCTTGTTTCATATCATTATTACATGTTTCTACCATCATTACTTGTAATTTTCTGGCATTTTATTGTACTAACCTATTGACAAGATGCCTAGTGTCAGTTCTCTATTTTCTGCTGTTTTGTATTTCAGAAAATCCTTAGAATTGGACAAAAAATTATGGGAATTACTTTTACATGGAAACGAAGACGGAGTCCGAAGGGCGACCGAAGGGGGGATTTGACGATTTGCCACACTTTAGTTTGCAATTTTATTATTTGCCATTTTATGTGTCACTGACAGGTGGTGGTCATGTGGAAAATAATCAAATATCAATGAAAAAGTGTGGCAAATCATCAAATATTCCCGACCGAAGAGGGGCCATAGGGACCAGGTGTGGCCTCCAGCCGCGGGCTGGAGGAGGGCCGCGGGTCCAACCCACCCCTCGGCACCCTCTGACGCTTATAAAATCTCTTTAACCCTAAAAACATAAGGACGATGAATATTTTTCAAAGAAATGCTCCCGAAGCCGCCGCCATTTTCAACCCTAATTCGGGAGGGTTCTGAACCTCTTCTCGACACCCTGCCGAAGGGGAGATTGATCCCAGAGGCCTCTTCATCGGCATGGCTGCTGCCGGGATGATGCGTGAGTAGTCCCCCTTGGACTATGGGCCCATAGCACTAGCTAGTATGGTGTCTCCCTCTTTGTGCTTTCATGTCTATGATCTCGTGAACTACCCTACATAATCAAGATCGATATTATGTAATGCTACATGTTGTGTTTGTTGGGATCCGATGAATTGTGAAGTTATGATAAGATTATTCATGATATCTTTATGTGTTATTTATGCTCTTGCATGCTCTCTGATGTTAGTGGTTACTCTGACCAAGTGATTACTTGTATCTCCAAGAGGGAGTATTTATGCTAGATGCTAGGTTCATGCCCCCTCCGTGCCTGCACTCGAGTGACAGAAATGTGTAAGGACGAGGGTGTGATGTTGCTACTAGGGGTAAAACATCGAAGTTTATGACTTTGTGATCATGATTATTCTTACATCATGTACTGTGCTTAATGCAATTGTCTGTTGCTTGGAACTTCATACCGATGGGTGACATGCTGAATAGCGATCCCTAGGTGGATTTTTAGTCATAGATGTAGTTGGATAACGGTCTATGTATGTTTGACGTGATGCCTACATGAATAGTGCATACTCCCTCCGTCCTCAAATAAGTGTACGTTTAGACATGTCTTAAGTCACACTTTATTAACTTTGACCAACTTTCTAGAAAAATGTAACAACATTTATTACTCTAAATTAATATCACTAGATACACCTTGACATGTAGTTTAATAATATAGTAATTTGATATCACATATGTTGCTATTTTTGTGTAAAATTTTGATTAAATTTGAAAATGTTTGACTTCCAAAAATGGAATACGTACACTTATTCGCGGACGGAGGGAGTATGAATTCTCTATAGCATAGCTAGATTAAGTTTGTGTCACAATTCTGTCAATTGCCCAACTGTAATTTGTTTACCCATCATGTTTGCATTTTATCTTCAAGAGAGACACCACTAGTGAACCTATGGCCCCCGGTCCATCTTTTTCCATTGATCATAACCTCATTTACTTGCTTTCCACCATCGCTTGCTCGCTGGTCCGTTTCTATAAATTGTTCTTTTCCTCGGTAGATTTAATCCCTTTATTTTCAGCAGACCGGGAAGATTGAAAACCTTCCTTCCATTGGGGCAAAGTGAATTGTTTGAGTGTATGTAGGTCCGCACTTGACGATGATCAAATGCTAGAGATCGTTGTTGGGTACCTCGCTATTGATCTTCAAGTCCTACTGGTTCGATAACCTTGGTTCTTAACTGAGAGAAAAACTTGTTGCTCGCTACATCCCATGCCTCCTCTTGGGGCGACCATCGATGAATATTCACTACATCATTGTAGCCATCACTTGTCTACTTACAATAATGCTACAGGTTTCACAACAAAGTACATCAACTACATCAACAAATAAAGGAAGAGGAAAGCTACATCAACAAATCATCTCAAGTACTCTGTTAACAACTGGAAGAGGCACGAAGCCGTTTCCTCTCTTCTTCCTCTCGCGACCAGAGAGACGAAGAGGGAGACGCCCGTTCCCACGTTCCCGTTTCTCGCTGGCAAGGCCACATGTCCCCTAACCCTCTGGCTGCTACTTTGGCGGCGGCGGGAGGGGGTGGGGACTCTGGTTCTCTGCTTCGGCGGTGTAGATAGGATAGTTAGGGTTAGGTTTTGGTACCATGACGACGGCGCTAAGGTGGTGATGGCGGCGACATCTGGGATAAAGTTTCTTCGGCTCTGTTCCCCACCCCGACTTTGGTGTCGTTGGCATCAACCTTGTGGGGGCCGGGAGGAGGTGGTGGTTCAGTATTGGCGGCGAGACGACGGCGGTGACAAGGCTTTGGCCTTTTGTCTTCCGGCTCCATCCCTGTTGCAGCGGCGAAGTCTCTGTCGCCGTTGAGGAGTTTGTGAAGCTTTGTTTATGGATGTATGTGTTGTGGCGTGGATCTTGCGGTGGTGGCTGTTTGCAGATCTGCGGGAGCGGATGGTGGTGGTTCTGGCCGTCTCGGAGGGTTCCTCCGCCTGATGTGCCTTTTCGAATCAGATCCTGTCCTTCGGGGTTGGTGGCCATTGCGGCTCGTCATTGCCTTTTGGCTAGAGGCTTCTTCAGCGCTATGGAGTGGACCAGCTTCAGGTGCTCTCCTTCTCTGACGACGGTGAAGGCTGGGGTGCTTGATGGTTGTGGTGACGGCGGTTTGCAGTTGTTCATCTGCTTGTATCCTCTTTGTTTCTCTTTGCTTCTATGTGTACTCGCTATGTATCCTTTCTTGTTCGAATACAAGTGATGTATGCCTTCGGGCATACAGTAAAAAAAACAAATCAATCTCAAAACTCCAAGAAAAGGACAATAAACACTAGCAATAGAAGTGGTAACATTGTCAAATGTGCATGGACTTGTGTAGGGATCACAAGCTAGCTCAAGTGTTACTTTCAACATCTCCTATGGATATGCTTATGCGCAAGCTACTAACAACCATGTGAGCCGGTGATACGTCCATTTTTCATCACTATTTTACATCATAATTCATCTTTATTCATTGATATATTTCATATTATGATGCAATACTTATGTTATTTTATCTCATTTTGCATGTTTGGCAATTATTGGAGATGCATCCACCGGAGCCTGGAATCAGCTGGAAAAGTACCTGTCAAGACACCTCACTTTGGAAGCTCCAAAAATTCCAGAAAAATTCGGAGATAAATATTATGGGAAATAAGCCATGGAGCCAAAAGGGCGCACGGAGGCGAGCTCCAGGGAGCAGGGGCGCCCCCCTGCCGCGGGCCCACCCTAGGCCGCGGGTGGGACCCGCCCCTGACCCCTGTGGCCCCCCTCCGGCTCCCCTTCGGTGTATTACTTCCCTTTGACCTAAAAACGTCGGGGGTATCGACGAGGAATTTTTCCGCCGCCTCCACGAGGCGGAAACCAGACAGAGAGAAGAAGAGCTCCGGCAGGGAGAAATCTGTCGGGGAATTTCCCTCCCGGAGGGGGGAATCGTCGACATCGTCATCGCCATCATGCTGGGCATCATCGGGATCATCATCAACACCATCTCCATCATCAACACCATCATCACCGTCACCGTCCCATCTCATCCCGCTGTAGCAATTGTCATTGTTTTGTTATTAGTTCATTGGAATCGTATCCTGGGTGTTGATTACTACTTGTAGTTGATGCTTGAGAGTTTTATTGGTGAATTGTCTTTACAATCAGATTGTTGCCCTTATTCATATCACCTCTGATCATGATCTATATGATGTCTTGTGAGTAGTTCGTTTGGTTCTTGAGGACATGGAGAAAGCCTAGTTGATAGTAATTGCATAATGTTGAGTAATATTTAATGGTTTGATTTATGTTGTGGTGTTATTCCTCTAGTGGTATCGTGTGAACGTCGACTACATGATACTTCACCCTTCAAAGGGCCTAGGGGAATGCATAGTGTATTTAGTTTGCTTATGGTAGGGTTGCAGGAGTGACAGAAACCTAAACCCCAATTTGTGAACTGGTGCACTAGGGAGCGTAGGGTCTCGGAGTTTAAGGCTGTGGTTAGGTTTTTATCTTAATTACTTTCTTGTAGTTGTGCATGCTTGCAAGCGGTTTAATCACAAGTATGTATTTGTCCAAGTAAGGGCGGTGCATTAGCATAGGTCCACCCACACAGCACTTTATCAAAACATTGAAGGTTAATCACCGGCGTGCAATGAAACTGGCTAGGCAGAAACTCCCATGTATCCTCGAGAACGTTTTAATCTTCACAAGTAACACAACCGGCCTGTCATTTGAGCTTAAAAGGATTGGGCTATTTGCTGCAATTATTGTAGCACTCTTTTATTTACTTGTTCTTTATTTGTTCTTTAAATCAAAAATCCAAAAACATTTCTCTTTTAGTGTTTGCAGTGAAACCTTGCTGAAAACCACTTGTCAACACCTTCTGCTCCTCGTTGGGTTCGACACTCTTACTTATCGAAAGGACTACGATAGATCCCCTATACTTGCGGGTCATCAAGACTCTTTTCTGGCGCCGTTGCCGGGGAGTGTAGCGCTATTGGTAAGTGGAATTGGTAAGGAACTCTTTTATTGTAAGTGTTGTTTTTATTTTTGCTTGTTACTTTGCTTCGTTATGGAGCACTCTTCACTTAATATGCTATTTGGGAGTGACTCTGCCACCACACCTGTAGTGGATAAGAGTCCTCCGCTCTCTGAAATTGATCCATTTAAAATACCCATGGGAATTATTGATCATGTTATGAGTAACCATTATGCAGGGGATGGAACCATCCATCCAGGTTATCATTTTCTTTATATTAAAGATCTGTGTGAGCTATTTAAGATTGCAGGTATGTCAAAAGAGGTAATCATGAGGAAATTATTCTCAATATCACTAAAGGATAAAGCTATGTATTGGTATATGCTTCTGGATAATTCTCACATGATGGATTGGAAAGAGCTTATGTCTCTCTTTTATTCTAAATTTTATGCTCTTCATGAAATTCATCAAGATAGAAATTATATTTATAACTTTTGGCCACATGAAAGAGAAAGCATCGCTGAAGCTTGGGGGAGGTTGAAATTTTTAATGCTTAAATGCCCCAATCATAAGCTTCCTAATGATATAATTGTTAAAAAAAATTATGCGAGGCTGCCTCGCTATGATAAGGATATGCTTGATGCCTCTTCTCTTGGATCCTTTACAAACAAAGAAGTTAATGCTAAATGGGATTTAATTGAAAGGATTTATCGCAATGCGGAAGATTGGGAGATCGACAAAGGTAAAAAATCAGGTATAAATTATGAGTATGACTGCATTAAATCTTTCATGGAAACTGATCATTTTAATATGCTTAGTACTAAGTTTGGGCTCGATTCTCAAATTGTTGTTGATCTTTGTAAATCCTTTGCTGACCATATTAATATTCCAAAAGAAAAGTGGGATAAGTATCATGAACCATTTAAAGATGTTTGTAAAACAGATGTGCTTGCTAGTGATGATGTGCCTGTTCAAACAGTTGAATCTGTTTTACCTGCTGTTTACTTTGAAAAACCACTCGTTCCTATAAAAATTAAAGAACACTCAATCGTGGCTAGTGTGGTTAATAAAAGTGAAAGGAAAGCTTATGAACCTGATGAACAACTTGAAATTGCCTCTCCAGTAGCTTTGGTTAAAGATCTTGTAACTGAGAACGTCGATGGAAGTTCTATTTATTTTTGTGTAGCTGCTACTAAGATTGTTAGACAGGATAAAAGTGCAAAATTTGTTGGTACTCCTGTTGTCTCTGTCAAGATAGGTGATCATTGCTATTATGGATTATGTGATATGGGTGCAAGTGCAAGTGTTATTCCTTATACACTTTATCAAGAAATAATGCGCGAAATTGCGCCATGTGAGCTTGAGGATATTGATTTGGAGATTAAATTGGCTAATAGAGATGTCATCCACCCGGTGGGAATTGTCAGAGACGTTGAAATCTTATGTGGTAAGGTAAAATATCCAACTGATTTCCTTGTCTTGGGGTCGGTTAAAGATAAATTTTGTCCTATCATATTTGGTAGACCTTTCTTAAATACTTGTAGTGCTGATATAGATTTTAAGAAAGAAAAGGTCTTTGTTCAATTTGCTGGAGAGCCGTATGAATTTAATTTTTCCAAATTTGCTAGACATCGTTATGATAAAGAATTACCTAATGAGGATCTTATTATTGAAAGAATTGCTTCTATTGCCGTGCCTCCTAATGATCCTTTGCAATAATATATGGAGGAGCACGAGAATGATATGTTTATGCAGGAAAGAGAGGAAATTGATGAAGTTTTCTTTAGACAGCCGGCTATTCTAAAGCATGATCTACCTGTGGAGTCTCTGGGGACCCAGACACCTCCAAAGGGAGATCCTGTTTTTGAATTAAAAGCTCTCCCAGACACTCTCAAATATACATATTTGGATGAGAAGAAAATATATCCTGTTATTATTAATTCTAACCTTTCAGTGAAAGAGCAGGAGCGATTATTGGAGATCCTTAGGAAATATCGAGCTGCATTGGGATATACTCTAGATGATCTCACTACAAGAGAAATGACTTTTAGTGACAAAATGCCTCGTGACAGAGTTTCAAACCGTCACTGATATGGCTTGATCGGTGACAAATTGTCTATTTTGTCACGGATGAACTGTAATCAATGACAGTTACATATTTTGTCACGACAAACCGTCACGAATTAACTAGTCGGGATGAGCGACTTAATAGGTGACGAATTGAGACCGTGGTAGTTTTAAACCGTCACTAAATATCATGCGGGACCCATTAGTCAGATTTAGCAAAAGAATTTGCGGACTTGGGTAAATGAATAATGCGCGTGGTTTTTAATTTCATACGGGAACGCACTTATCATGTATAAAAATAGCTCGTAAAAAACTAGTCCTTTGTAGGTCTCGAACTCATGACCTCGTACAACAAACCATGGAAGCTTAACCACCAGTCCAACGTACGGTTTGTTTGTACGAATTTAAATAAATCTTATTTATATATATTGCGTCGACTAAGCAACATCCACTTAAAAATAAAAATATTAAATCCGCCGGAAGCATGACTTGAACCCAGGGCGTATTGGTATTGAGATAGCCATTACGCAACAATCAACTTCTGATTGAAATTATGGATAGTGCTTATTTGTACGTTTCCTGGAATCGCGAGAACTTCAATTAATAAAATTAAAATTGGCGCGTCGCTGGGACTCGAACCGAAGACAAACACCATGTTGTGGGCAGAAGTTGACCACCAAGAAAGCTGGTTAATTTTGTTATAATATCAACACATAGCCTACTAATACATAGTTCTATTGCATTGACCTACAGATTTGGCTTCCCGATCAGGTTGTGATTGAAAAAAAAAGAGGGAAGTTTTTTTCTACAAAATACAAAAAACTTTCATTGTGATCACCTATTCATCCGAACTCATCTTGATGGTTTATTTTCACTCGGATCCACATATATTTGAGGTGAGCACCAATGAATTTCTTACACAAAGTTGGACATATTTGATGGATAATTCCCAGATATTATGAATTTTCTCGTTAACTATCTAATTTCCCCATTTAAATGACTTTATCTGATTTTCCTAAAGTAATTCAAATTTGAACTATAAGTGTGTAAAATTTTGCTCTCATGTTTATCCAAAAATTATTTTAAGGTACACAAGTAGTGATTGTACCCTATAATCAACGATAGTTTTGAAAGTTACAACACCTTTCTATGAATAACCATAGAAGCCATTTTGACCACTAAAAAAACTCTAAGAAAATAAAAAAAAGGAATTTGTGCTCATGTAGTCATTTTATGTGTACTAGTTGCTAGAAGAAATTCTAAACTTATAATACGACAACTTTTGAAAAAAATTCTTTATAAGAAAACACTATCACATATTAAGATTCATGGGTCCCAAGTCAAACGAGCAAGATCACAGTCATATCCATGGCATAGTATGTTAAAATGTGTCTATATTTGGCACATAGATGTATTGGAATAAGAAACAATATTGTCAAACTAAGTTTTCAAATTGTTTAGAAAAATATAATTTTCAATTTTCTAAGTACAAAAATGTCTATTATTTGTGAAATTCATAAGTTTCGAGCCAAATTTAAATGAGCAATAGAACGGCCATATCCATGCCATAGTTCATGCAAATATGCTCACATTTGGTACATAGACGTTTTTTAGAAAGTGCAAAATCGAATTTTCATAAAAATATAACTTTTCATTTTCTAAGTGCCAAAAATATCTTTTTTTTGTTAAGACACAAAATATGATGCCAAGTAGCACCCATCGATTTTTCACACAAAGTAGACATATTTAATGGATAATATCCAAATATTATGAATTTACTGGCTTTCTATCTACTTTCACCCCTTTAAATAACTTTATACCAATTTTTCGAAATTAATTCAAATTGAGCTACAAGTTTGTGATAATTTGCTCTCAAAGTTTTTTCGAAAATCTTTTTATGGTACACAAGTAGTGATTATATCTCAGATTTACAATTTTTTGAATTTTTAATGAAAATGAAGAAATTTTGAAAAAATAAAATTCTTCCTCATGAAGTCATTTGATGTGAGTTATCTGATAGAAAAATGCTAAACTTATAATATGACATATTTGAAAACAAATTCTTCACAATAAACACTATCATGTTGAAGATTTATGGTTTCGAGTCAAATGAGCAAGATCACGGCCATATCCATACAATAGTTCTTCATTATAATGCACCCATATTTGGTCCATATGTGTTTTTTAGAATGGTAAAAAAATGTGTTTTAGAATGGTACACAAGTAATAATTATATCACATAATTGATGCTGGTTTTTAAATATTTTACCCCTTTCCATGAATAGCCATGTTGGCTATTTGACACTTTTCTGGAAAAAAAATCAAGGAAATAGAAAAAATATTAGAAAATGAAATTCTTCATCATGAAGTCCTTTTAAGTTTTCTAGTTGCTAGAAAAAAATCCAAACCTTTGCTAGGTATAGAACTATTTTAACTTTGTGTTTCATTTATTAGGAATATTTGTGTTTCATTTGTTTTTGTTCGGATACTTGAAAGCATACATCTTGATGATGTGCTCAGTTTTGACTAAGTAATAAACGAGTTTTCTAACATATATAGGAATAGCTTACATGTTCCTGAAATGAAGAATTTTCTTAAATTGAACCATGATGGTGTACTCTTTGCTGCATAGTTATGGCGATTGAGCTGAAAGGAAGGGAAAACAAAACCTTTCTACCATTAAATATTCTACACACTTATCATTTATTTATATGGGTTTATTAGCGAAGTTGACAAAAAAATGTAAATCTTATTTTGAGAAAGTTCAGTGAAACATTATCATTTTGTGTTAAAGGTGATATTGTAACATCCCAAATTTTGGAATGTTTTAAAAATCACAAAAATTTAAAACTTTTATTATTAAATAGATAAAGTCTCCAAAAATCAAGAAAAACCATCTTTGAAGATTATTTTGATTTTCTTAAAGGGATATTATTTTAAATATTCTTTTATCCTTCCATTTTCAAGTTTTAAAGATTTGGAAATAAAATACTTAATTTGGATTTCTATAAAATCCTAAAAACCTTTTCTGTAAAGTTTTATTTTTTATTTTTTTATTTTTGACAAAACCCATGCTTAAATGAGTATTTGTAATTATAAAGGATTTATCAAACCCTACTTAAATAAAGTACTTTGACCCAAACTAATGTATTGAGTTTATCATTGTGAATGATATTGCTCATAGTATTTTTCTGGATTTTTTTTAATTCAAAAAGATTTTATAAAACCCTATTTTATAAAAAGACATAAAGGTGTCAAATAAGCCTTTATGCATTATTTGAATTTTTCAAACTTCGAAAAATTATGGAAAAGGTTCCAAAGTGTTTAAAATGACTATTTTGAATTTTATAAATTTTTACAAATTTATTTGACTTGATTTGGAGCCCTAATTCAAAATCTGGAAAAGAAAGACAGAAAAATAAAAAGAAAAAGGAAATGATGACGTCATGCATGACGTCACCTCACCTTCAACCTCCTCGCACGAATCCGGCGCGGTTTCGATCTCAATCCGTCGCGATTTTGTTGGAGTTTGTTGCTTCCGTGCCTTCCCTCTTAATCCTCTCGACCCCCTCTGTCTTTCCCCTCCCGAAACCCTAACTACAGCGCCGCCAGGCCGACGAATCTGCTCGTCGGAGCTCCGCCTACCGCTGCCGTGTAGAGGACGATTCCGGTGAGATCGAGGCGCCGCGCCACCCATTTTCTGTCCCCTTTTGTTCTCCATGTCCGTGCTCACCCTCCGGACATCCCCTTTGATTTTTCTCTGCAGACGAACGACGAGCGTGTCCTCGACCCGTGAGCAACTTCCGCCGCTGCCATTCCAGCCGCTCTCCGTGGCCTCTACAGGACGCGCTCGAGCACGACGACCACGCCATCGTCTTCTCCGCGGTGCACCGAACGCCTTCGTCGCCTCCTCGAGCCCGGAGCACCACCGCATCGTCGTCACCATCCACGGCCGTGACGCAAGGACGCCGCGCCACCACTCTCCGGTCACCAACGCCGGCGAGGTAAGAACCCTAGGTTCTCAACCGTCCGATCTGAATTCAACGACCGTGATTAGATCGAGCCGAGCCGAGCCACGGCTAAGCCGAGCCACGGCTCAAGCCCAGCCGAGCCGATCTGAGCCGAGCCCAGCCTTTTCTGGAATTATCCCGAATTAGAAATAGAAGGCAGTTTTGCAGAAAAACCCCTGCAACTTAGAACCTTCATAACTTTTTATTGGTTGGGCCAAATTTAACAAATTTTATATTTTTGAAAACCTCAGGATCTGTAGATTATTTTAGACCTATTATTTTTCAGTTTTACCTATTTTAAATTATTCAAATTTCAAATGTGTAATTTGAGTAATTTTGGCATAACTTTAGTTTAAAAATAGATTTTTGGGTAAATCCAATTGGATTAGTTTTGTATAGTTGTCCTCTGTCTAGTAAGACCTTTCCCAAAATTTTGTAAAATGTTTTGAATCATTGTTTTATATAAAATTGTGTTTATGCTATTTTGGGAGTGTTAAAATGTTTTGTTATTGTTTTAATTGTTTTCTTTTGGGAAAATGTTTTAAAACTTAGTTCTTTGTCCAGTAAAACCCAAAACCATTTTGGTTGAACCATTTCATCATGAACATGTTGAAAATGGTTTAAAATCTTTTAGTGACTTGTGTTGCAAACTTTGACCTAGTTTGCAATTTGACCAAAAATTCAAATTGTAAACCTTGGACCTTTGACCTACCAGGACCTCATTACAATAATTCTTTTTGTATATTGAATTATGTGATGAACTTGGACTATCAACCTTGTTGTTTTATTGTTGTCCATGTTTGATTGTTGTGCTTGTTTTATTGTTTGTTGGGTGGTTATTTATTGTTGTTTGTTTATATTGTTTAGATTGAACGGAGAGATACGACTTACGTTGAAAAGAGTGTGTGAGCAACGACAAGTTTCAAAAGGCAAGTGATACTCCAGCATAAATGACCTACTATTTTACTATATTGCATTGTAGACTATTTTCCAGTAGCATGCATTTGGCTGTTTTCAATAAAGTTATATGCTATGCAAACCTGTTAGGTTAGCCACATGAATTAGATGACTAGTGACCTATATTAATTTAGTAGATTGGCTTGCTGCAAAAATGAATTGTTTTGTGGTAGATGAGTTAAGAAAAATTCTACTAAATTAATCAATCACTTGGGTGGATTTGGAGTTGCTCTATTGGTGGTTCAAAGTTGAGTGGCTGCTCAGGCCCAGTTCTGCGGGTACCTGAGTACGTGCACTTGTGCTCGCCACCCAGGGCCTCGAGATTTCATGTCACTCCGTGTCTAGTTTACTTCCAGTGCAGCCACTTGGTACTATGGCTCTGCCTTGACTAAGTAAGTTCTAGGAACCTGATTCCGGCAGTTCGCAGCGGATGAATGTCTTGTATGGGTCTGCCAGAGGAACAGGGGACTGTTTCCCGAAGGTCTCGTCTTCATCTTCACCTTTCCTTTTCACTTCAAGAAGGTCAAGGACAGAATGGGTTGATGAAGTCAAGTGGTGAAAGTGTCACAAACTCTCGAGAGTAATAAAACTAAGATCTTAGCCGTGTCCCCGGTTATGGACAATTTGAGTAACTAAGCAAGGTGGTCGACAGAAAAATCTCATTCATTCCAATTTCTAAATTAAAACTTGATGGGTGAACATGGGGGGATTCGAGACACTGGTGCGCCCAGGAATGTCTCTTAAGGATTTTGGAAAGAAAGAAATGATTTATGAAAGTATAGGATAAAATTTGCTTTGCGCAAGAGCCTTTCAACTCCACCAGCCAGATATGCATGTAGATGTTAGAAGTTTGCCTTTATGAGTCCACAAGTATCATTTGCCAGATCCATTCAAATGGTTCTGACCAATTTTTGGCTGCAACGCTTTTATCGTTGCAGGTTCGTCTGACGTTGAGTAAGGAACGCTATAGGTTTCGAGTCTGCAACCAACATGTCTGCCTGTGGCACATGAAGATGATGAGGCTCCATGCTATTATATGTTTTCCGCTGCTGAGTTTTGTAATATGCTAGCCTTGTGCTATGCAACTTGTAATGTTTTACTTTTCTGGATCTTCGATGTAATAGATATTTGACGCATTTGCATGATATTACATCTTGAACTGTGGTGCTAGCTATTCGATCCAGGGACTAGCACAGAACACAGGGATTTTGGCCTATTTTAAAAGGGCAGGATCGCTACAGATGGTATCAGAGCATTGTGTTGCCTATAGGTTCGAAACCCTAGGTTTGGATTAGAACTAGGAGAAGACCTAGAATTGAAATTATATTTTACTCAAATTTTCTGAAAATAAAATATTTACAATTTATTCTTCTTATACTCTCATCTACTATTCACTTTCTAAGATATCTTTCCTCATTTAAAAGGACCCTTACTGGTGAGTGCAACTATCCTGGTGTAAGATCGCCACAAGACAATTGGAGTTCATATTTTCATCAATTTAGTGCATAGTCTTTGACTCAACAAGAGGAACTACATTAAAGGTCATTGAAGAAACCCTGGAGAAATCCTTAGACCTCATAACATCCAGAGATACCTGAAGGAAGT
Source organism: Puccinellia tenuiflora (assembly GCA_012064385.1). Classification (NCBI taxonomy): domain Eukaryota; kingdom Viridiplantae; phylum Streptophyta; class Magnoliopsida; order Poales; family Poaceae; genus Puccinellia; species Puccinellia tenuiflora. The sequence continues at coordinate 1,060,805 of QRDG01000015.1, read as the reverse complement.
TGAAGAGTACTTTGAAGCACTCAAGGAAGAGATAGATGCGACCACCATTTAGATACTTTGTTAGAACAACGATAACGTGATAGTGTATTGATCATATCAACTTAGTTGGTATGGTAATACTAGATTGTTTGTTTGTTGGTGATTGAACCATGTTGCTTGATGCTTGCTAGTTGTTGTTTGTAAGATGATTTGCCTGGATCTGCTGGTTATGGGTAGAACTTCCTTTAGATTCTTTCTATCTCTACTCATCCATGCTAAACTAAACAGATGTCCCAGCCAAATCCAACAACCCTGTGATGCCCACACTACAACAGTTAGTAGATGCACAGAAACAGTTGAATCAGTTAGTGACCCAAAACTTAGAAGACAACAAGAACATTCCAGCACCACCTCCTCCTCAAGTGGATATGCTGATCAGATTCTTGAAGCTTCGACCAGGAAAGTTCTCAAGAACTGAAGAACCTATTTTTGACGATGATTGGCTTCGTTTAGTGAATAAGGATTTAGTGACCATCGGATGCACAGATGCGGAGAAGGTTAGATTCGCAGCACATTTACTAGAAGGACTTGCAGCAGACTGGTGGGACAGTTACCAGATCACTCATCCCCTCAAGGAGATGACATGGGATTTGTTCCAAGAAGGATTTCGTGATGCACATATTTCATCAGGAGTGATGAAACTGAAGAGAGAAGAATTTTTGGATCTTCGACAAGATGACCGAAATATAATACAATACATGAATGAGTTCAATAATCTGGCACGCTAGGCACCGGATGATGTTGATACAGATACCAAGAAGAAGGAGAGGTTTCTGAATGGTCTGAATGACAAATTATGCATTCTATTGACAGTTGCCTATACTCCTGACTACCAGTCACTAGTTGACCAAGCTATAGTCTTGGAAAGCAAACTAAAGCAAGTTGCAACCAAGAAGCGAAAGCTTGCATTGGAAAGGCACAACTCAGAACCACAGCAGGAATGGCACACTTCACATGGTGAATGTGTTCATTTTGAGTTCAACCATCATGAAGACAATAACCACCAGTGCCATAATGATAATGGACACGACCGTCATGGAGAAAATGACCACCACATCAACCATGGCCAACATAGCCCCGAACATACTGAAGAGGTTTATGACCTCGGAGATGAGCACATCATGGGAGAAAACAGTAGTCAGAACACCCACCCCAAACCCAACAGGAAAGACTTCAGTCAGGTGGAGTGTTTCAAATGCAAGAAAATGGGACACTACTCCAGAAGCTGTCCAGAAAAGAAGATTAGTAATGGGACCAAGCCAATCAATTCCGAAAGGGACATGTGTTTTCTATAAACATGGAGAGAGTTCTCAAGAAACCAGTCCCAGTGATTGAAGGATTGTTGATCAACTCCTATCCCGCATTGGTACTTTTGATACTGAAGCAACACATTCATTCATATCAAAAGACTTTGTGAGTAGAAATAAGATACCCAATCGAGGACTTAGAAGACCCATCAGAGTGAGCTCTATAGAAGGGAAGAGGCCTGCAAACGCGGTATGCCAGAACATGACCTTGGAAATTGAGACACACAAGTTTCCAAGCGAGTTGTTTGTGCTAGACTTGCAAGGCTTGGATATAATCATAGGCAAGGACTGGATGTCCAGGTATGAAGGTCAGATAGATCATGCTAGTAAAGCTGTCACACTCACCACACCAGAAAAGAAGCGGATCAGATATCAGTTTAAATCAAGAAGCAAGGAAACCAACTGAGTTTCCATGAGAAGTTTAGCCAAGAAGAAAGAACAGAGTCAATGGGAATATTTAGAGTTTGAAATAAGTACCATTTAGCTATATGTGAGTGGGAGAGTAAGCACTTTGATGTAAGAGTGGTGTAAGGATGATGTAATAACAACAAGTTATGAGGATGCATGGAATTGGTATCAATTACTTTACGCCAACACCTTTATAAAGATATATCTTTTGTTGTGAGGACTACTCGATTTGTCAAGGATGGAGACATGAGCCTGAAAACTAATGAGCCAAGATGACATGGAAAGCACGCTCCACGAGTGGAAGATTCAGAGGAGAAGATTTAGCGTGTATAGAAGTTTTCGCAACCCAATAGTTTTGAGGTATCGATAGATTAGCTCAGGTATGTCTTACAGATTGGAAACTCTCTGTCGGACAAGTGAGGATGACCGAGTGTTAGCTTACGAGATTCACCAAACCAAGTACAAGGTAATGATTGGGTGCGAAATGGATTGGCCCCCATGGCGACTACCCATATCATTCGCTCTTGCTATGAGGAATGGTAAATCTGAGTGAAAAACCTATTAGAGAGCCGACGATGAACCTGAGCCACTGAATATTATAACCCTATGTAAGGCAAGTGTTGCCTATACGCAAGCTGTACGGTGAGGTTAAGCCTAGCTCTCGAGAAGACAAATGGAATTGTTGACCAACCATGAGAGTTTCGTTAGAAAAGGCGTAGTGCTTGCACTGAAGAAAGACAACCAGGAGAAGCAACATGACAAAAGACAATATAGAGACCGATGGCATGATGTTGTAGAAGCCTCTCATTTTGGACTTTTGGTGGACCCAAAGAGTAACCTTCAGTGTCCGAAGTTACTTGAAGAGACATCCAACTTTTGGAAATGAAGTCTATGATATAAGGATCCACACATTTCCATATGGACCATAGCCTGAAGACAAAACCCCAAGACTACCTACAGAAGTTTCTTTTAAGGGTGGTAGCCCACCCATTTGACTAAACCCAGAGATCCCAAACCTACCTTTCTTTCTAGCCTCTTCGAATCTCGGGACGAGATTCCTTTTAAGGGTGGTAGGTTTGTAACATCCCAAATTTTGGAATGTTTTAAAAATCACAAAAATTTAAAACTTTTATTATTAAATAGATAAAGTCTCCAAAAATCAAGAAAAACCATCTTTGAAGATTATTTTGATTTTCTTAAAGGGATATTATTTTAAATATTCTTTTATCCTTCCATTTTCAAGTTTTAAAGATTTGGAAATAAAATACTTAATTGGATTTCTATAAAATCCTAAAAACCTTTTCTGTAAAGTTTTATTTTTATTTTTTTATTTTGACAAAACCCATGCTTAAATGAGTATTTGTAATTATAAAGGATTTATCAAACCCTACTTAAATAAAGTACTTTGACCCAAACTAATGTATTGAGTTTATAATTGTGAATGATATTGCTCATAGTATTTTTCTGGATTTTTTTAATTCAAAAAGATTTTATAAAACCCTATTTTATAAAAAGACATAAAGGTGTCAAATAAGCCTTTATGCATTATTTGAATTTTTTAAACTTCGAAAAATTATGGAAAAGGTTCCAAAGTGTTTAAAATGACTATTTTGAATTTTATAAATTTTTACAAATTTATTTGACATGATTTGGAGCCCTAATTCAAAATCTGGAAAAGAAAGACAGAAAAATAAAAAGAAAAAGGAAATGATGACGTCATGCATGACGTCACCTCACCTTCAACCTCCTCGCACGAATCCGGCGCGGTTTCGATCTCAATCCGTCGCGATTTTGTTGGAGTTTGTTGCTTCCGTGCCTTCCCTCTTAATCCTCTCGACCCCCTCTGTCTTTCCCCTCCCGAAACCCTAACTACAGCGCCGCCAGGCCGACGAATCTGCTCGTCGGAGCTCCGCCTACCGCTGCCGTGTAGAGGACGATTCCGGTGAGATCGAGGCGCCGCGCCACCCATTTTCTGTCCCCTTTTATTCTCCATGTCGGTGCTCACCCTCCGGACATCCCCTTTGATTTTTCTCTGCAGACGAACGACGAGCGTGTCCTCGACCCGTGAGCAACTTCCGCCGCTGCCATTCCAGCCGCTCTCCGTGGCCTCTACAGGACGCGCTCGAGCACGACGACCACGCCATCGTCTTCTCCGCGGTGCACCGAACGCCTTCGTCGCCTCCTCGAGCCCGGAGCACCACCGCATCGTCGTCACCATCCACGGCCGTGACGCAAGGACGCCGCGCCACCACTCTCCGGTCACCAACGCCGTTGAGGTAAGAACCCTAGGTTCTCAACCGTCCGATCTGAATTCAACGACCGTGATTAGATCGAGCCGAGCCGCGGCTAAGCCGAGCCACGGCTCAAGCCCAGCCGAGCCGATCTGAGCCGAGCCCAGCCTTTTCTGGAATTATCCCGAATTAGAAATAGAAGGCAGTTTTGCAGAAAAACCCCTGCAACTTAGAACCTTCATAACTTTTTATTGGTTGGGCCAAATTTAACAAATTTTATATTTTTGAAAACCTCAGGATCTGTAGATTATTTTAGACCTATTATTTTTCAGTTTTACCTATTTTAAATTATTCAAATTTCAAATGTGTAATTTGAGTAATTTGGCATAACTTTAGTTTAAAAATAGATTTTTGGGTAAATCCAATTGGATTAGTTTTGTATAGTTGTCCTCTGTCCAGTAAGACCTTTCCCAAAATTTTGTAAAATGTTTTGAATCATTGTTTTATATAAAATTGTGTTTATGCTATTTTGGGAGTGTTAAAATGTTTTGTTATTGTTTTAATTGTTTTCTTTGGGAAAATGTTTTAAAACTTAGTTCTTTGTCCAGTAAACCCCAAAACCATTTTGGTTGAACCATTTCATCATGAACATGTTGAAAATGGTTTAAAATATTTTAGTGACTTGTGTTGCAAACTTTGACCTAGTTTGCAATTTGACCATATCCAAATTGTAAACCTTGGACCTTTGACCTACCAGGACCTCATTACAATAATTCTTTTTGTATATTGAATTATGTGATGAACTTGGACTATCAACCTTGTTGTTTTATTGTTGTCCATGTTTGATTGTTGTGCTTGTTTTATTGTTTGTTGGGTGGTTATTTATTGTTGTTTGTTTATATTGTTTAGATTGAACGGAGAGACACGACTTACGTTGAAAAGAGTGTGTGAGCAACGACAAGTTTCAAAAGGCAAGTGATACTCCAGCATAAATGACCTACTATTTTACTATATTGCATTGTAGACTATTTTCCAGTAGCATGCATTTGGCTGTTTTCAATAAAGTTATATGCTATGCAAACCTGTTAGGTTAGCCACATGAATTAGATGACTAGTGACCTATATTAATTTAGTAGATTGGCTTGCTGCAAAAATGAATTGTTTTGTGGTAGATGAGTTAAGAAAAATTCTACTAAATTAATCAATCACCTGGGTGGATTTGGAGTTGCTCTATTGGTGGTTCAAAGTTGAGTGGCTGCTTAGGCCCAGTTCTGCGGGTACCTGAGTACGTGCACTTGTGCTCGCCACCCAGGGCCTCGAGATTTCATGTCACTCCGTGTCTAGTTTACTTCCAGTGCAGCCACTTGGTACTATGGCTCTGCCTTGACTAAGTAAGTTCTAGGAACCTGATTCCGGCAGTTCGCAGCGGATGAATGTCTTGTATGGGTCTGCCAGAGGAACAGGGGACTGTTTCCCAAAGGTCTCGTCTTCATCTTCACCTTTCCTTTTCACTTCAAGAAGGTCAAGGACAGAATGGGTTGATGAAGTCAAGTGGTGAAAGTGTCACAAACTCTCGAGAGTAATAAAACTAAGATCTTAGCCGTGTCCCCGGTTATGGACAATTTGAGTAACTAAGCAAGGTGGTCGACAGAAAAATCTCATTCATTCCAATTTCTAAATTAAAACTTGATGGGTGAACATGGGGGGATTCGAGACACTGGTGCGCCCAGGAATGTCTCTTAAGGATTTTGGAAAGAAAGAAATGATTATGAAAGTATAGGATAAAATTTGCTTTGCACAAGAGCCTTTCAACTCCACCAGCCAGATATGCATGTAGATGTTAGAAGTTTGCCTTTATGAGTCCACAAGTATCATTTGCCAGATCCATTCAAATGGTTCTGACCAATTTTTGGCTGCAACGCTTTTATCGTTGCAGGTTCGTCTGACGTTGAGTAAGGAACGCTATAGGTTTCGAGTCTGCAACCAACATGTCTGCCTGTGGCACATGAAGATGATGAGGCTCCATGCTATTATATGTTTTCCGCTGCTGAGTTTTGTAATATGCTAGCCTTGTGCTATGCAACTTGTAATGTTTTACTTTTCTGGATCTTCGATGTAATAGATATTTGACGCATTTGCATGATATTACATCTTGAACTGTGGTGCTAGCTATTCGATCCAGGGACTAGCACAGAACACAGGGATCTTGGCCTATTTTAAAAGGGCAGGATCGCTACAGATATGTATGTTTGGATCAATGTCGTACTTCTCAGATTTTCATGAATATTTTATTTTTATTTTCTCGACATAAAGGGGTGTAGGCGCTTGGCCGCACTATATTTTCGAACTAATAAATCAGTTCATGCAAATTAATGGTACCTGTACAATTATGAAAATTCCTACCATTTATCATCAAAATAGACCGGCGCGGCAACGCGTGTCATCATGATCTAAACTCGAACCAATCATGATCTAAACTCGAACCAATTACAAGTCAATTACACCTAAGAGACACAGTGTAGCACACTGCATACATCCAAACTATAATGTGGTGCTAAATTGATTATTAACTAATATATGAGTCACTTTATGTAAAATTCCATGTGCTATATCTCTATATATTGATTAAAAAAACTACCATTCTATCGTAATAATTGACGGGCGCAGCAACGCGCGCCAACATGATCTAATATTTGTTAAACCACCAAATTTTCGCGGTTCCTAAACCGTTCGCGCCATTCAAAGGCCCAAAAGGCAAAAGCCCAGTCAAACCTGCCTGCCTATAACCCTAACCTTCCCACTCACGCGCCTACTCCTCGATCCTCCCAATCCGGCCGCCCCTCGTAGCTCCGGACAGGGATCCGGTGACATGCTCACAGCATGTCCTACGGTGACATTCTTCATATCTCAGCCATCCAACTATCATCCAACGGACAGCAGCGATCCAAATTTGAGTTCGAAAATTTAAGCATTTTAGAAAAAAATGAAAAAATTCCAGTAAGTTCTATATGATCCGTTATGTATTCTGTCAAAATTTCGTGTTATTTGGATAAATCGTTCATGAGTTATTAGCTTTTTAATATTAAAATATGAAAAGCTAATAACTCATAAACTATTTATCCAAATGACACGAAATTTGGACAGAATACATAACGGATCATATAGAACTTACTGGAATTTTTTCATTTTTTTCTAAAATGTTTAAATTTTCGAGCTCAAATTTGGATCGCTGCTGTCCGTTGGATGATCGTTGGATGGCTGAGATATGGAGAATGTCACCGTAGGACATGCTGTAAGCATGTCACCGGATCCCTGTCCCGTAGCTCCCACTGCCGCTAGTCGGCGAGGTGCCTGCCACATGCGCCATGATTGGTAGGCGAATCGACATTGTCCCTGCTTCACCCAGTCCACCGCCTTCGCTACCGGTGATGGCGCTGGACACCAGCACGCGGAGGCCACGCACGGCCGTCGTCACCCACGCCCCCACCGACGGATGGACGCGGCCGACCTGGAGGCTGTCTCGGGCGGTGCTGCTCATCCCCGACAACATCTCGTCGGCGCCCGTCTCTAGATGCGTAAGGTATGACCCTCGCTCCCTACAGCCAGTCCAGTTCCTCTTCTCCCCCAACCGCAAGATCCTGGTCATCTCTACCTTCAGATTTGATTCCCTACACAGCGTGTTTGGTTCAAGGGAATTAGAACTTAGAAGTTAGGAATGGGAGTTAATGGGGTAGTGGAAATTGAATCCCCTATATGGTTCGTGGGCATGGGAGTTGATTAAGTAAGGGGGAAGGGAATTAAGGGAGCGTATTCCCTCGTATCTCTTCCCTGGGAGGGCCCTGGTAATTAGGCTGGGGAAAGGGAATTGAAAGAATAAATCGCTCCTAGATATGTTGGGCACTTCCAGCGATCGAAGGTAGGGGAAACCTGCAAAACTTCTTGTTAATACGATGGAAAATCTCATGCAAATCGCACCATACTAATGGGCTACCTTCAGTTTGTGCCAACAAATTCAGATTCTTCTAGTATTTGCTCCACGGATCAGATCTAGTCCCCTTTCTATTTTCGTTTTATTCCTTCACCTGTTCATGTCTTGTTTGATTCAGGAATACAGTAGGAATTATTTTTCCTCTCTCTTCTGCAGATCTTGAGAAAGATCCTTGAATGATCCGTCTGGCTGTCGCATAGCTGCGGCTGCGCTGAGGAAGAAAACAACAGTTGGCGTCTCCTAAAATGAGTCATGTGAATATGTCATCCATACGATGACAGGTTGAGTTCCACTTACTGAACATGGCGCTGAAACTGACTCACCATCACGAGCACTCTTGGATAGTCGTAGCATATTCCCATGCCTAAACCCACTGTCCCTAGGACACGCCAAATGGGTAAATGGGAATAAAGTCAATTTCCCCTGGCTAATCCCCTACCTAACTCCCAGTGCTAAACTCCCATCACCCCTCCCTCATCTAGCCAAACACGTTGCCAGTTCCTCTAATCTGCAAGGACGCCACGAACCAAGCTGCTGAGGTGCTGCCGCTGGACGTCGGCTAGGGCGCCATCCTTCCCCAAGTCGTCCGTGAGGCCGCTCCACTGTAGTAGAACTGATTATGTACGTGTGCGGTCGTGACTGGATAATCATGGCTTGTGTTGATGAAATGATGAGGTTCATTTACTTTTTTGTTGGATTGTGAACACTTGAGGGCATACTGGCGACATGGGATATGATTTTCACTTATTTGGTACTGCCCTGTATATGATTTTCATCTGATGTTTATGTCTTTGCCACATAGTTAACCATTTTTCCTTTTTCGATGAAGAAATGAAACTACATGTATGATTTGTGAGATTAATTGGTTACGTTTGCAGTGCATGTGTCGAGTAAATGTTTACTGTGCCGTACGTGGAGGTGATGATGTGTTGCGGACTTGCGGTGCAGGTTTGTTATATGCGGTGTGATTAATGGTTTCAAGCTGTTGCTCCAAGCTTGCTACTATTTGGTACTGAACACTGCTAGTTGGTAATGTGTGGTTAATGTTTTAGTGGAGTTTATTAATCTATTTTTCGAACATGTAATCACTATTACTGGATACATACTTTGCTTCTGCTAGAGTTATCATATTTTTAATATCTGATTATGATCATGCCTTTGTACCTTGGGCATGCCATAGAATGTTCATGAATCTGAGTATTCGATCACATGATTAATGAAAGATAACACACTGTTTTAGGATTTATAAGCTTGCTATCTGATAAACTCGTGTCATCCATACATTATCAAGATATGTACATTGGTTTGTATCATTCACAATCATGTGTTCTTCTCAAACAGATAATCTCCGGCTAGGTCTTTCTCGCTGACTATGGCGGGAGTGCAGGGCAGACTTCTACACAACCATTAACGTTAAGCTTAATAATGAGGTCATTCAGTATACAAGTAATTTAATGATAATACATATGTAAATCTTCACTGACCTAAGTGTTCTATTCATTTCAGCTAGATGTGGGTTTCAATTCTGGGTTTCAGTCGGTGTAGTTTTCAGTCAAGTTAGACGTAGTTTTAGGGCTAGCAAAATATGCTTTAAGTGTATAAATTTTCTTTAGCACCATGTGAAACATAGATCCAGTTTTAGTTTACAATTTTGTTTTTAAAGAATTTACATCATCGTGTACTTATTTTCAGATCTGTCATTTATGCTGTCATTTGCAATCACAACACGTATGGGAGGTGATGACACATCTGGTTGCCTTGTTAGATGTTCTAACCAGGTCCTGTGCCTTGATTTTGTTGTTTGTTTCAGTGATTCTTACGGTTTCTGCTGATAGTTGTTTGTGCAACTTCGGTCTAATATTTGTGATTCACAGGGAATGATGACCTTCTATTACATGTTTGTAAGGTCAACATGCTTCCCTAGATGCTAATTGAGTTTGTAGTATACTTTGTTCGTTCTTAGTTATTTTTTACAATGAGAGCTAGTAGGCCTGTTTAGATTCATTATGTCAGTTGTTTTGTTTTTAAGTTTTATTAATTATCTGTTTATTTGATATACTCTTTACAGTTGACATACTGTAGGTTGTGCAAAAAGGGGAGATACTTAAGATGCAGCAAGTTCAAGGATATAGAAATGATTTCATTATATCAGTTAAAGTTAAGGTGTCTAAAGTTGTGGATAGAAAGCAATAGTTCTGATATAGTGTTGAACTTGTATTTTATTATTTGTGTTGCATCTTACATGTGTGCATGATGTATTATGAATCTGTGACGTTTGAATATCAATTGGTTCTGAATTCGATATATGATGTGATAAATGAATTCTATTTAAAATTTTCTTGTAATGTACAATTGTAAATATATTCATGCACATTGGCACCCCATCGTATAGACCCACATGAAAGTGGTCACGTCACCATTAGGTCCAACTTGTCAGCATCGTGCGGATCCCACATGATAGAATGTGATGTCACTACCATCTGGACCCATGCGTTAGAATCCATGTCATCACCGCTGGACCCACATGTAAGAAGCCACGTCAGCATTTGTTGACCAGTCCTACACTCAAATACAATCTAATGGTGACAAATTTTCATACACATAGTGACAAATCAGGCTGTCACAGATACATCATGATCATTGACAAAAAATACTACCGTCACTGATTCAAGATAAATAGTGACAAATTTTTTCATCTCGTCACCCCCATGAATCTATGACGGTCAATCAGTGACAAACCTAATGACGCACCATTTTTGTCATCCACCCCTAATCAGTGACGAAAATGAGGTATTAAGTGACAAATGAATTTTGTCACTAAAAGTCTTTTCCCTTGTAGTGTCTCCAAGGGATTTCTCCATCTATTTGTCAACATACAATTAATCTTGAGCCTGATGCAAAGCCCCGTTGTTGATCATCAACGAAGATTGAATCCAAAGATGAAGGATGTGGTAAGAAATGAGATACTCAAGCTTCTCGATGCAGGTATAATCTATCCTATTGCTGATAGTAGATGGGTTAGTTCTGTTCATTGTGTTCCCAAAAAGGGTGGTATGACTGTTGTTGCTAATCATAATAATGAACTCATTCCTCAAAGAACAGTTGTAGGGTATAGAATGTGCATTGATTATAGGAAACTTAATAAGGCTACTCGAAAAGATCATTATCCTTTGCCTTTCATTGATCAAATGCTTGAAAGACTGTCTAAGAATTCTCACTTTTGTTTTCTTGATGGTTATTCTGGTTTCTCTCAAATTGCTGTTAAATTTGAAGATCAAGAAAAAACTACTTTTACTTGTCCTTATGGAACTTATGCCTATAGACGTATGCCTTTTGGTTTGTGTAATGCACCTGCTACTTTTCAAAGATGCATGTCTGCTATTTTTCATGTTTTTTGTGAGGAAATTGTGGAAGTCTTCATGGACGATTTCTTCGTCTATGGAACTTCTTTCGACAATTGCCTCTATAATCTTAACAAAGTTTTGCAGAGATGTGAGGAGACCAATCTTGTTCTCAATTGGGAGAAGTGTCATTTCATGGTAAATGAAGGCATAGTGCTTGGACATAAAATTTCTGAAAGGGGGATTGAAGTTGATAAAGCCAAAATTGAAGCAATTGAGAAGATGCCCTATCCAAGGGACATCAAAGGTATTCGTAGTTTCCTCGGTCATGCTGGTTTTTATAGGAGATTTATTAAAGATTTTTCTAAGACGTCGCGGCCTCTTACTAATCTTCTTCAAAAAGATGTTCCATATGTTTTTGATGAAGATTGTAAGGAAGCCTTCGAGGTTTTAAAAAGGGCTTTAATCACCACTCCTATAGTTCAACCGCCTGATTGGAATTTACCCTTTGAAATTATGTGTGATGCTAGTGATTATGCTGTAGGGGCTGTCCTTGGCCAAAGAATTGATAAGAAGTTGAATGTAATTCATTATGCTAGTAAAACTTTGGATAGTGCACA
>QRDG01000015.1:897373-1048781 GCA_012064385.1 Puccinellia tenuiflora | reverse complement strand
GCTCCTTGGTATGCTGATTGTGCTAATTTTATTGTCTCGAAATTTGCCTCCAAGTTTTACTTATCAACAGAAAAGAATTCTTCTATGACTTGAGGCATTACTTTTGGGATGACCCACATTTATACAAGGAGGGAGTTGATGGAATCTTGAGGAGATGTATTCCTGAGCATGAACAGGAGGAGGTATTGAGGAAGTGCCACAATAGTGATTATGGAGGACATCACGCAGGTGAAAGGACTGCACATAAGGTTCTTCAATCAGGTTTTTATTGGCCTACTTTATTTAAGGATGCTAAAAAGTTTGCTTTATCTTGTGATGAGTGTCAAAGGGTTGGTAACATGAGTAGACGTAATGAAATGCCTATGAATTATTCTCTTGTTATTGAACCTTTTGACTGTTGGGGGTTTGACTTTATGGGTCCTTTTCCCACTTCTCATGGTAATACTCATATTCTTGTTGCTGTAGATTATGTTACTAAGTGGGTGGAAGCTATACCAACTAAAAGTGCTGATCATAAGACCTCCCTAAAAATGCTTAAAGAAGTTATTTTTCCTAGGTTTGGTGTGCCTAGATATCTTATGACTGATGGAGGATCTCATTTTATTCATGGAGCTTTTAGAAAGGTTTTAGCCAAGTACGATGTTAATCACAGAGTCTCCTCTCCGTATCATCCTCAAACTAGTGGGAAAGTTGAATTAACTAATAGAGAAATTAAACTGATCTTGCAAAAGACCATTAACAAGTCTAGGAAGAATTGGTCTAAAAAACTTAATGATGCTTTATGGGCCTATAGAACTGCTTATAAAAACCCTATGGGTATGTCTCCTTATAAAATGGTTTATGGGAAGGCATGTCATTTGCCTCTTGAATTAGAACATAAAGCTTTTTGGGCTATTAGACAACTTAATTTGATCCTAATCTTGCCGGTAAAACTAGGTTGGTTAAATTGAATTCCTTGGATGAGTGGAGAAACGAGGCTTATGAAAGTGCTCGTCTGTTTAAGGAAAAAGTAAAGAGATGGCATGATAAGAGAATTTTGAAAAGAGAATTTAATGTTGTGTATAAAGTGCTCTTGTATAGGTCTCGTCTCAAATTTTTTGCAAGAAAATTGCTATCAAAATGGGAGGGACCATTCATCATTGAGGAAGTTTATCACTCCGGAGCTATAAAGATTAATAATCTTGATGGGGACAAACCTGAAGTGGTGAATGGTCAGCGACTTAAGCACTACATCTCCGGTAATCCCTCGGAAAAGGATGCTGATGTTATTCAAGTGGTCTCTCCGGAAGAACTCATCGAAACCAAATACCGGAAAACTTCAGAATCAGCAAATGAATAGGTAACTGTTTCGGTAAGGAAGTGTCTCGAAAAATTCCAGAAAATTTATATTATTTATTTCTCGAAAATTAGGAAAATTCGGAGACTTGATGGAGTACGAGACGGACTCCAGGGGGCAGAGGTGGCCCTCTGCCGCGGCTCCACCCCAGGCCGCGGTGGGGACCCGCCCCTGGCCCCTGGACACCTCCTCCGACTCCGCCTAGTCCCGCCCCTGAAAATTTTCGCTATATATTTCCCCGAATTTTTCGAGAAGCGTATCCTGTGTTTTTTGTCGTGTTTTGTCTCTGGCTATTTCTATCAGGATCTTGAAGCTTTTGATCATGGCATCCTCTTCCGGACTCGACAACACCGGCAACGATGATCGAGGCATGGACTTCAAAGGAACTGAAGGAATGGAGGAAGTGTTCGGGAGCGTGCCCCATGATGGTGGAGAGGAGTTCGAAGAAGACCAACGCCAATACCCCTACGCCACGGTGGCAAGGATTGGGGTGACGAAGAATCCTTCTGTTTTTGAGAAAAGGTAATGGCTACAGAAGGCGGATAAAGGCCCTCGTAGGAACTCTGCTTGGAGGTCTCCCTTTTCCCGAACAAGAAATCCTTTTCATACTCTAATCCATAACCATCAGCTTGAAACTGTTCCGTTTGGAGAGTTACCTTCTGCTTGGGATATAGATTGTACTCATGCAGGATGTGGGAGCTTCAACGTAGATAATGAGGACGGCTGGGGGAGAGCACAAGATGATTGGGACTCGCCTATGGGTCGCTAAGAAGCCGAATTGAGAGTAACACGGAGATGATCCGTAATCTCGGGTATCAGTTTGAGGAGTTAAAAGAAACCATTGAAAGGCTCATAAGGATCATCGACCCATCTCCACCGCGGGAATAAATTCGAGCACTATGGGTAACGGCACTCCCTTGGCTTGTTCCAAGATTGGGGAGTGCCCCGGTATCTTTATCTTATGTATTTTATTTTCGCAGTCTTGTGAGTCGTATCATGAGTAGAGAAGTTATCTTGTAGTATGGTTTTGCATTGTGTCTTGTCACTCCTTGTGAGTCCTTTGTATCCGTTGGTGTGTGGTTTTCTATAATGGAATATACAATGAGAAGTATCTTTTATTCTTCTGCACTTTATATTTTACTAGTCGTCAACCCGTGCGGTTGCACGGGCTAGCTATAAAAACTCATGAATATTAAACTTTTGAAGAAATTAGTAACTCTAAAGAAAACTAAGGAGAAACTTTTTGTTGGAAAATTAGGAGAAACTTAATATATCGCCGAAGGTAAAATGATTATTTATTGATGCATGCATATGCTAGTTTATAATGGGTATTTGCCTACTTCGTAAGATTTCAAATCGACTGGGTCATCGTATTCAAATTTTTTTTTTTTTGAGAAAATATTCAAAATTTTCTTTTTGGTATCACATTGTAGGAGTATCGCCCATGCTTATATAAATGGTTCTCTTTTTTATAAGTTACATATATATTTCATGCCTTTTGTCTAGATTGAAGTCACCGAAAGCATTTATCCTCAATGCACTAAGTCACTAATATACATTTGTGTCCAGAATAATAGATAGCAGTATTGTGATATTTCCAATTTGTTCTGCACACTTACTATATGTAGGAATTTACCTGAGAAAATGTTATTTCTATTATTTTTCCCAAATATACTCACAAAATATCAACACGTCTAACGCAAAGAACAAATCAACCCAGTACTGGACTGGGCCAGATCAAATTCCATCGGCATATATTTCATGTACGGCCAAGTTATAAGAGACAATATTTTGTAGTTTTATCACCGAGTGGAAAAGGTTATAGAGATTTAGCAAAAGAAAAGGTGGCAATCAAATCCATCCTAGATAGTACTACCACGTTATATGGATGGTTAGTTTGGAATATACTACTACTTTTTGGGCATTGCTCAGCAGAAGATGATTCTTCCTTCAGCCTGGCCACGTCTCGGTGGCCGCTAGACTCCTTGCCCTATAGCCTTGGTGCAATGAGGCAAGAGGATGTATGGATGAAATTTCTGTTATAGTTCCTCGATAAGAACACAATCGGATTTGTTTCAAACTGCGAAAGGTATATCCGCTAGCTCCTCCGCTGCATCAGTCATCATGGGAATTGATCAGACTAAAAGGAGAGCTTCGATTTTGAGACGTGGTAAGTTTTTAAAAGTAAGGAGATCGAACATAATATCGGTGAGAAACTGGAATCAATTGTTGCCTTCTTTTTAGATTTATCTACATCATCGATGGAGCACGGAATTTCAGAATGACATGACCTGAAGATTTAGTGTGTCAGAGCTTTAAGAAGAAATCTATTCAGAAACTATTAATTTCAAAAACAAATCTATTCTGCAGGCTGCGGGCGAGTTCACTCTTTTCATGCATGAATCAGTAAGAACTTAAAAGATGGTCTTACAAACTTACGCACAGCTCTAGCAACATCACGTGCAGACTGCATTCTCATGAAAAAATCCACTAAGGATATTGGTCATTCAGTTAAGTGCAAATATAGAAAAAAAAACCACAAAAATAGATTAATACACTTAGAGAATTAAAACATACCAGTAGAATACACGGCGACCAAGTTTAACCTGTAAAGAAGCAGCATGTTTGATGAGGACCTGAAGCTACTTTTACGTAATAAAATTAGCAAAACATCAAGTCTAAGAATACGATCGACAAATATGGTGTTGCTACTACGTACCGTGGATGGTTAAATTTTATGCAACCTAGAAGAGGTTGGGAATTTCCTCAAACATGTAGAGGTATATACATCTGCCAGCAAATTAAGAGAGAGGGAGTGACATGTGAGAACAACAAAACACATAATTGAAAATATGGTCTGTTGGAATTAGTAACAAAATTGAGGTGGGACTTGAAGCACAATATTCGTATGTTGACCCTCGACTATGGTATTTTCAGTTAATTTTTATTTTTCATATATATAATAGTTTCATCACAATGAAGAATGCTTAATGAAGAGCCGGTGACTGGCTGTAATTCAATGTGTGAGTCATATAGTTGTGCTAGTGGAGTCGTGAGTTGGGGACGCTTCTAATTTATGTGTGTATATGGCAACAGTTGGATGTTAGATTCTCAAGAAGCTAAAACGAAGCAAGTCGTATTGAATTGACAGAGAAAAAATATTAGCTGGAACTTGCATCGGGAGGTAATTGCAAACTGCAGCGAGATGATCAGACCGATGCATCCATGAACGAACAGAGCCAATCTCTTTAATTTTATAAGTCAATGAATTGGGCGGATCTGACGGAAAAATACCGTGCTGCTAGAACCATACCTGAGAACAGCGAGATCGGTCCTGCAGCCTAGTACAGGGTGCATGGAACTACTACGACTGATGAGTGCCGCGCGTCCGGCCATGGGTGCCTGGTGTCCGGCCGTCCGCGACGGTGCAAACTTTGATCATCACTCGTGGGGAGACGCATAGCCTGTATGATGCAGATTGGCCACGCGGAAGGGCTTTGTCTGCATGTCACTAATTAATTATGGACCAAATATATGGAGGATGGTTTCCGATTCGAACTCGAGATGTCCAGCCTGCGTGTTTGGCAAAGGATTTCAATCGAACGACTGTAGACATATTATGGGCTGGATCGGATGGTCAAAATTTTATAACCTTGAGGATTAACGTGGTGCCTCATATGGTGCCTCCAATTAGTAAATATAAGATTATGGCAATCTCTCTCATGTGCTGATCTTGTGTAAGTAATGATTTGACATTGGGTGCATGAGTAGAAGTTTATTCGGTATTGATAAGCATGGTTTCATTTAAATTGCAATAATTGCTTTGGTGCTTGAGTAGAGAAGAAGAATTTAATTGCAAATACACTATCTTGTATGTCTTACATGCTTGAGTAAGGGCGATGCATTAGCATAGGTCCACCCACACAGCACTTTATCAAAACATTGAAGGTTAATCACCGGCGTGCAATGAAACTGGCTAGGCAGAAACTCCCATGTGTACTCGAGAACATTTTAATCTTCATAAGTAACACAACCGGCCTGTCCTTTGAGCTTAAAAGGATTGGGCTATTTGCTGCAATTATTGTAGCACTCTTTTATTTACTTGTTCTTCATTTGTTCTTTAAATCAAAAATCTAAAAACATTTCTCTTTTAGTGCTTGCAGTGAAACCTTGCTGAAAACTACTTGTCAACACCTTCTGCTACTCGTTCGGGTTCGACACTCTTACTTATTAAAAGGACTACGATAGCTCCCCTATACTTGTGGGTCATCACGTGGCCACCCACCCCTGCCCGTACTCCGGCGGGATGTACCCCACCGTGCCCACGAGCTCCGTCGTCACGTGCGTCCGGTCCGGCAGGATCAGCCTCGCCAGCCCGAAGTCTGCCACGCGCACCTCCCCGGACTCGTCCAGTAGGTTGTTGCTCGACTTGATGTCCCAGTGCACGATCTGCGGCGTGCACCGCTTGTGGATGTGTAGCACGCCGTTGCTTGCGCCCCGGGCGATCCTCAGCCTCGCGCGCCAGTCCAGCTTCGGCCGTCCCGTCGCCGACGGATGCTCGTGCAGCCAGTCGTGGAGGTTGTCGCCGTTGAGCTTCTTCACGGCGAGCTGCGTGCCGTCCTCCATCTCCGCCTAGAAGACCAGGCCGTAGCCCCCCCGACCCGATCCGATCCGGGCTGAAGTTGTTGGTCGCCTTCAGGATATCCACGAATGTCACACTCTTCCTCGCCGCGCCGTCGCTCTTCCTCGCCTCCACGTGGTCCGGCGCGCCGTTCAAGCTCTCGCTGCTGCTACCCTGGGACGACGGCTCGCCGCCGCTTCGGTGACTGTGGTGCGGCATAGGCATCTTCGCGGCGGCGGACCACGGGCTTGTACGTGCTCTAGGCGCTTCACGTTCGTGGCGGGCGGCGCAAGGTGAGGAAGTAGAGCAGGGAGGTGGACGGGGGCGGCTGGCCTCCGTTGCGGCCGGCGGCGCAAGGCGAGGAATCGGTCCATGGTCAACAGACCGGTTAGGTCTGAGTAGGGGGTTATTTGTTTGGTTCGATGGATGCCTAGTTGGAATAGCTGCCCCACGTCCATGTCACCAAAACCGCCTTAGGTAGAGCCAAAACCACTATGAGGGGGCTAACTGTCCGGTTTGCATACTTAGGGGGGTCAAATGCCCCAATTTAAACACAGGGTTGTTCTCCGTCCGAAATGCAATACATAGGGGTTATCTGGACTTGTTTCCTTGTTCCACACCGCCTGGCATGACGAAGGGCTTGGCGACGAACGCATTGCAGGACTAGATGGTGTAGAAACTATCGAGCAGTGGGCGTTGTGGTCACGAGCCCCAATGTTCCTCCATAGTACCACGAAACGACGTCGTAGATGCTCCCACCGAGGCTCGTCTGCCCTCCCATAAATGGCACCACCTGCAGTTAAACCCGGTGCTTCGGTAGCCCTTGACTCTTGCGAGGGCCGAAAGGCATTGATATGCCTAGCCGGCTGAGAAGGGCCCCCGACCAAGGGTATGGCGGAGTAGCCGCCACCGAGGCGTATGTCCGGCGTGACGAAGAGCTTGACAATGGGCGCAGTGATGTCAGAGATTTGGGCGTTGACGATGGCATAGCTCCGAGCCCCTAAGCCTTTCCACAATCCACAGCCCGGTGAACCGGCAGCGAAGATGCTCCCAAGGACGGGACTCGACCATGCCATGCACGTCGCCGAGTGTACCATGAACTTTCTCCACAGGATCTCGGGTTCCCGAATTGCGCTCTGGAGTTCCAGGTTCACCGTCGATGAGCAGTCCTCCTCCAGCGCGCCAACCTCACCAGCCAACTCCGGCAGCAGGAAGTGACCCAGGACCACCGACAGTGTGATCCTCGGTCTGGGGATGGGCCCACGCCAGCCCACACGCGCTCCACGCCATCTGCGAAGGGCAATCTGAGTAGGCCTAGCTGATCGAGGCCGAGGCACTACTTCGCTCAGGCAAGAAATCACCGGCGATGACGATCTCGTCGGATCTCGTAACCTGCACGAAGACTCACCTTCTACGCCCAAATCGGTCGATGAGCTTCTCTCCCAGAACCTGGACAACGGTGACGGGAAGCCCACATCGGTCCAGAAATCCTGCAGCAACTCCGCATCCGTTCGTAGTTGTCGGAGATCTATCCCAGGAACTGGGTGTGTCTCACTAGGTATCGAGTAAGGGGCTGAACACGGAATCAAACAACTCTTAACGTGCCTTGGCGACGGTGCTCGCAGGGATTGCTGTGGGATGGCACTGCAGAGATGAACACGCGATGTTACCCAGGTTCAGGGCCCTCTTGGAGAGGTAAAACCCCTACGTCCTGCCTTGGTTTTATTGCACTTGCTTGGAGAGGTTTCAGTACAAAGAGAGCTTGGCAAGCTCGAGGTGGCTAACAATGGCTAACCCTAGATCTCAGATTGCCAACTGCAGAACCAACTGAAGACCCTCCAGCTAGGAATCAACCAGAGAAGAGAATCCCTTTGCCCGAACGTGCTCCCCCTCCTTTTATAGGTGTCTTGGGCCTCTTCCCCCAAATATCTTGGCGGGAAGGGTCACCACATGGAGACGAAGGAGGAGGACGGGTGCACGATAAAGGTAGAGTCCATGGACGCGGTCCACGGCAGGGAACAACGTCACCAAAGCTGGAAAAAGCCACCGTCCAGCCAGGACGGTGGGCTGGCGCTGCTGAGGTCGGGAGGCACCCCACGGTGACGTCGCCCTTGGAGCGTAGCGGCAGACGGTCCCCTTATCACCGAAATGGCAATTCTTGTAGCTCCTTTGCTTGGTGCAGCGTTGTTGACTGCTTTATACACGAGAACGGCAACTGCGGCGCTGCCGTCACCGCGCGCTGGCGCGCCCGTGACTCTGCAGAGGGCGCAGAGCCCATGTGCGCTCTGTCGCGGAGACAGAGCTGGCTTCGTGGGGAAGGAAACCCCGCGAGGCCGGAGGCCTCGCCGAGCCCTTTGACTTGATCCTTGGCAGAATCGAGGGCAGCGTCCGAGATGCCCTCTCGAAGAGAGGTCCCTCGCGAGGGGAAAAGCCCTCGCGAGGAGGAGAGGTCCCTCGCGAGGGGAAAAACCCTCGCGAGGCTCGCCAGGCTTGGAGAGCCTGGTCCTTAGCGAAATCTTCTGAAGAGTGTCGTGGGCCCTGGCAGGCCGGCCCGTGGTACCCTGGTTTCCACTGTGCCGACAGTAGTTTCCTATGCACCACCGGCGTCCACTCGAACGGCCGACCCGGATCAGGCTCAATTGCAGCCAGCGCAACCTGGAAGGCGACATGCTCATCTCCACAACCCCCCCTCCTCCATCTCCTCCTCAACCCCTTCAGCTAGACAAGAAAACCTCGACCTGGAAGAGGGTGCGGATGTGAGGGCGGGCGCGTCGACTGCAGCATCCCACGCAAGCGTCGCCAACGTGAGTTGTCACCTGTGCATCGCCATCCTGTCGCCAGATCCCATTTTTCCGGGCCCGTGCCTGTTCGCTCCACCAATCCTCCACTACAAATATGTACCAAATAATTATCCGCCACCACAAGTAGGCACCAGATAAATTTTAGTCAACACAAGTCTGGCCATCAAAATGCAACCACCGTCCAACTACATACAAGTAGGGGTGGCACCCGCCGGGTTCGGGGCCGGGTCCGCACCCCCCATACCCTCTCCATTTAATTTGTCGGGTCTCATATTTTACCAAACCCGCGACCCGGACGGGTTCGGGTCCCTGACGGGTACCCACCACGGGAGCGACACCGGCGCATGCGGGGAAAAATACGATGGGATATTGGGATGGGGTTGGTGGGAATGGATGCATGTGTGCGTGTGTTGTCTCCAGGACTCCAGATTACATCGCGTGCATGTGATTTATGGGTGGTGTGGTCCACATCTCATGGACGTGTGGTTAGGCATAGGATTATTAGGGATAGGATTAGGGTTTAGAGTGGGTCTGCGGGTCTGTGAGTACGACTTTGCCACCCCAAACCCGTCCCATTAGACCTGGCGGGTCTAAATTTTCACCAAACCCTTCTCATTTAAGGCGGGTACCCGTCGGATTTACGGGTTTCGGGGCCATTGCCATCCAGACATACAAGTCATTCTTCGGTCGGCTGTTCATTGCATTAGCCCCATAGCTTTCCTCTTCTCCGTGATGCGCTTTGTTTTCTCGACAAAGTATGCCTTTCGATTGGGGCTCATGTTACTCGTATCGGTGGATATGATCTTGTACTTCTGGAAAAGCCTACATAAAATAAAACACCTCTTTAAAGCTGGTGCCAAACATAAGATTCGCAATGGGAGGCGAACTTTGTTCTGGCTGGACTGGTGGCAGGGGGATGGGCCGCTCTACCACAGGTTCCCAATCTTGTTCAACATGTGTGACAACCAATCTATCTCGGTAGCTTCAGCAATAATAAACAGCATCAACCTACGTAGGACTCTCAACGCGGCAGGGGCCGCTCAGTGGCAAGAAGTGACCCTTATCCTTGATACGACACCTCTTTACTAGGATCAAGACGTGATCTCCTGGACCCTTGACCCATCTGGCAACTACATGGTGAACTCCATGTATGAACACCTGTCGCAAGGGGCGACCTTCCCCATCTATAGGGATATTTGGGAAGCCAAGTTGTCGCTAAAGATCAAGGTGTTCTCCGGGCAGTGGGCCTTAGACAGGCTCCCTTCTGGCACGCAGATTGCATCTCGCCTTGGCCCCTCGGATGGCCGGTGTGTTCTATGTGGTTCGCTTGAGGATGCCTCCCATATTTTCTTCACATGCTCCATGGCTAAGTTTGCATGGAACACGCTATGCCAAGCCCTAGGGAAGGATTGGGCACCGACTAGTTTCGCGCAATTCTTCACCTCTCCTCCCTTGCGGGTAACTTCCGCCGAATGCTTTGGGTCCTGTTCTTGGCCCAGTCTTGGGCCCTTTGGAATGTTAGAAATAAGCTTGCTATTGAGAAGAAGGTGATTCGGCATCCTGCGGACATCCTCTTCAAATCTTTGATATTCTTGCAGCTATGGACTCCCACACTCAAGAGTAGAGACCGGGAGGGCGCAAGGTGGCTGACTAACGAACTCAAGAAGATTCACCTCGCCTGCCACCCTCCTCCACCTTGATGCCATGCTGCCGGGTTCCCTGTGCGGGTAGTAGTTTGTCTTTCGCTTTAGTTGGCTAAGCTGTATGCCGTAACATGTGTTGTTAGTAGGTTGGCTAAGCTGTATGCCGCAACCCTTTGTTTCCTCTTGGCTAAGCTGTATGCCGCAGCATTATGTACGAATCATATGTGTGAACCTCGAGCTTTGTTAATTCCAATCTGGGCAATAAAATGCCTTTTATCTAAAAAATCGTGCGCTCCTCGGCCTTCTTCTTGATCTTCTTATTATCTTCCAACACCTTGAGTTCTGGTCTTGCACGACAAAGTATGTGTCCCACCTTTCCTAATTAGTTTCATGCATCTTCATTTTGGTAGCGAGCTCGATGAGACCTCCTTCATATACTGGGCGATAGAATCTTGCATGAATGTATATGACGTTGCCTTACTTCCCGTCTTTGCTTCTTTTGCCCAATCGGTCATTTCAAGCGGGCCTCCGGCGGACGATCTTCATCTAGACCGGCCTCCTCCTCCTATCGGCCATTTATACTTGCTCAAATTTTTAACATTTTTGACAATCTTGAAGCTTGGACCAACAATACATCAAGATGAATGCCTTTTTATGCTCATTCATTTCCATGAACAATGCTAGAGCATCTTACAACTAGATCAAAGGGCATAAGTCAAATACGAGTTTCACGTGCATGCCAATTAGGAGAAAATGAGTTTGTAGTACCTTACTTGGCCGACACTATTCGTGCCACTCCCATTTCTCATCAATATTTGCTCATGGCACATATGAAACTTGATGCAAAACCCTTGTATGGTGCCCACCGGTTTATATTGCCTTCACATTGCGCTCAATGTACAATTTGTCTTGTGGCGGATATGACAACCTTTCTTTGATGTCCTTGTGAATCCTAATCCAATATGAGTCACGGGTTTGCTGTGCGTCAGTAATGGGGTCTCGGATTATGACCATAAAAGCATCACACAAAAACTCATCCTCCACGACGATCCACGACTTGCCTCTTGAAGGTCACCTTGCCACCTTTACCCTCTTGCCCGTTTTAACATCTTCCACCTCCACTTCCTATTTGACGGCCTCCCCGTGGCCCTGGCCTGCCTCCTACCCCTGGCTGGTGTGGCCGCACCCAACGTTGATACTGACGGAGTTGTGGGACTCCGGGTACCCTTGTTCGTCCACGAGGCTGAGAGCTAACCTAGGTGTGATGGTCTTCGAGACACGGCAGTGAGCAAAGAGAGCAAGGACACGATAGTTTACCCAGGTTCAGGCCACCGTGATGGTGTAAAACCCTACTCCTGCTTGTCTGAGTTGTATTGCTTGTGGAGGTTACAATGGTGAGCTTTTGGCTTCGAGAGGTCGATCGCTGGATCTGGGGTCCAGTCGGGGTCCGAGAGATCGATTCCTCTCTACGGTGGCAGTGCCACCCTATTTATACTGGCCTGGGCCTCTTCCCCTTGGCGGGAAGGGCTACCACAGATGGCCTAAAGGGAGAAAGAAACAACGCCTGGCTCCCAGGCGGTGGGTCCCTGTCAGCCTATCACCAAAGCGTGCAAAGCTGCCTGGGAAAGCCACGGTCCTTGGTGTGCTGAGCTTGGCGATGACGTGACTGATACGTCCATTTTGCATCACTATTTTATATCATAATTTTCAGTTATTCATGGATATATTTCATATTAGAATGCAATACTTACGTTATTTTATCTTATTTTGCATGTTTGATGATCGTTGGTGATTTGACTGCCGGAGCCCGGAATCAGCTGGAAAAGGCACCGTCAAGATACTGTACCTCTACATCGCCAAAAATTCCAGAAAAATTCAGAGATCATTATTTTGCCAGATGACGGAAGGAACCAGAAGGGCGATTAGAGGGGAGCCACAGGGGCGCCAGGTGGCACCTGGCCGTGGCCCACCTCTGGGCCGCGCCTAGGGCCCACCTGGTGGCCCTGGGTCGCCTCCGGCTCCCCCTTTGATGTATATCACCCCTTTGACCTAAAATCATGGGGGACGCTTTGAAGAAATATTCCGCTGCCGCCACAGGGGCGGAAACCACAGAGAGAGAAAAGTTCTCCGGCAGGGAGAAATCTACCGAGGGAATTCCTTCCTAGAGAGGGGAGATCATCGCCATCATCATCATCATCACGGGATTCATCGGGATCATCATCAACATCATCCTCACCGATAGCACCATCACATCCACAGCTCCACTCCGTTCCGTTGTTGCATCTAGAGTTATACTTGTAGTTCATGGGATCACTTTTCCGGTGTTGATTGCCTTGTGTAGTTGATGCTATTGAGTTTTATCGGTGAAACACTTTATGACCAGATTGTTAATCATTCATTCATCACCTCTGATTATGATCCATATGATGTCTTGTGAGTAGTTCGTTTAGTTCTTGAGGACATGGGGAAGTCTCGTTGCAAGTAGTGGAATTATGCTGAGTAATATTTAATGGTTTGATATTTAAGTTGTGGTGCTATTCTTCTAGTGGTGTTGTGTGAATGTCAACTACATGACACTTCACCTTTATGGGCCTAGGGGAATGCATTGTGTATTTAGTTTGCTTGTGAGGTGGTTGCAGGAATGATAGAAACCTAAACCCCCGCCGGTAAACTAGTGCATGAGGGAGTGTAGGATCTCAGAATTTAAGGCTGTGGTTAGTTAATTCTTAAATACTTCCTTGCATTTGCAGATGCTTGTAGGGAAGTGTAATCACAAGTGTGTTCTAGTCCAAGTAAGGGCGGTTCATTAGCATAGGTTCACCCACACAACACTTAGCAAAACATTAAACATTAAGCAACAGTATGAAGCGAAAGTGACTTGACATAACTCCCATGTGTCCTCAGGAGCGTTTAGCCATCATAAGTAGAATCACCGGCTTGTCCTTTGTGCTAAAAAGGATTGGGCCACTTGCTGCAATAATTATTGCTCTCTTTTATTTACTCGCACTTTATTTATTTGTTACTATAAAAACCCATAAAAATCCTTCTGTTAGTGTTTGCAGTGAAACCTTACTCGTATCTACAAGCCAATACATTCTGCTCCTCGTTGGGTTCGACACTCTTATTTATCGAAAGTACTGCGATAGATCCCCTATACTTGTGGGTCATCAAGACTATTTTCTAGCGCCGTTGCCGGGGAGCAAAGCGTTATTGGAAAGTAGAATTGGTAAGGAACACTTTTACTACAAGTGTTTTTTTTTATGTTTACCTGTTGTTTTACTTCATTATGGAGCCTTCTGAGTTTGAATCAACATTTGGAGACACCCTCTCTGCTGCTCTTGTGGCAACAAGAAGGCTTCCACCCATTGAAAACGTTCCATTTAAAAATACCTATGGGAATTGTTGATCGTGTTATGAGTAACCGTTATGCAGGATATGGAACGGTTCATCCTGGTTATCACTTGCTATATATGATAGATATATGTGGTTTGTTTAAGATTGCAGGTGTTTCTATAGAAGTGATCATGCGGAAATTATTCTCATTGTCATTGAAAGATAAAGCTATGGAGTGGTATAGGCTATTGGATGATTCTCATCTTTTGGATTGGGAAAAAATAGTGCATCTCTTTTATGCTAAATTTTATCCTCTGCATGAAATTCACCAAGACAAGAACTTTATCTATAACTTCT
The DNA here is from genome assembly GCA_012064385.1 of Puccinellia tenuiflora. Lineage (NCBI taxonomy): Eukaryota > Viridiplantae > Streptophyta > Magnoliopsida > Poales > Poaceae > Puccinellia > Puccinellia tenuiflora. The sequence continues at coordinate 1,034,690 of QRDG01000015.1, read as the reverse complement.
GACCTCGCAAAGGAGAAAGTATTGCTCAAGCTTGGGGGAGATTGAAAGCTTTAATGCTTAAGTGCCCTATTCATGATATCCCCAGAAGCATTATAGTTAGAAATTTTTATGCAAGACTTTCTCGTTATGACAAGGACTTGCTTGATGGTTCCTCAATTGGATCTTTCACAAATAAGAAGATTGATTATAAATGGGATCTTCTTGAGAGAATTCAACGCAATACTGAAGATTGGAAATAGATAAAGGTAATGAATCAGGTATAATTTTTGATTATGAATGCATTAAATATTTTGGTGAAACTCCTGATTTCCATGAGTTTAATGTTAAATATGGTCTTGATTCTCAAATCATTGTTGATCTCTTTAATGCTTTTGCCTCTTATATTGATATTCCTAAGCAAAAGTGGAATAAGTTCCATGAACCAATTAAAGAAATCGAAATCACACCTATCACTGAAAATGCAATACAAGTTTACACTCCTGATCCTATTTTGCCTGTTCCTTATGTTGAGAAATTGCCTTTCCCTGTTAGAGTAAAGTGCATGCTATGATTACTAAAGTTGTTAAGAAAAGTGGAAAGCAAGCTAAAGAGCATTATGAACAACTAAAAATTCAACCTTTTGTAGCTTTAGTTAAGGATTTAACAGGTGAAAATATAGAAGGAGGTCATATAATCTTTTGTAAGGAATCTTCTAACATTGTTAGACCTCTAAAATGTAAGGTTAAAAAGGGTGGTGCACCTGCTATATCTGTGAAAATTGGTGATCATTGCTATTATGGTTTGTGTGATATTGGTGCTAGTTCCAGTGCAATACCCTTTTCTCTATATCAAGAAGTAATGCATGAAATTGGGACTTGTGAAATTGAAGATATTGATGTGGTTATTCAACTTGCTAATAGAGATACTATCTCTCCGGTGGGAATTGTTAGAGATGTTGAAGTTTTATGTGGTAAGACTAAATACCCTGCTGATTTTCTAGTACTTGGTTCTGTTGCAGACAATTCTTGTCCAATTATATTTGGACGACCTTTCTTAAATACTTGCAGTGCTGTTATAGATTGCAAAAAGGAAAAGGTTTTTACTAAATTTGGCGGTGAAAGTTATGAGTTTAATTTTTCCAAATTTGCTAAACAACGTCATGAAAAAGAATTGCCTAATGAGGACTGTAAAATTGAAAAGCTTGCTGCTATTGCTATTGCTCCTAACGATCCTTTGCAGCAATTCATGGAGGACCATGAAAGTGAAGTTTTTATGCAGGAAAGGAACGAGTTGGAGGACATCTTCCTCCATCAACCTGCAATTCTTAAACATAATTTACCGGTGGAATCCTTAGGGATGCCGACCCCTCCTAAGGGAGATCCTGTTTTTGAACTTAAAACTCTTCCTGCTGATCTTGAATATGCATTTATTGATGAAAACAAAATTTATCCTATTATTATTAGTGCTAAACTTTCAGGACAGGAAGAGGAGAGATTATTGGAAGTACTTCGTAAACATCGGGGCGCGATGGGCTACACTTTAGATTATCTTGAAGGAATTTCTCCTGCTATATGTCAACATATAATTAATCTCGAGCCTGATGCAATACCTGTCGTTGACCATCAACAGAGGTTAATCCCGAAAATGAAGGAAGTGGTAAGAAATGAGGTGCTCAAACTCCTCGAAGCAGGTATAATTTACCCTATTGCTGATAGTAGGTGGGTGATGCATGTAAAATGCATATATGAACTTTGCACTATAATACTCATATTTCAATCATATTTGCATGACATAAGGGTTATATCATTGTTTTATAATGATTTTGGGAAGATTTCACAGTTTTCCAATTTTTCTGGAATTAACCCTACACTGGCAGAAAACCTATTTTCTATATTTTGATGTTTCAGGGACCCAAACGACGACCAATTGACCTTAAAATTTACGAGGATCATTTTTTGGAAGGAAGAAAGTGTAGGAGCGAAGGAAGCGAACAAACGGAGACCCGAGGGCCAAAAGAGGTGGGCCCACGCGGCCAGATTCCTTGGCCGCGTGGGACCCCCCATCTTGGGCCTCGTGGCTCCGATGCCGTCCGTTTTCGTCTCCGTGGCTTTGTCTTGACCTAAAACCAACTATAAAATAGTCCCCCGGGGAGTTTCAGGAGGAGGCGGCGGAGAAAAAAAACCACGAAACAGAGAGTCAGAAGGCTGCCGCCGGAGAAGATCGGAGGGGGGAAACACCGCCGGAATCACCTCCGGAGGGCTCCACCCCCCTCCGGCGTGTTCATCATCAACATCTACAGCAAGATCATCTCCATCTCTCCACTGTAAACTCTTGGCAAACATGATGTATGATGCAATATACTATTCCCTTGATCTATTGTGTCTCCCCATCTATGTTTGAGAAGTGATTGGTTCATGGCAATTGTGAAATAGTTCGTTGTTTGGTTGCATACAAGTTTTGTTATCTTTTATGATTGTCTTTATGTACAATATATGAGTGCACACATATGTTGGGGAATGCATGTAAGGTGATCACCGGTAATGTAATGGAGTGAGGGAGACTTGGGAGGACATGTAAACCTAAGACCGAGTCATGAAGTTGCTTTATGGGGTTATTAGTATCGGGGACCTTAGAGTTTAAGGTATGGTGGGACTCTATGTCTTAATAACTCTTGTGCATTCATTTACTTGGCCATAAGAACCATCATAAGGGGGTTTAGTTATTATTTACACGTCCAAGAAGATAAACACCTTTTTCTATTTATGCATGAGTCTAGCCTTGGGACGTTCTCCATTATAAGAACACAATTAGCTTGCTATTGCGCATGTGCTTCTCTTGAGATCTTTCACTTGTCCATTTCACGGCTTTTACTTTATGAAACTCTACACCAAACAAAACACTTACTCATGAATCATTTGTTGTCTAGTTCATGATATAAAGAGTGACATTGTAGTGACCTTGCCTGTTAAAATAGACAAGATACCTGTGTATGGTGCTAGTCCCTGGATCGACTCGCTAGCACACACAGTACAAGATGAAATACCACAACAGTGCATCAATTTATTACACGCATGATCCAGAATTCAAAGTAGTTTCGATTACAAAGTGCATAGCTCGGAGCTAGCTTTATTTAGAGTAAACAGCGGAATAAATATTAAGCATGGAGTCTCCATCATCTTCATGCTGCCACAGGCGAACATGTCGGTTGTAGACTCGAAACCCCTAACGAACCTCACTCTTCATCGGAACAACCTGATAAAATATATCAACAAGGTGGGTCAGAACCATATAAAATGGAACTGGCAAGTGACACTTTGTGGACTCATATTGGAACAACTCTAGTAACCTATATGCATATTTGGCTTGGTGGAGTTTGAAGGCTATTTTGCAGAAAGCCAACTTTTTCCTAACTCTTTATAAAACTTTTCATCTATACGAGACTTTCATGACATAAAAGCCACCATCTCGGCTACCCTTGTTCACCCAACAAAATTTTAATTTAGGGAAATTTGAGTGATGAGATCTTCCGTTGACATCCTCGTCCAGTTTGCTCAGAAATGTCCGTAACCGGGGACACGGCTATGATCATAGTTTTACTACTCTCGAGAGGTTGTGCACTTTCACCACTAGACTTAACCAACCCAAACTATCCCTCACACTCCAATAGTGTTTCGGGGAAAAGAAGAAGGTTAAGACGAGATCTTTCAGAAGCATTTTCCCACCCCATACCGGCCTGACACGTTCCACCTACAACCCTCTACCACCACCTGTCAAGCCGGGGTGAGTCCACACAACTTAGTTGATCAAGACAGAGCCCATATGACTAATGGCTGCACTGGAAGCTAACTAAACAGGGAGTAACGTCGATCTCTTTGTCCCTGGGTGGCCATCCACAAGTGCACATACTCGGGTAAAACCATAGACATGGCCCCGAGCAGCCACTCAACTCCAACCGCCAAGCAATTCCAAAATCCACCCAGGAGGTTCTTTCAACTTAGTAGATATTTTACTTTTATCAAAAACAACATTTTGCATAGCAAGACTAAAATTCTACCAAGTTATCATAGGTGTGTCTAGACCAACTAGTAAAGGAGGAACTATACTAAATAGTTTTAAAGCATAGCAATACTAATAACTTAACATGCAATTTTCCAAGTAATACTACAACATGCATAATTCAAAATAATAGGACAGAAATATGCAAGTGTGCCACTTGCCTTGGCAACAAGCGGAGCAGGAGTAGCAGCTGCAAAGGTCCTCGGTTCCCTCCGAATAATCTAACAAAAACAACACACACAAATAAACATACAATTCGCACAAGTGGCAATACAAAAATTATGCTATGCATGAATATGCAAAATTTACAACAACACAAAAATAAATTTACTTTCTATTCTCTGGTTGTGCTATATGCATGATGCTACAAAGCAATTTTAAACAATTATAACCAATAAAGCATTTTTAAAACACCCAAAAAGGGCAAATACAAGGATTTTATAGTTTTCTGTAATAAAATATTTTATAAATTTTGGAAAACAAGTCTACTGGACAGAGGACATCTAGACAAAACTTCTGCAATTTGGATCACTCAATTTGGAATTGTAGAACTCAAGATATGGCCAAAATAAGGTTTTAGGGTTTCTGCAAATACCAAGTGTGTGCACGTATCAAAAGTGAAATTTTATTGCACCACTGTATTCTACACATTTTGCTGAATCCAGGGACATCAAATTTGTTGAATTTGGATACATGGTTCAAAAGATATGGAATTTCAAAGTTTGGATGATTTTCTGCCAAAAACAGAAAAACAGATAAAAAGAAAAAAAGAACGGGCGACGTGGCGCTCCGTGATTGGTTGATACCGATTCGGGTTTTTAAAATAAAACGCGGCCGTAGGATTTAGATCCAACGGCACACGATAGATCGGCCGGGATCGGGCGGCGCGGCCTCGCCGGAACCCTAGCCGAGCGGCGGCGACGGGCCGGCACGCGCGTTCCGGCGTGTTCAGCGGCCGTGAGGGCAAGCGGAGCTCACCACGGCGTGCAGGGGATGAAGGCGGGCTCGGTGGCGAGGGTGGCGGCGACTTGGAGCTCCTGGTCGCCGGGGATTCCTCGCCGGAGTTGCTCCCGCGGGCGGCCGGGCGTGGCGCGGACGCTCCCGTCGATCTGGGGCAAGAAAACAAGAAGCAACCGCGTCAAACGATGCGCAACGATGAGATAGAGAGGATGGGGGAGAAGAGATGGCGCGGGGTCGCCGGACTTCACCGGAATCGAGCTCGACGGTGGCGGCAACCGGCGGGACGGCGAGCACGATTGGGGGTAGCCCGGGGGCTATTGGGACGGGAGAAGTGGGGGCAAATGGAGAGGAGGTGGTGGGGGTTAAGAGGGAGGCGATGGTGCGGCCGTTCGCACTCGCGGTGGTGCGGAGTGAAGAGGGGAGGCGACGGGGCGCCGGCGGGCGAGCTCCCGCGCCTGGAAACGGCGCTGACGGGCGGGTCCCGCGCGTCAGAGAGAGAGAGGAGAGGAGGAGGCGGGTGGGCTGGATGCGGGTGGGCTGCGGCTTGCTGGGCTGGCCCAGTTGGGCTGGCTCGGCAGGCCTTCTCTTCTTTTTTTTTTTTTAACTAAAACCTTTTTCTATTTTCTGTTTTCAAAATCAAAGCAAAACCAAACCAAGACTTTTCAGAAAAATTGATAAAAATACTTTTTGAAAAGCTTGTTCAGTTTAGAACACTTTGGCACATAGCTTGCCAACAAAATAAAATAAAATAATTGGTTTTATGACAAGGGTTAATTAACCCTATTATGCCAAAATAATATTTTAACACCAAAGTTTGAGTTTAAAACCCTAAACTAAAGACTTAAAAATGCAATGCAGCAAGAGATGATGCATGAATGGAAGTTTTTAAATTTTTGAAATTTTGGGATGTTACAAACCTAACCCCCTTAAGATGAATCTCGTCCCCGAGATTCGGATTGGCTAGCAAATAGGTGTGGATGGTCTTCTCGTAGGTCATCTTCTCGTTCCCAAGTAGCTTCATCCTCCGTATGATGATTCCACTGTACCTTGCAAAATTTTATCGTCTTGGTTCGAGTAACTCGTTCTGCTGTCTCCAAGATCTTTACAGGCTTCTCTTCATAAGTAAGATCACTCTCCAGTTGAACTTCCTCTAGCGGCACTGTATCTCTCAGTGGTGTTTCTGCCATCTCCGGGTGACATTTCTTCAACTGGCTCACATGGAACACATTATGAACCGCTGATAAGACCTCTGGTAGTTCCAACTCATAAGCTACTTCTCCCTTGCGAGACAAGATTTTATAGGGTCCAATAAAGCGAGGTGCAAGTTTTCCTTTGATGCCAAATCTCTTTACTCCACGAAGTGGTGAAACTCTAAGATATGCTCTATCTCCAACTTCATATGTAATCTCTCTTCTCTTGGAATCCGCATAACTCTTCTGTCTTGATTGAGCAATTTTCAGTCTATCTTTTATCAATCTCACTTTCTCTTCTGCTTCTTTAATTATATCTGGTCCGAATAAACTTCTCTCACCTACACCACTCCAAAGTAATGGTGTAGTGCATTTCCTACCATACAAAGCTTCAAATGGAGACATCTCAATACTGGCTTGGTAGCTATTGTTATAAGAGAACTCCGCATATGGCAGATTATCATCCCAACTTGATTTGTAGTCCAGTGCACATGCCCTGAGCATGTCCTCTAAAATCTGATTTACTCTTTCTGTCTGTCCATCAGTCTGTGGGTGGAAAGCTGTGCTAAACTCCAGCCTGGTTCCAAGTGATTCATGCAATTGCTTCCAGAAATGTGAGGTAAATTGGGTACCCCTATCAGATACAATCTTCTTAGGAACACCGTGTAAACACACAATTCTCTTCATATATATTTCTGCTAGTTTAGCACTGGAATACGTAGTCTTCACTGGCACAAAGTGGGCTACTTTCGTTAGACGATCAACTATGACCCAAATCGAATCATATCCAGATTTGGTTCTGGGTAATCCTGTGATGAAATCCATACCAATTTGTTCCCACTTCCAGTCTGGAACTGGTAACGGTTGTAGTAATCCTGCTGGCTTCTGGTGTTCGGCCTTCACACGACTGCATACATCACATTTTGCGATATACTCAGCGATATCTCTCTTCAAGCCATTCCACCAAAATCTCTCCTTAACATCCATATACATCTTAGTGTTTCCTGGATGTATAGAGTAAGGGGAGTCATGAGCTTCTTGAAGAATCAACTTCCTAAGGGCTTCATCTTGTGGTACGCAAATGCGTTTCCCAAACCACACTGGTACCATTTTCATCTTCCCGAAAACCCTTGGCCTTGCCTTCGCTTAGGTTCTTTTTGATTTCTTCCATCACTTTATCACCTTTCTGTGCTTCCTTTATTTTGTCCATCAAAAGAGGTTGTACTTCTAATGAGGCTAAGAATCCCTCAGGTACCACTTCCAACCTAAGGTCCTTAAATTCTTTGCATAAATCTTCAGGTAATTCTCCTGCCGTAAGTCCGTTTACATAGACTTTGCGGCTCAAAGCATCAGCCACTACGTTGGCTTTTCCAGGATGGTACTGTATACTCAAATCATAGTCCTTGATAAGTTCTAACCATCTCCTTTGACGCATATTCAACTCCTTCTGGGTAAAGATATATTTCAGACTTTTATGATCAGTGAATACTTCACAACGGTTGCCAAACAAATATTGCCTCCATGTCTTCAAAGCGTGTACCACTGAAGCTAACTCCAAGTCATGAGTGGGGTAATTAACTTCATGCTTCTTAAGCTGTCTTGAAGCATAAGACACTACCTTGCCTCCTTGCATTAACACACTTCCCAAGCCATGACGTGAAGCGTCACAATAGACTTGGAAATCTTTCTCTATATCTGGTAGACACAGAACAGGGGCGGATACTAATTGCTTCTTTAGTTCTTGAAAGCTAGACTCACATGCGTCAGTCCACTCAAACTTCTTATCCTTCTTCAATAGTTCTGTCATAGGCTTGGCGATTTTGGAGAAATTTTCAATGAACCTCCGATAATATCCCGCCAATCCCAAGAAACTTCGGATCTCGCCAACATTCTTTGGTGGTACCCAATTTGTTACCGCGGATACTTTTTCAGGATCCACCGCTATTCCTTCCTTAGACACCACGTGTCCAAGAAATCCAACTTGGTCCAACCAAAATTCACACTTGCTGAATTTGGCATATAACTTATGCTCTCGGAGTCTTTGCAATATCAGGTGCAAATGTTCTTCATGCTCTTTGTGGCTTTTAGAGTAGACTAAAATGTCATCGATGAATACAACGACAAATTTATCCAAAAAGTCCATAAACACTTTATTCATCATGTTCATGAAATATGCCGGTGCATTGGTCAACCCAAATGGCATCACCGTATACTCATATAGGCCATATCTAGTGGTGAAAGCGGTCTTGGGTATATCCATTTCTCTGACTTTCATCTGGAAGTACCCTGATCGAAGATCGATTTTTGAAAATACACAAGCACCTTCCAATTGATCAAAGAGATCATTGATTTTTGGTAGTGGATACTTATTCTTGATGGTTTGTTCATTCAGGGCTCGATAGTCCGTGACTAGCCTCTGTGTACTATCCTTCTTCTGCACGAATAGGATTGGTGCCCCCCATGGTGAGGAACTTGGACGAATAAATCCTTTCTGCAGATGCTCATCAAGCTGCTTCTTGAGCTCTTTTAATTCATCTGTGGCCATTGGGTATGGTCTTTTAGCAATTGGTCCTGTACCCGGTTTTAGTTCAATGAGAAACTCAACATCTCTATCAGGTGGCATTCCCGGTAGTTCTTCTGGAAACACATCTGGATATTCTTTCACTATAAGGACATCTCCTAGGCTAACCCCCTTAAGAGAATTAAGCCTAACTTTCCTTAATTCAAACTTCGATCGAAACCTTATTTTCTTTCCTTCTAGTGTGGTGAGAGTGATAGCTCTATTTGCACAGTCTATGATTCCTTCAAAACTAGTCATCCAATCCATTCCCAAGATAACATCCAAACCTTGGGTCTCTAGGACGATCAAGTCTGTCGGAAACTGATGTTTTCCAATCTTCATATTCAACTGTCTACACTCAGAATTCGCTATCATTTCTCCACCAGGAGAACTTACCCTAATAGGTTTCCCTATACTCTCAACTACTAGCCCATGTTTGTTTACAAATGCCCTTGAAATGAATGAATGTGATGCTCCGGTATCAAATAAGACTAGAGCTGGAAAGGAGTTGAGCAAGAACGTACCAATCACAGCATCGGGCTCATCATAGACTTCCTCCACATTGATGTGGTTCACATGTCCCTTCTGGAAAGGGTTGGGCTTGGCAGCTTCTTCAGTCTTCCTTTCTGGGCAATCTGTAGCATAGTGACCCTTATTCTTGCACTTGAAGCAAATCACTTGGCTAATATCCTTCTTATGCTCATGATTAGGGCGATGCTGTCCATGGTTTTGACTATGGCCAGCATGTCCATTTCCTTTGTAGCCTCCATTGTTTCCCTTGAATCCACCTGTGTGGTTATGACCATGATGCTTGTGGTTGCTTCCTCCACTATGGTGGTTCCCATGTTTATGTCCATGGCTCATATCATGCGAGAAGTGCTTCTTGTATGAGGGCTCAGAATGGTGTTTGTTGGTACTCAGCTTCCTCTTCCTGTTTTCAGCCTTCTTGATATTATCTTCCAGTGTTATTGCTTGATCAAGAAGGGTCTGGTAATTTGGGGTGTATGCAACTGACAAAGGGACCTTTAGTTCATCACACAGTCCCCTAAGGAATTTCTCCCTTCTCTTGCCATCGGTGTCAATATCCTCAGGAGCGTAACGAGACAACGTGTAGAAGTCATCCATATATTCCTTGAGCGTCCTGTTACCCTGCCTCAGATTGCGGAACTCCTCTTTCTTTAAGTTCATAATACCCGTGGAAATGTGTGCATTGCGAAATCCCTCCTTGAACGTCTCCCACGTGAGTCCATCCAGTGGGTGAGTGATCTGGTAGGTCTCCCACCATTGGGCTGCTGGCCCTTCAAGCAAGTGTGCCGTGAACCTTACTTTTTCGGTGTCACTGCACTCACATGTCACTAGATCCTTACTGATTGAGCGCAACCAATCATCTGCCACAATTGGCTCAGTTGCGGTCGAGAATTTGTTGGGTTTGAGCCTCAGAAACCTAGCCAGTCTGTCCACTTGAGGTGGTGGCGGTGGTGGCGGCGGGGGTGGTGGTGGCGGATTGTTGTTGTTCTGTGCATGCGCAATGAATTGCGTCATCATCTGCATCAGCTGGGCTTGAGCTGCTATCAGTTGTTGAATTGCATCGTTCTCGGGATCACGACGGGGAGGCATCTGTGGTTTTAAGAATAGATGAGTACAGATAGAAAGATCTAAAGAAATATTTCTACCCATACAAGCAATTAACAACAAACAAACAAGCGAACTCAAAGAGAACTCGAACATAGAATTTTGGGAAAACCGTACTAAACGTTTAGGTAACCACGTAGCAAGGTTCTGGAAAAACAAGTACGAAGGTACTGCCATACCACAAGTTGGTAGGTCAATACTAAAGCTTATTGTCGACTAACGACTTATTAAGGAGAGGTGGGCAACTACTCGTCCTGGATCCTGGCAAGAAACTCCACGGCGGCTTCAGTCTTGCGGCGCTTCTGTCCAGAACTCGCCTTCCTAGCCTTCCACTCCTCAACCGAGACCTCCTCGCCATCAGTGGTGTACATGACTCTCTCCTCAGGGTCTTCCTCCGATGACTCGCCAGCTGACTCCTTGGCGAGACGGGCACACTGCTCCTGCAGGGCTGCTATCATCGCCTGCTGTTGGTCCACCTTGTTCCCTAGCTTGAGATTCTCTGCCTCCAGCTTCTGGTTATCCTCCATGAGCTTCTGCTTCTGGGCCTCCTGTGCCTCTGCTAGCTCCTCAGCGGTCTCAATCTGCACTCTCTGCGCCTCGACCAGCTCCTTGGCCTGGTCTAGAACCATCATCTCTGCACGTAACTCATACCCAGTCCTGTAGAGTAGCGTCTCCAGATCCTCCAAGTGTAGCTCAAATATATCCAAGTCCTTGCGACCCTCCACGGTCCAGTATGGCATCCCCTGAGCATCACGCTTGCCGAAGCGACGATAGATAGACTCTGGGGGTAAAAGCTCGAAGTACTGCTCACAGATACGGGACAAAACCTCCTGCTTTGCCATCAAAAGTCCAGTTCCCCAAGAGGTGTACTTCTTCTTGAAAACAATCGGCGCAGTGGGTGTACCAATAGGCCTGGACAATACCTCTGTCTCAATCTCCCAGCGGTGGACTGTGGGTACATCAGAAGGCACCACTCTACCCTTGAAGATAGGAGGAACGAGGCTCAGAACTCTGCAGATACCCATCAGCTGTCTACCAAAGACACAGGTGTCATCGTCGGTCGGAACTCTCATGTGAGTGAAGACAGACATCTACACAAAGGTTAGACAAAAGAGCATTAGACAAGAGTTACGATGGTTAGTCAAAATAATAATAAAATAAAATAACTTAGTACAAAAGTTGAAATGCAGAAAATAGGTTTTTGGATTTCCTAGGGTCAACCTATGTCTATCCAAACCTAGGGTTTCGAACCTACAGGCAACACATTGCTCTGATACCATCTGTAGTGACCTTGCCTGTTAAAATAGACAAGATACCTGTGTATAGTGCTAGTCCCTGGATCGACTCGCTAGCACACACAGTACAAGATGAAATACCACAACAGTGCATCAATTTATTACACGCATGATCCAGAATTCAAAGTAGTTTCGATTACAAAGTGCATAGCTCGGAGCTAGCTTTATTTAGAGTAAACAGCGGAATAAATATTAAGCATGGAGTCTCCATCATCTTCATGCTGCCACAGGCGAACATGTCGGTTGTAGACTCGAAACCCCTAACGAACCTCACTCTTCATCGGAACAACCTGATAAAATATATCAACAAGGTGGGTCAGAACCATATGAAATGGAACTGGCAAGTGACACTTTGTGGACTCATATTGGAACAACTCTAGTAACCTATATGCATATTTGGCTTGGTGGAGTTTGAAGGCTATTTTGCAGAAAGCCAACTTTTTCCTAACTCTTTATAAAACTTTTCATCTATACGAGACTTTCATGACATAAAAGCCACCATCTCGGCTACCCTTGTTCACCCAACAATTTTTAATTTAGAGAAATTTGAGTGATGAGATCTTCCGTTGACGTCCTCGTCCAGTTTGCTCAGAAATGTCCGTAACCGGGGACACGGCTATGATCATAGTTTTACTACTCTCGAGAGGTTGTGCACTTTCACCACTAGACTTAACCAACCCAAACTATCCCTCACACTCCAATAGTGTTTCGGGGAAAAGAAGAAGGTTAAGACGAGATCTTTCAGAAGCATTTTCCCACCCCATACCGGCCTGACACGTTCCACCTACAACCCTCTACCACCACCTGTCAAGCCGGGGTGAGTCCACACAACTTAGTTGATCAAGACAGAGCCCATATGACTAATGGCTGCACTGGAAGCTAACTAAACAGGGAGTAACGTCGATCTCTTTGTCCCTGGGTGGCCATCCACAAGTGCACATACTCGGGTAAAACCATAGACATGGCCCCGAGCAGCCACTCAACTCCAACCGCCAAGCAATTCCAAAATCCACCCAGGAGGTTCTTTCAACTTAGTAGATATTTTACTTTTATCAAAAACAACATTTTGCATAGCAAGACTAAAATTCTACCAAGTTATCATAGGTGTGTCTAGACCAACTAGTAAAGGAGGAACTATACTAAATAGTTTTAAAGCATAGCAATACTAATAACTTATCATGCAATTTTCCAAGTAATACTACAACATGCATAATTCAAAATAATAGGACAGAATATGCAAGTGTGCCACTTGCCTTGGCAACAAGCGGAGCAGGAGTAGCAGCTGCAAAGGTCCTCGGTTCCCTCCGAATAATCTAACAAAAACAACACACACAAATAAACATACAATTCGCACAAGTGGCAATACAAAAATTATGCTATGCATGAATATGCAAAATTTACAACAACACAAAAATAAATTTACTTTCTATTCTCTGGTTGTGCTATATGCATGATGCTACAAAGCAAATTTTAAACAATTATAACCAATAAAGCATTTTTAAAACACTCAAAAAGGGCAAATACAAGGATTTATAGTTTTCTGTAATAAAATATTTTATAAATTTTGGAAAACAAGTCTACTGGACAGAGGACATCTAGACAAAACTTCTGCAATTTGGATCACTCAATTTGGATTGTGGAACTCAAGATATGGCTAAAATAAGGTTTTAGGGTTTCTGCAAATACCAAGTGTGTGCACGTATCAAAAGTGAATTTTATTGCACCACTGTATTCTACACATTTTGCTGAATCCAGGGACATCAAATTTACTAAATTTGGATAATGGTTTAAAAGATATGGAATTTCAAAGTTTGGATGATTTTCTGCCAAAAACAGAAAAACAGATAAAAAGAAAAAAAGAACGGGCGACGTGGCGCTCCGTGATTGGTTGATACCGATTCGGGTTTTTATAAATAAAACGCGGCCGTAGGATTTAGATCCAACGGCACACGATAGATCGGCCGGGATCGGGCGGCGCGGCCTCGCCGGAACCCTAGCCGAGCGGCGGCGACGGGCCGGCACGCGCGTTCCGGCGTGTTCAGCGGCCGTGAGGGCAAGCGGAGCTCACCACGGCGTGCAGGGGATGAAGGCGGGCTCGGTGGCGAGGGTGGCGGCGACTTGGAGCTCCTGGTCGCCGGGGATTCCTCGCCGGAGTTGCTCCCGCGGGCGGCCGGGCGTGGCGCGGACGCTCCCGTCGATCTGGGGCAAGAAAACAAGAAGCAACCGCGTCAAACGATGCGCAACGATGAGATAGAGAGGATGGGGGAGAAGAGATGGCGCGGGGTCGCCGGACTTCACCGGAATCGAGCTCGACGGTGGCGGCAACCGGCGGGACGGCGAGCACGATTGGGGGTAGCCCGGGGGCTATTGGGACGGGAGAAGTGGGGGCAAATGGAGAGGAGGTGGTGGGGGTTAAGAGGGAGGCGATGGTGCGGCCGTTCGCACTCGCGGTGGTGCGGAGTGAAGAGGGGAGGCGACGGGGCGCCGGCGGGCGAGCTCCCGCGCCTGGAAACGGCGCTGACGGGCGGGTCCCGCGCGTCAGAGAGAGAGAGGAGAGGAGGAGGCGGGTGGGCTGGATGCGGGTGGGCTGCGGCTTGCTGGGCTGGCCCAGTTGGGCTGGCTCGGCAGGCCTTCTCTTCTTTTTTTTTTTTTAACTAAAACCTTTTTCTATTTTCTGTTTTCAAAATCAAAGCAAAACCAAACCAAGACTTTTCAGAAAAATTTGATAAAATACTTTTTGAAAAGCTTGTTAAAAATAGAACACTTTGGCACATTAGCTTTTCAACAAAATAAAATAAAATAATTGGTTTTATGACAAGGGTTAATTAACCCTATTATGTCAAAATAATCATTTTAACACCAAAGTTTGAGTTTAAAACCCTAAACTAAAGACTTAAAAATGCAATGCAGCAAGAGATGATGCATGAATGGAAGTTTTTAAATTTTTGAAATTTTGGGATGTTACAACCAGAAAAGAACTCGGCGATCTGGTCGACTGCCCTTCTGTAATCCGCCATATTTGCATCCTTTGAATCCCAAGTTCCTGACACGTGTTGGGCCACCAGATCCGAGTCTCCAAGGCACCTGATATGCTTGACGTTCATCTCCTTGGCCAAACGGAGTCCATGTAGCAGTGCCTCATATTCTGCCATGTTGTTGGTGCAGTCAAAGTGCAATTGAAGGACATATGCCAACTTATCTCCCTTAGGTGAAGTCAGAACGACGCCAGCTCCTGATCCCTCGAGTTGTCTGGACCCATCGAAGTGCATTGTCCAATACTTGGTGCAGGGCGTGTTTGGTGAAGACGTGAAGTCGGTCCAGTCATTGACAAAATCTGCCAAGGCTTGTGACTTGATAGCTGTGCGTGGCTCATATGTGATGTGGTAAGGACCCAGCTCAATTGCCCACTTGGCGACTGGTCCCGTGGCATCTCTGTTGCGGATTATGTCTGCTAGTGGTGCTGAACTCACCACTTTGATAGAGTGCTCTTGAAAGTAATGCTTGAGTTTCCGACTTGCTAAAAAGACTCCATATACCAGCTTCTGCCACTGTGGGTACCTTTGCTTGGAATCAGTGAGTACCTCACTAATATAGTAAACGGGGTGCTGTACTGGATACTCCTTTCCTTCCTCCTTGCGTTCCACAACTACCACTGCGCTGACAACCCTCTCGTTGGCAGCTACATATAGCAACATGGGCTCCTTATCTGTAGGAGCTGCAAGGACTGGCACTGTTGATAAAGTTTTCTTCAACTCTTCAAAAGCGTCGTCAGCTTCTTTGTCCCACAGGAATTTGTCTGACTTCTTCAGGAGTCGGTAGAGAGGACTCGCCTTCTCTCCGAGTCGTGATATGAATCTGCTTAAAGCTGTAACACAGCCTGTGAGTTTCTGGACATCCTTTAAACAAGTCGGATTTTGTAGGTTGTGTATAGCCTTGATTTTCTCTGGGTTTGCCTCGATCGCTCTCTCTGAGACGATCAAGCCAAGTAGTTTGCCTGCTGGAACTCCAAATACATACTTGCCTGGATTCAACTTCATCTTGTACTTGCGCTGATTGTTGAATGTCTCTGTTAGGTCATCAATCAAGGAGTCAGCTTTCTGTGACTTGATGACCACATCATCCACATATGCATGAACGTTCCTTCCAATTTGCTCTTGAAAACAATTCTGAATACATCTCTAGTATGTTGCTCCAAAAGGCATTGTTTTATAACAATAAGCTCCAAAGGGTGTTATGAAGGAGGTTTTTAACTTGTCCTCCTCATTGAGTCTGATCTGATGGTAGCCTGAATAAGCATCCAGGAAACAAAGTAACTCGGAACCTGATGTGGAGTCAATGATCTGGTCGATGCGTGGTAAGGCAAAAGGATCCTTAGGACATGCTTTGTTTAATCCTGTGAAGTCGATGCACATACGTAACTCTCCTGTCTTTTTTGGCACTAAGACTGGATTGGCCACCCACTCTGGATGAAATACCTCTTTGATGAAATCGGCCGCAAGGAGTCGGGCCACTTCTTCTCCTATAGCTTTTCTTGTGTCGTCATGAAACTTGTGAAGTCCTTGTTTTACAGGTCTTGCGTTAGGATTAACGTGTAAGCTGTGTGATGGGGGGATACTTTACAGGTAGGCCCATGGACCCGGAAAGTAGACCCGCCAAGACCAAGAAGGCCAAAGCCGAGTCACGTATCAAGTCGCATGGGCTGGGCTGGAGACAAGCCGACCAAGGCCCATGATGAAGAAAGGACCCGTCCGGAAGGAGTCCAAGTACAACCCGGAGTCTAAACTTGGAAGACCAAGACGTAGAGTAGGACTCCGTGTTCTAGCATGACTCGGTGTAAAGTGTAAGTCCAGAGACCCGGCAGCCTTTATAAGCGGGGTCCTGGATCTTAGATCGATAAGCTTCAACCAATAGAGAAACCCTAGCCTTCAGAGAGAAGTCGCCGGCTCCTAAGTTGTGGGAGCCGGGTCCTTGTAATCGAGATATATCAAGAGCAATAACATAGAAGCAGGAAGTAGGTCTTTACCTCGAATCAGAGGGGCCGAACCTGGGTAAATCCTTGTTCCTTGACGAGATTAACCGTTCCCACGTACTTCAATCACCAATGGCCCCAGAACTCATCTTCCCGGAGGAAGAACTTGCCGTGACAACCCCACGATAGTTGGCGCCCACCGTGGGGCCTACGGTGACAAAAGGAGTTGAGATCGTTGGAGCTGCTCGTCGAGCTATGGAGAAACTCGCCATCGGTCGGGTCTACACTGATGAGCATGGAGAGACAGAGATCAATGACTCAGGCTGGACCTCGGAGATGAACGAAGTCGACGAGGGATATCAGCTTGTCTTTGGAGGAATCAACGTGTTCGTCGGGATGGTGTGCGCGTCGGGTGTTCGCGCGAACTCGGCGGAGTCGGTACCAGAGCTAACTGTTATTGTCGAGTCCGACGGCGAGGAGTCGGTCGGAACTTCAGAGGTCGGCATCATCGCCGAGTCTGAGGAACCCCTAGCTGAGGAACCAGATGTGATGCAAGAGTCAGATTCAGATTATGATGCAGATTCAGAATCCATCCTGCCCTTGTTTGAAGATCGGCTTGGGTATGGGATAGAGGAAGAGGATTATGAGGAGTCGCCAGTACGCGCTCGTGTTGTGGGAGTCTACATGTCTGGAAACAATGGGAATCAGTTTGATCCAACTTTATTGACAAAGGAGATTAATGCAAGTAATGCCGCAGAGAGGGCGGCCGAGTTAACCAACGCTCGTGCTGCGTTGGAGAAGCAACTAGCTGATATCACAGAGGCAAACCGTAGACTAGCTGCAGAGCAGGCCCGAGTCCAAGATGAAGCTCAGGTCGTGCGGAGGCGCCGCGAGGAGCTTACTTCAATTCAGCATCGCCGAGCCAGGAGTCGCTTGCATGATGAAGTCCACATCAATCCAACCAATCTATTCACCACACCCAATGGTCCAGGCAGAGGAGCCGGACTAGGAGGCTCAGCGGCAGCAGGAGGCGCCGCAGGAGGAGCCGGAGGAGCACCACCACCACCACCACCACCACCACCACCCCCAGAAGGATCGGGAGGCAGCCGTGCCAACGGACCACCGCCTGAAGGAGGAGTCGGAGGAGGAGCATCTGGTGGCTTAGGGTCACAGCCTAACAGATTTCATACTCCAGAAGGACATTACTCTAATCCTATGGACAACGTTCATGCGGCGACTCTGAGATTGGAGAATATTGTGGTACCAGAGGGACCAGCAGGACAGGAGACTCGCGAGGCTATCGAGTTACTGAAAACAGCTTTGACTCAGCAAGCTTTGTATCCAACTTTTCCAGATGCAAGTAGACTACATTCAACACCCTTTAACTCAGGTACGAGGAGTCGGCACGGCGAGTCCAACCCGGCAAACTCTACGAGTGCAAGGCGTCGTGAACTAGTGAGGAATCATGCAAACATGCCAACTATTTCACAAGCTCAGCTAGTGGTTGATGAAGCAAGGCAACGACGAGAGAGAGAAGCAGCAAGAGCTCGGGAGGCAGAGAGGGACAGAGCGTTAGTGGGTGCAGTCAACCCGCCTCAGCCAACCCGGGTCCACGAGGAGGTGACTTCTCCTGGTGCTTCCCCAGCATTAACAGGACCAGAGTGTTTGTCTGATGCCATCAGGTCCGAGTCCTTCCCCAGCAGTTTCAAAGAGCCGCGCAAGGCACTACTAGGAAACTAGCTATAGGTGGATCATCATTCTGTGGCGCACCGATTTGCCGTGCGCCACAGAAATTTATCAGTGGCGCACATCAGGTGGTGCGCCACTAATATCTGTGGCGCATTACTGCGCCGTGCGCCACTGAATATGGCATTTCTGTGGCGCACTTTGTGCCATGCGCCACAGAAACACGATGGGCCCCACCACCCACGGTTGAACTCGAGGCCCACCACCAATATCTGTGGCGCGTGGATTCTGATGCGCCACAGAAACTAGAATATCTGTGGCGCATGTTTGTGGATGCGCCACAGATATATGCCTTTCTGTGGCGCATCCAGATACATGCGCCACAGATATTGAAGAGATGGACTTATAAGGCCTGCCCCCGCGCGCGCTGCCCTCTCTCTTTCTTCCCCAAATTCTCTCTATTTCGACGACCTCGATCCCCAGCACCACCCCTCGCCGCCGGCAGCCCACCACCTGCACTCGACGGCCTCCCTAGCCACCTGGCACGCCGCCCAAGCCACCACCGCCCCGTCACACCGCCACCCGGCCGCATCGGCGCCGTCGGCACGCGCCCGTGCTCGAGGAGCGCCCGACGGCACGCGCCCGTACGTGCTCGAGGACGACCTGCACCGCCACCCGCACTGGCGCCGCCCACCACGCGCCCGTGCCCCTCCACCATCCCCTCTCCCTCCTCTCCACCATCCCCTCCCCGAGGTACTGCTCCTTTCCTCCCCTCTCCCTCCCCTCCACACCTGCACACAAGGTGTTTGGTCAAATGCCAAACCCAGTTTTCTTACAGAATTTCTATGATTTGTTATTGATTGCTTGCTGCAAGTAGTTGGTAATGCTTCTAGTTGGTGCTAGTGGTGTTAGGAAAATTTTGGAAACCAAAATTTTTTAAGTTTTTTGCTAAGTTAAATATGGTCACTGTTTAAACATGCCTACAAAAATTCCTTCTATTAAGGTTCTCTCCCTCAATGTCATGGTTGTTTGTGCTCCGACCATCGTGTCGTGGAGATGCCGGCCGAAGATGTACATTTTTTATGAAATGATTGCAGGTACCCCGAGAGGCCCTTGAGATTGCCGGAATGTCGATTAACTTCCGTTCCGGCAAATTCGGGTACTCTCCATATATCCTTTTTTTAGCAAAGGTCATGCCGAAATTTTTCGTAAATTTTGGCATGAATTTGCTAAAAAAGGGACATATGGGGTATCTTTATTGTGTTCATATTTCACAGTGGTGTTATCTTTATTGTGTTATGCATGCTTTATTTTTGTTTTGTCTTTTTTTCTAAAGCCGATGATTAAAATGTTGTGGCACACTATGTTAATCAGGTAGGTGCTTGCGGACCTTGTGATATGCACAAATAAACATCTTGTGCATACTTTTACTTGGTCCGCTTGCCCCGTACCTGATCAATGTGTGTTCAATCTAAATATGAGGCACAAATCTAAATATGAGGCATCCTACTTGGTTCGCTTGCTCCGTCTCTGAAATGTGTGTCCAATTTAAATATGTATGAGGCACAAATCCGAAATCATTTTGTTTTTTCTTTCTCTTTCCGAATGCCGATGATTAAAAATGTTGTGGCACTATGTGGTAACCCTGAAGGTCTGCCGAGCCTTGTGATATGCACAAGTACAAGTCTTGTGCATCCTACTTGGCTCGGCCGATCCTTCAGGGCTACTAATAATTGTGTGTCCGAACTAAGTATGAGGCGCAAAATCTAAGTCATTTTTATTTTGTTTTGTCTGTTTCTTCGAAAGCCGATGATTAAAATGTTGTGGCACTAAGTTGTAAGCCTGCAGGTCTTGTGAGCCTTGTGATATGCACAAGTACCAAGTCTTGTGCATCATACTTGGCTCACAAGATCCTGCAGGTCTACTTGAGTGTCCGACCTAAGTATGAGGCGCAAAATCTAAGTCATTTTTATTTTGTTTTGTTTTTTCTTCTAAGCCGATGATTAAAATGTTGTGACACTAGGCATTTTAGCCTCCCTGCAGCGAACGGCACACAACGAGCGTCTACCTTTGTCACCGAACCCAATGGCTGGATTTAGCCTACCTGCTGGCATGTTCCCTGGCATTATTGTTTTGTCTTTGTTCACCGGCCAGCCATTGGATCCACCTCCTGTAGGTCGGTGAATAAAGACAAAACAACGATGCTGTTGGAAACACAAGCCCTCAGGTAGGTTGAATCCAGCCACTGGATTTGGGTGACACAATGATGAATTGCCGAGGATCCTGCAGGTCTTCTTGTGTGTCCGACCTAAGTATGAGGCGCAAATTTAAGTCATTTTTATTTTGTTTTGTCTTTTTCTTCTAAGCCGATAATGTGTGTCCAATCTATGTATGAGGCATAAACTCGAATCTTTTTGTTTCTTCTCTATGAATTGACAAAGCCGATGATTTAAACTATGCCACGGTAAAGGCAAGGAGAGTGTCTACAATGCCTTGTAGTATATACAATTGGAGTGTTTATATTAATACATGGTCTTGTACACACTCTTTTTGCCTTGTTTTGCACGGCAATGATATATGAGGCTTTCCATTGTTAACTTCTCGCATTTCGTAAATTTTAATATTACTTTTGTAATAAAATTTTGACTTAAGCATTTTTTACTTAGGTGTTCTCGGTGACGATGTCCATGTTGGACCAGAGGGGCGATGTGCAGGACTGGGCTCCACCGGGCTGGCACTGGGAGGTGCTACCTTCCGGGACGCGCAGCTTGGTGAGGAATCCGGGTGACGTCGTCGACCCTGATCTTCTGTGGTGGCAGTCGTGTGGGCCACGCTCGGTGCAGAGGGAGCCGGCCCCCGAGGAGGAGGTACGTCGCCGTATTAGGGAGGAGGACGAGCACGTCCGTCGATACATGTATCTGCTGGTTAGGCAGTATGATGGTAGGTGGTCGTTTCTTCAGAGGGTTCCTGCTCACGTGAGCTATGACCCTGTGAGGGTTCCTTATCTTTGGATGCGTAGCGCCGCCGTCGACTCAGTACAGGTCGATGAATCAGAAGGTTCATGTTGAAATTAGCTAAGCTTCATGTATTAGCTACTGGATATGTAATAATATGATCGATGAACTATGATTGTGATCAACTTTGTGTAATAATATGATCGATGAACTATGATTGGAAATTATGTATTTGTATTGGTTTATCAAATATTTCTCTCTATATAATATTGGAATATGAATTTCCTGTAATGTGATATATCTGTATTTTCTATAATATACTAGTTTTTTTTCCTGTAATGATATATCTGTATTTTCTATAATATACCAGTATTTGTACGGCAGCAGAAAAATGAAAATACGTATAATATATTCTGTGGCGCACCGTTCGTGGTTTCTGTGGCGCATGCATTTCTGTGGCGCACGGCAGAAACATGCGCCACAGAAATATTTCTGTGGCGCACCCAGAAAGGTGCGCCACAGAAATATATTTTAGTGGCGAGACTTCTGTGGCGCATCCTTCTGTTTCGCGGATGCGCCACAGAAAGTCCTAAAAGGTGCGCCACTAATGACCATTTCCCTAGTAGTGATAGTTGGAGGCGCATGGCCAAACAGTGCGCCTCGGGTAATTTAGCAGAGGCGCATATTGCCATATGCGCCTCCTATAAGGATGTCTCCTATAGCCTTTTCCCTAGTAGTGTTTTCACCTTTATTGAACTCACTCGTCTGAGAAGCAATCATAAGATGCTTCTCAAGCCCCTTAAGCTGTAAATAGAAAAGAGTATTACAGTATATGCTAATATATCTTAATTGGCAATCATGAAATATGAATATGGAATTAGTATTATTCTCACTGTAAGGTGCAGGTCGGATCGACTCATTCGTGAACCAAACGAATCGAGCACCTGTATCCGGCGGTTTTTAGCATCAACATTACATAGAAACCAATGACATTGCGTCACATTAATGGGGACGAATAGCTGGCAGAAGAAAGTCAATTGTAGTCACAATTAGTAAATACAAAATCAGTGTTAAATTAAACTATATATCTGTAGTCTTACCATGTCGTGTTGTAGGTAATTAAGTACTCGCCGCACGATGTGGGTATGTTCCACTGGACTTATAGGAAGTTTAGCGTATCGCTTATATATTGCAGAAGTATGTGTGCTTTCCAAAATACTCGTCCACCTGCTCTAGTATGTAGATGGTCTTGGATCCGCATGGAGTAAATATATGCATTTATGACCTGTAGTTTGAAACAAACATTATATAAAAAAAATCAAACGCTTTTCATGCACATACATTTTACAATATGTAGCCATGTTAGCTTACATCACCGTCCAACCATCCATCGTCTTTGAACAGACATTCTAAATCTCCACGTGATAAGTTTGCGTCATGTATCCGCACCAATTTGGTTTTGGTAGGGAAGGACATGATATATTCTTTAATTGCAGTAAAACTACTTTCATTATCCGTCTCTTCCATTGAAACTTCTGTTGACCCCAACTATATCAACATAGACAAAATTAAAAGTCAGGTTAGCTAAAGATATGTAAATTCTTTTGTACATGATTTAAAAACCACGTCCAATCTGAATGAAAAGATAATTAATAAAGAAGAGAAAACTTATGAAAATCAGTCCAAAATAATTTTTTGCGTCAAAACATTCAAATATTGAGCATGGTCAATATGTCAATGAATCAGCTACGGCGCAGATACGGCAATAGAGCGAGCACAGGCGTCGTTGTCGGTGTGGTATGTTCGTCAAGCACTGACGCGACAGTATGGGCGATGGGGCGTGTGGATCGTTGTGGCTTAGCGAGGGTGTGATGGTTGGGGTGGCGCTCGGTGCGTTGGGCGGGAAACGTGATTGCACGGACAAGGCGGGTGGCGTGATAGAAAGGAGTATGCATACAGTAATTTGAGATACTATATCAAATAAAAAATAAAAATGTATGCACTCAAATCAAAATATAAGATACTTTTACAGATTAGTAGGCTACACCCAAGTACCCATTCCTGTCGAGATACAGGCATACAGCTTTGCTGGACAAGTACAAGCGTTTAAAGGAACTTTTCTCTACCATGAACGGTACCTGCCAGCAGATATATTTGATTGTATATTTACATGTACACCTCTAAATATTAAAGACATTATCACTGGTAGGATAGAACTTCTATGGTGTTACCCTGTTTATGGGTTTTTTCTTGTATCATTTGTAAATAAGCCAAGTTGAGAAATGATCGGAATCCCGTTATTCTAAGTTTGGCAATGACATGTGGTAGCATCATTTTCAGAAATACCACAAAACTGATTAAAATTGACCATTAGAACGCACATGTATACATTAGAAAGAACTAAACCCGAAGGAACCATCCGATTACACCTGAGAAAGATGAGGAAGCTCGGCTGGTGTTTTAGATTTGATTAAACTAATTCTTACCAAATAGTGTATTGATGAGATCATTTAGGCAGTTAAAATGTGTACGAACGCATACCTCTATTCAATAAAATGCATTTCAATAAAATTTTAACTTATTTCGGATTGTTAACCTCTGAACGGGCAAAAGGTAGACGTGTTCAGTGTTTTACCCCAGAAGTTATTGGGGATATTTCAAGCTAATCGCTCTCCAGGATTTCTTTTCGTCTCATCCTACTTCCACCTCAGCTCAATCTACTGGGTTGGCACAAGGCTACAACAGCCATGGCGCCGGTGCAGAGCGTGCACACTGTAGTGGTAGAAACACAAGCATATATAGATAGAAGGTACTGCCTCTGATCTTTTTAATTTCCTATTGAAAAATTCCCCATCTATTACAAACCACAGAAGTGAGCACTCAGCAGTCAGCACCACCATGGGTAAAACTTATTGAACACTTTCCTGCAGTGAGTACAACATGGAGCTTAATATAAACCTTGCCCATCAGATGTCCACATAACTGGACAGATTCTCATACCAGTGTCAAAAGCAATTTCAACACCATATAGTGGACTGTTCTCTGTATAATTCTCTCAAGTACATGCAGGAGAACTGTGTGGTTCCGATATAGACTTAACTGACATGTTACAGTTTCCGGTTGAATGAGCAGGACAAAAGGCAGCACGCTAGAGCCTCTAGTGTAGCAGGTTACAAAATACCAGGACAAAAGACTGCAGCTGCACGCCTGCACCCAGAACATTAGCATGCTCATGTCTGCAAACTGCGCTATAGGAGTCTAGATTAGAAACTCCCAAGTAATAAGATACTATAGAATGATTTTTTTTTAGAATATACTGTAGAATGTCATCATCGTATTGTGTTTCATCAAAAATTCAAATCTTGTCCTCATCGGCTCGAAGAAGCTGATCTCCAAAACTTTTTGACACTCTGATGGCACTAATTCTGCAACTCAATTGTTTGTTAATTTTTCGACAGCACTAACTCAGCAACTCAATGTTTGAGGTGCTACAATAGACAAAAATTGTCTCGTTGAGTTGCCAACTCGTCTCATTTGTCCCCCCCCCCCTTCCACCAGGTGATTATATCTTTTGTCAGAGCATATACTTAACTGGACTGGTACTGATGAGTGCTTCAAAATCCGTTGCCGAACACTATCTGAAACTTAGCTACGTTTGTGTGGATGACTTGCTTTCTAACACCAACAATAAAATTCAGCTGAAGCTACTAAACATTTTGAAAGCCTAAGTTTACTAACATAGAGACATGCATTATTTCCAGAAAGCGAGTCATCAACAATGTGAAACATCCATATTGATCAGTGGTGCATGCAACAATTCACACAACATATTCTTTTAAACAACAACAATTGTACAGACAAAATAGGAAACCGGCTAGATCCGGTAAGTGTACATAAATTACAACAAAGAAACTTTAATCCAGCAGTGACTGATAGACTTTTCCTAAGTCTACTTCATGCGTCGAGAATCCATGTTAGACCACACAACCGCCAGCCCTTCCCACCTCTTCTCGAGAAACCTTCCAACGAACCTCATGTCAATCGCTCCACTAATTATTTTTTGGCGGATATCTGCATTTAACATTTGAATTTAATATGTATATATTAATCATTATTTGTGTTGATATATTCCCAATTTGGTTTTGTGTTAAAATAACTCACCCTGTAGAGGAACTGCTGCAGGATGAGTTGGGTTGAATGCAAAGTTGGTATGCTCTGAAGTATTCAGATCACCTATTTTGTTAAGTCAAACAAATAGAATTATTTTGGTGCTTCAGTAAATATTTTAAAATATAAAATCTATGGTGAAACAAAAAAATTAATTACCGAATTTAATATCTTTCTTCAACATAGTTGCGATCACAATAGGGTTGCCGCCTTCAGCCGTTGACCATCGGTATGAGTTCTGAATCAACTTAGAACCCCAAATACCAACAGGAATAAGATTGCCCCTACAGTTTGAAGTTTTTTAAATAATATTACTTTGAAAATATGATTCTGGTGTTTATTTACTAACTATACATACCATGCGTCCATGAAGATGACCTCTCTATAATTGGTGGACGTCCCAACACGTTCACGTTTACAACTGTGAACGACTATGCCAACTATGTCTGTAAGAAGTACCATTAGTCGATTTCGACTACAGAAGTTTCAATTGGTCTGAGTAAGTATTACATGTGAAATGTATACGATACATACCTACAAAGGTTTTATTTGGTCGCTTTTGTACATCCCAAAATGGCATCAGATGCTTTGGGAGTATTGGGAACTCGAGCGGCAAAGAAGGTTCAACAACTGTCCACCGATTAAAGGAGCACTCATATGCGTGTCCAATCGCTCTAAACTCCACATGTTCACAATTAACATTAAGTGTAACCCTGTGAAGAACATACTTGCAACCAGGTTGCAGTATGCGATTGAATCGCTCTACTTGCGTGTGTCCATAAACGTTCGCTTCCATTTTTGCCCCCTTGAATAAGTTTGAGAAGAAAAGGTAAGGTTGTGATTAAAATATTTTTACATTTTAGCAATTTATTATGAAAAGTTTTTGTTACTTACATTTCTATCCATTAAAATAAATGAAATGTTGTCTCCATGTCTATTAGGCTGAAATTTTACTTCCACCCTCACACAGAAGCTCCACCTTGCGAAGCCGTTGCCGCTGACATCTATATCATCAATATCATCGAAATCCTTAAACCTAGGGGTCGGCGGGGTTTCCGGTATGGGTGCATACGTCCTCTTAGTTGTTAGTCTAATGGGTGCCATCTACATAAGAAAGGTGCTAAAGGTTTAATGGTATGACAATGTCAGGGAAAGGCTTAACTTTTTAAATTTGCAGAAATACATGCTCTTTTAAAAAATCAATATCTTGGACTAAAAAGTGTCTAAAGAGGCACACAAAGTTGGTACACACAGAAAGATCAATTTGTGGACAATAAAATAAAGTGTCTGCACCTCGCAAAGAGACCAAATAACTTGTGCAACCAAATACTACGAAGATATTTCGATACCTGATTGGAGGAGGGCCCTTACAGATGTGACAGAGGCGAGCTGATTGGAGGAGAGCTCCAATTTGGTCTTCTCCATGGCCCCGGCGTAGTCGTCGAGCGGGCGGTGCTGGAAATCATGCAAGAGCAACATTAACATAAAACAATGATAGTAAGGGCCACAAGAAGTATTAACGTAAGCATCACCATTACTAAATGATTTTTCTTACAGTAAGCGTGTATTGTTGGAATACCGGATGCATTGACATGAATGGTGGAAATAAAAGGTTGTCTGTATGCAACATTGATGATAGGAGAGAAGCACTGGATATTATATGACAATCAAAATACTATATGCAGCCAAAATAGGATGCTACAAACCGAGCCAGTGGCATGCAATCTCATATCAAACTTGCCATATTTTGATACAAAACAGTTTGTCTGAAGTGGATCCAACCTAAATCTCCAACTACACGTACTATGCCATTAAAGAAGAAGGATTTTTCATGATCTAGTTTGCTCTGAATTATTGTGTACATGCAAGTAGAAGTTAATACTACCGCAAACTCACATGAACCTTGGAGACGAACAAGAGGCCACCGCAATGCAGTGAGGGTGGAGGTGAAGTAGTCGATGTTGTAGGGGTCGGCTTGGCCTACAACCGCACGCAGAGCCGCGCAGAAGGCCGCGGCCAGCACAGCAGCAGGACCAAAGACTTGTCCTGAGAGAAGACATAAGTTGACTTGAAGCAAATAAAAAATAAGATGTTGAAATAGCAAAAGATGTTCACATAACATGCTAATTGCCGTGAGGCATTGATTAATAAAAAATTAGTTTCACATGAAGCACATTAGCTGAGTAAAATAGCTCTATCAAAATAAAATCTTTACAAATATAAAGAGTGAAACTAATTTCTGATATTTTGGTGATAGCTAAAATACTGAATCTGTGAATCGGGTTGGTGTTGACACCTCGGATCTTTCCTCTACAAGCTATGCATCTGCCATGTTTTGCACCTGGGCAGTGTTCACCTAGGAAGCTAGGAAATGCAGTGTTTGGGTAGTTATCAGGCGAGTCTTACACAGCAAAACATCGCCAGCTGCTTCCCTTGTACTATTATGACGTCTTATGCAGCTGCTGCGTTTGTCCATGATCGAGTGAAGGTTTTCTCTTTGAATTTTTCGGATAACTAATTTTAATGTGTGTCCATCTTTATGCCGCTAGACATATTGTGTGTCCACATGGTTCCTTCCAAGCATCAATAGTTAGCATCCTTATATCATTCTATATGAGATGTTCAGATAGTAGTAGACATGTGTAACAAATTTGAAAGTGAGACGGTACACACAAGAATCCTTATACAAGTTGACTGATACAAGAGCATGCTAATTCCATTTAGTTATTTTGATGGTTCTTGTCTAATTGGTTGATGGGATTGTGTGCTAAAAGGTAAGAACGCTTTGGATCAGCCGTGTTTGTATCTACTACCGTCTTATTGATATCTTTAAATTAGTTGAATTTTTTACCTAGCACTCTCCAGAGTACTCATCAGAAGGAGGCTTTGATCATTGCTCCTTCAGTTAACAGCATGTAACAAATTAAACAGCATAGATGAATTTTACACTTACAAGCATGAATTTTATAGTTACAAACATTTATTGCAAGTTTCAGTGCATGTTGCAAGTTGAAGTTTCAGTTCCATGGAGTACACTGCATGTTACTGGTATTTGCAAGAATTTATTCAAAACAAAAAAATCCCTACTGCAAGCAAGCAAATCATGAACAAGTTACAGTTAAAAATCATGAACAATCTTCAGTTAATGATGAAGCAAGCAATATTATAAAACTACTGCAAGCAAGCATGCAAGCAAAATTTACTACTGCAAGCAAGCAAAATTTGCTGGCGACAGAGAAAGAAAATACTCCATGAATTACTGGCAACAGAGAGAGAAAATACTCCATGAATTACTAACAATGAACACTTGCAAGCAATGCATATTCCTTCAGTACTCTAAGCAAAACATTTTAGAGGAAGCTCACTAAAAAAAGGCAGTGCATATTCCTTCAGTACAAGGAGCACTTACTGCTGCTAGCACAAGCTAACAAAGAGAGGAGGCAGTAGCAGTGCATGAAATTAATCAAAATTCACCACAAACACAAGTAAGCAAGCAAGCTAAGCAATCACAAATGTTTAAGTTTATTCACTCCATGGAGTAATCGACAGAAGGCACAGTTAAGCAAGCTACTGCAATTTCAGTTAATACTGCAATCTGCTACTGTAAAAATTCAGTTTGCATGGAGTACTCACAGAAAATTACAGAGAAATGTATAGTGCTTCAAGCATGCTTGCTTCAATGCCGAGACGGACAAGATGAACTAATCAATGTAACATTAGACAGAGCTAACCCCATTTTCGTATACTGAGACACAATCTATTGCAAGCAAGCGCATTCCATGGACACAATTCATGACAATAGAAAAAAATCCAAAGCTAACTGTTGCATCGAGGTAGTCTAGATCCCAGAGAGAGAGAGAGAGAGAGACGGCCACGGCTCACCTTCGCTCCCAGCACGCCCACACGCACGCCGACCAGAAGAACGCTACTTGGAAGTCAATGAATCTTCACTGTTTTCTGCAGAACAATCAACATACCAGAACATAATCAACTATTGATCTCATCCTGTGCTTCATTCTCAAGGAATAATATTAATATTGAAAGTTAAACTTAATCTAAGAAATCCAACATGAAAATTATTTTAACTATTAGAGTTTGTCTATCAAACTGTATCTTTATAGAGCTCAATTTTCTTAACCTGTCTGGGAACTCATTATCTGGCAACATCTCTTTCCCCTATTTGAAGACATCAAGTCTGATTGCTTTGGATATCAGACACAATCAGTTCATGGGCAACCTCCATTGGGTACATTATCTTCACAACATTAGGCTACTTTCATTGGGCGGAAATAAGTTTGAAGGGCAGATTACTCAAAAAAATTGCAAACTCAGGTACTTGAGGATAATTGATTTGTCCCATAACAAGCTTTCAGGTTTATTGCCAGCATGTATTGGTGATCTCTCTTTCAAAGGTGGCACAGACGATCAAATATTTGACTCAGCCTATGGATATATGTATAACGGCTCTTTATATGACTTAAGAGGGTTCACCTTTGCCACCAAAGGGGGTCTCTACACATATAGTCGGAATTAGGGGTAACACAGGGCATCGACCTATCTGCAAACATGCTGCATGGAGAAATCCATCGGGAGCTAGGAAATCTGAGCCATATCAAATCCCTTAACCTCTCATACAATTTCTTTGTTGGTCCAATCCCAGCGATACGGGAGGAAGGCAATGCTCAGACTGTAATATGTCCAAAGGAAAAACTGATATACATGTATGTACTTTATGTGTGAGTATAATCCACGGAACTTCCTGAAATTTCATTCTGGACATGTAATGTGAACTTTGGAAATTGCTTTGAGCACATTTTCTACACATGATGTCCAAATTCCATATTTTCAAAGTATATGTAGTATATTTTCTTATGAATGTGTCAGAGCGCACTTAATTAATTTTTCCAGGAAAAACAGCCAGCCATGTATGTGCTCAATGTTCAAGTATACATCCATTTGAATTTTCTGAAACGGATTATAGACTGGCCAAGAAGAGGAATGCTCACATCACATAACACAATACACTCCCGTGAGAAAGCCATCAACATTAATATACTCTGATGGAAAATGAGGGCAAAAAAGAGGGGATGCACCTGGACTGTACCTTGAGGTCAGCGAATGTGCAGGAGACGCCCTCCCAGTTGCAAGGGCCGCCGCTGTCCGCGGGCCTCCAGCCGTGGTGTTGAAGGCCAGCTTCAGCTCCACCACGATCTGCAGGCGGTGACTGAGAGCAGGCGGTGGCGGCGGCCTGCAGGTGCAAAGGGGAAGCCGCCATGTGCTAGGGGAGGCCGCCAGGTGCAGAGTCCGTCGGCGGTGTCAGGGGCGTGGAGGTCGGCGGCGCGGTCTCGCGCAGCGCGACTGCGGGGCGGTGGGCGCGGTCTCGCCAAGCGCGACTGCGGGGCAGCGGCGGCGGCTGCTGCTGCGACGACGACGTGCAGGCGGCGGCGGCGGCTGCGGCGGCGTGCAGACGTGGTCGGCTGCGGCACGGGGCGGGTGGTGAGGGAGGTGGGAGGAGTAGAGGGGTGGGGGAGACCTTTGAGCTGGTTCCCATCACGTCCTCCACCTCCGGCGGTTGCCGCGCACGGAGATTGACCGGCGATTGCCGCGCACGGAGACGGTCGTGGAGGAGCGCAGGCGCAGGCGAGGAGGGGATCAGGGAGTTGTCGATCGATGCGTTGACCGTGTGGGCGTGGGGGGCGGTGTGAGACGGAGTGATGAGCACCTCATCATGGAAGCATCGTGAGTCGTTGGATGCTGTATAGATGGTCCAGATCGTTTGTGTCATACCCCCCTCTGGATCCTTTTATATTAGTAGAGATGGGAGATATCCCCGCCAAAGAAAAAAAAGACCAAAATGGGAGATAATTAGCACTGGACTTGCCTCAGTATGATTGGGCCTTTGTTTGTCGGTGGACGCAGCGCCGATACGGACGCTGGAGACCGCGAGCCCGGTGGGCTGTGGGTAACCCACCAAATCATTAAGTACCCGTACGAATTTGTGAGCTGGACCGTGCTATGGGGTAGCAACTTACGCAGGCCGTTAGGCCCGGAAAATATGCTCTCTGAAGTAGGCCTAGCTCACCTTTCTGTTCCGCTCAGAAAAAAAACAAAAAAACTCTCTTTGTGTATGCATATTGAGCTCTGGACTGTTTGGGCTGGAACGACTGCTAATTGTTTTCCTCCAAAAAAAAAAAAAGAGTATTTCAGTTTTGTTCCTAGTTTAAGGAAGTTGTACCGTACACAACTTCCTTTTCCCGATGGACACAACTTTTAGGGTGTGTTTGGTACGAGGCATGAGGTGGAACGTAATGGGTCTGTTCCGCACCTGGGGCATATTTTTGTGTTTGGTTGGAGAAGGAAACAGAACCGACAGATTCTCAAAATGGAATATACTCCCAATATGCTGAACCTATCGATTCCTCCAAATCGGAGGAATCACATGGTTCTCGGTTCTTTAGCGATTAAAGAAAAAGAAAAATTCCACTCATCTCACCGCTCACGTCGCTCTCACCACGAGTCATCTCGTCGGCCGCCGCCGTAGCTCACCCACCGCCGCCTCGTCCTGTCGGCCGCCGCTTCTTCCTGCCGGCAGCTGCCGCGTCCTGCCGGCCGCCGCACCGTCGTAGGACTGCGACCACAGCTCGTCCCGCCGCGCCGCCGCAGGACCACGGCCGCCGCAGCTCGTCCCGCCGCGTCGCCGACCACGGTCGCTGCAGCTCGACTGCCGCGCCGCCGCAGGACCACGGCCGCCGTAGCCCCTCCACCATGCAGCCCGCTGGCCGCCGCCACATCCTCCCGCGCCGCCAGAGCTCGTCTCGCCGCGCCGCGCGAGCTCGTCCTGTGGCGCCGCTCGATCTCGTCCTATGCCGCTCCTCCACAGCTCATCTCGCCGCATCTCGCCCCGCCGCCGCGCGCAGGTCACCCGGGAGCCCCGCCGCCGCGCGCATCTCATCCTGCTTACAACGGTTCGAGTCCGATTTGTTCGTTTCCAGTCCGATTGATATGAAGTGCTTTGATTTTTTTTGTAGGATTTGGTTGTTTTCCGGTCAGATTGATATGATTTTCTTTCAATTATTTTGTAGAATTTGGTTGTTTTCAGTCCGGCTAATACAATATATATTATATTTTGACAGATTTTTAATAATATATTCCGTTGCCTTGTTGTTTGCTAACTATGCAAAGTTATAATAGTGATAATTGTTCATATACACATGTGAGGGGTAATATCTCACCATTTCTATGTAAGTGGTGAGTAGAACCAAATGCATTCCATTTCATATCTCCAACCAAACACTAAAACGTAACCGTTCCGTTCTATCAAATTCCGCAACCAAACATAGGAGTGGAACCGACCCATTCTCCAGGAATGTAACCATGACATCCCATTCTACTTGGTTCCCAAACCAAACGCACCCTTAGAGGGGCGCTTGACGCGTTCGCAGTAGAGCAGATCCAGAATCATCGAAGTTGGTTTTAATCATGAGCTTATCGAATCAAACCATGAGTTTGGTTTGCTGCTGAAACTTTCCCTCAAATACGAATGCAAAGAATTAGCAGAGCGACGAATGTCTCATTGTTGATGGTAAAGGTTGATGTACTGCAGAAACATAATTGACAAAGATTGCCTATACTCTCGAAAGATTGCCTATACTACGGGGTCCATCATTTTATTTTATTTTCTTTCCTCTCATTGCTCGTTGTTATCATGTGTTGCCCTCTCTCCGCTACCAGTCATCATCGATGTTCTCCAACCCCACCATCCCAAACCAGTACCACCCAACCAAAATTTCTTCCCCTTGCCCCTTGCTAGAGTAGCCGTTGATGGGCATGATGTACCGAAAAAAGATGGAGCGCTTGTCTTGTACATTTTTATGTGCTTATGTGTTTTCCTTTTGTTCTAGAAGGTTCTTACTCATTCTAGAGGATAGCAATGAATGTTTTGTGAAAAAACAAGTCGGAAGCTTCATTTGTCATAGTACGAATCCTTATTTAGCTAAGTAGAACTTGTGGATGAAGGAGTTGGAAGCTCCTCGTGGAAAGCTAATATGAGCAAGTTTGAAGTTCCATATGTCCTTATAGCAAGTTCAATTTATTCAAGTAAAAATTAAGGGGGAAAGAAGGCATTGATCCAACAAGCTCCAATACAGACGATATGCATGTCCAAATGTGATTGTTTCAAAGAACGGTCGCCATTTAGAATCACGATGTATTGGTGGGATGCATGTGTTTCTTTGTGAAATGTGAAATTTGGACATAAGTAAAGTCACTCGGGTTTGGCTATTGCATTTTCGACACTGGTAGCTATCTGACGAGACAATTTTCTTATACATTTATACCTCTAGAAATCGCAATTTTAGAACTAGATGGTTGTGAGAGTCGATCTAGAATGTTTCTAGAGTTGTAGTCATTTTTTGTGCATACCAATGGAGTCGCACAAATTTAAAATGCAACTGCACAGAGTTGCACATAAAAAATATACAATTGCAACAAACAAACAAAAGGAAGAAAACTAAAAGTGTAATCGCCCTAAAGGAAGGTGCAATCACGCTGAAAACAAATTTGCCCAAAAACTATATTTGCCACAAATACAAAACAAGCACAATAAAATTTAAAAATATAACTGAAATTGTGACTAGAAGACTTCACCAAAGTGATAGTAATTTTATGTGACTAACTAAAACTTAACAAAATAAAAGTAACTTGCACTTAACACAAGGTGGTTGAAGCACCACCAAATAAAAAAAAATGTCTGAATTCTTAAGAAGAACACAGCTATGTGTTATAGGGGTTCAGCGTTTAGGGTGATTCCGTTTTCAAATAGTATTTTTTTAGTCGGCTGAAAAATAGTAAAAACCGAACCCACTCATGTACCTTCAACATGAAAAGTCACCCCTTCAGTGTTTTAATATGTTTTCTCTTAATGAACATCAGAGATATAACATCAAATTTAACTTGAAGTGGATCCATGGTCGTCGTATTGCTTCTCTACAAGCTCAGAGGTTGCAACTTCTCTTTTAGCAGAGAGACGTTGCATCTTGTAGATACGTACCGCGGGCGCCGGGCAAGGTGAAATTTACCATATTTGACCCTTTTCTAAAAAGATTATATAAAATGGACCTAATTTCAAAATATTTCACGATCTAACCTTTTTTTTATGACACCCGGCCCTGGGGCGCCATGCCAGATTGCATGACGCCCCGACAAAAGGCATCATGGATCCGGCCACGTCAAACTAGCATGGCGCCTTTAGTAAGGGCGACATGCCTACTACCATGGCGCCTTTAGTCAGGGCGTCATGGTTTTTTCCTTTTGCTCCTTGGGTAAATTCCAGGACAGAACAAAGGCAGTCTATGTATAGGCTCAGTACGGGAAATATAGTCAGGGCATCATGGCTTTTTTTTGTTTTTCACTTAAATAGGTAAAGTTGCAAATCCTTGTATATAAGCACACAATCTATATACTTTGTCTTTTATTTGTTATAAGTACATTGTACAAGTAAAAATAACTATAGAAAAAAGTAAAAAATGTGGGCCTTGATTTGTCGCCTTCGCCGGAGGGAAAATAAGTGATATCGTGAATAGACCACAAAAATTGATCGTGAAATCATTTTTTCCATTAAAAAACCCTATACATGTCTTGCTTGTTAAATGATGCCAGTGTTCAATGTAGTAACAACATTTATCCGCTAGTTTTGTTGTAGTAACATTAACACAACAAGCTCCACCAGATCCTATATTCTTAGCGTGCTAGGTTATTCCATGGGAAACATGTTATTTGAAGTACCTCAAAATTAATACTAGCAACCGAGTAGGATATGAATATTAGTCGGATAATATTGTGTACGTAACAAATAAATATAAAGTATATATTGTATGTGTGCTTATATACAAGGTTTTGCAACTTTAACTATTTAAGTGAAAAAAAATGTTCTATATGACATACCGCATATGTAGATTGAGTGAAAAAAAAACAACAAAAAAATCGGAAAAAAATTGTTGCAAGATGGGGACTTTAACTCAAGATCTCAAATTTGAGGAGAACACACGTCACAGACCTATATTTCCTATACTAAACCTATACCTATACTGCCTTTGTTCTGTCCCGAAATTTACCCAAGGAGCAAAAAAAGAAAACAACATGACGCCCTGACTAAGGGCGTGTTCGGTAACGTCCCACCTCCACCGAATCCTCAAATTCAGCTTCTTATTTCAAGATCCAGCTCTACAGAGAAGCCCAGAACGTTCGGCACAACTTCCTTTTGTTGGGCATGTCACTCCTACCCCCCCCCCCCCCCTTCGTGCTGCCTCAAGCCCTGCCATGGCCGCGACCCAGCGCGCCTCCGAGCTCCTCCATGCGTCCATGGCCAGAAGACCTGCCTCCTCAGTCCTCATGGTGAATGCCTAGCTCGCGGCTGCCCAGATCCGCTCGCAAATAGCCGTCAAGGGCAGTCGTAGCTCCTCCACCGCGACGGGAGAACGACAAGCCGCTGGGGAACTCGCGGTGCTGGGGGATGGTGGGATGCGGCAAGAATTTGGGGGCGGCGCGGTGAATCGAGGTTGGAGCTCGACATCTTTTGATTCAGGGTGGTGGAGAAAGGATTGATTTTCTGTTTCTTGAATCGTTATTCGTCACTTGGCGGTGGCATACATCCGTAAATAGTACGAACTCTAGCTTCTCCAAATCCGCGGCGGACCAATATGCTAGCTTCCCCTTTTGTACACGATTTTGGGTCAACTCCGTGGATTTGGCTTCGCAGATTTTGAGTGTTCGGGTCAGCTCCGGACGAGAAATTTGGGAAGCTGGAAGCTGGGACGTTACCGAACACGCCCTAAAGGCGCCATCGAGGTGGGTCCCATCTAGTCTGACGTGGTCGGATCCATGACGCCTTTTGTCGGGGCGTCGTGCAATCTAACATGACGCCCTAGGGCCGGACGCCATAAAAAAGGGTTAGTTCGTGAAATATTTTAAAATTAGGTCCATTTTGTATAATATTTTTAGAAAAGGATCAAATATGGTAAATTCCAACCGGGCAGGGAGGCTAGCCGGGTAGCGAGGGGACAGGGGTCCATGGCAGGAAGCGCACGGAGCTTGGGCCATGTTGACGACGCAAGTCCCATAGCCCCTCCCATGCGTCTCATCTCACGGACGTACATCTGGCCATCCCGTAATCTCGTGACACATCCATACGCGGGCCAGGGAGAAGAAAACTGGAAATATCGTGCACGGCCGTGGCAGCGTAAAAGTCGCCGTGGGTGGATGCGGACTTGCAGAGCGTCGTGGTGCTTCTGGCAAGCCCGTGCATGGGGCGGTTAGGTTAACCCAGCCAAGCTGAAACCATTTTACACCTCGAGCTGACAGTTTCAGTTATTGCAACCGGGCAACCGGCCAGTATTCGGAGCACTAGTCAAGCTGTCATCGTTGGAGTGTGTCCCGTAGATATCCAGTCCCGGCCTACTGACACCGACAACCGACGGCACACGGCAGCGTCCCGTCCCCTCGCTCAGTTCTCCCTACTCAAAGATCCTGCGCGAGCTCGACACCAGTACACCACTCTGCCTCTATAGCGAGAAAACAAGCAAGTGAACAACGGACACACAGCCACACAGGCCAGTCACTCCTCACTCGCAACGCACCTACTCGAGTCCAGAGATGACAGAACGAAGGCAGGTCGACTCCCCGCCGTCCAAGCTCCCCCGCCTCTCCGGCGCCGACGCCGATAACGGTAGGTGGTTTCTCCGGTGTGCTCCTACGCTTCGTTTTCTCTTCGCTCTGCCTCGGGCCAACAGGCCAAGGATTAGTTATTGATGCGCGCGCGTTGCTCGTGTGTATGCGTAGGGGCGGTGACCGTGGCGGCGCCGGCGACCACGGCGCCGCTGGCTCTCGGACTGGGCCTCGGCGTGGGCGGCGGCCGCAGCGACAGCAGCAGCGGGAGCGACGCCGAGGCGCCGCCGCCCGCGACGAGGACGACGCGGCCGTCGGCGCTGACGTTCATGCAGCGGCAGGAGCTGGAGCAGCAGGTGCTCATCTACCGCTACTTCCTGGCCAGCGCCCCCGTGCCGGTCAACCTCGTGCTCCCCATCTGGAACAGCGTCGCCGCCTCCTCCCCCGCCCCGCAGAGGTTCCCGTCCCGTACGTGCCAGCGTTCTCCTCGTGCGCGCGAGTTCGTTCGTTTGATTATTTCCCCTTGTGCGTTCTTCTTTTTTGATAACGATAGATGATCGTTTGATTTGTGCAGTGGCTGGTCTTGGGAGGATGTGCTTCGACGCGAGGAGCAGCATGGAGCCGGAGCCGGACCGGTGCCGGCGCACGGACGGCAAGAAGTGGAGGTGCTCGCACGGCGTGGTGCCCGGGAGCAAGTACTGCGAGCGGCACGTCCACCGCGGCCGCGGCCGTTCAAGAAAGCCTGTGGAAGCGACAGCGACGGCCACCTCCGCCGTCCCGATCCGCGCGGTGCACGCCGCCGACGCGCAGGCGCCGCCGCCACCGCCGCAGCGCCTCGGCTTCGCGTCCCCCGCCGGCGTCTTCCTCGCCCACGGCACCGCCCGCGCCACCTGATCGGTCGGTGTCCAGTGTCCTGCAGTTCGCTAGCTAGGGAGGATCTTTTTTTGCTTGTTTGTTAGTTAGTACTCCGTATCTGGAACTGTAACGTGAAATCTGTGAGGATTATGCTGTCCGTAATTTTCATTTCCGTCTTGACCACGCCTCGGTGTCCGCGGCTCGTCAAAGCTGGATGGCATGCCTTGTTTACTGCTGCTCCTGCCACTCTGTCTGTGACACGCTGACTGACATGTCTGAGTTGTTTTTGTTTGCGTGGTGGGAGGCGCGCCTCGGTACGGTGTTGCGGGCGGGGCCTGGCTAGTGCTTCCTGGGGTCGCGGGCCATGCTGCACGACCGGTCAGATGCTGGGGCGCAGAGTGGCCCAGCCGAAGACCAGCGCCGCAGCGCAGCGACCAACCGTACTTGGAGAGGCTGGCATGGCATGCCCCGGTGCACTGGCTTATTTCACCTTATCTTCCTGCCCGTGCGGTGTTTTGGAGCCCGGGCTCCATGGAGCCCGGTTTTTGAAACATTCAAAATCACGATTTAAAACTTTTAAAAAAATCTGAATTTTTTTTCTAGATGTAGATAATATAGATATCTACCGCTATGCAAAATATCAGGGAAAAATTCGTTATAGTTTAGCCTGGACAAAAATGACAAATCTCCAAATCTGGATCTGTGAATAGTGTACAGATTCAAAATTTGAAAATTTCCCTGATTTGTTATTTTTCTAGAGCCTGAAATAATTCGAAGTTTGAATTGAAAATTTGCACACCTGTAGATCTCAGCATTATCTACAGCTATGATTTTTTGTAGAATTTTCTCACACGGAAAAATGCATTTTTCGTTTTTTTGAAAATCCCGAGCTACATGGAGCTCGGGTGCCATTTCGACTTTTCGCCCGCGGCAACCCTTTCTGTGTTCTCTGTTCTGGGATTGCAAGCCGATATATGGGCTCTTGCAGCTTCACTCATGAGAAGTGAACTGCTGGCTAGATAATTTTTTTTTGTAAGATGGAAAGCAAGAACACATTTGTCCCTATCAAAAAGCTGACATTGGCATCTTCTAAGGAGGATGGTCAAAAAGATGAGATCGATATGCAGTGGGGTTAATCTAGCTTATATGGTGGGCTGTGTGCATCCTATATTTTGAGCCTTGCCGTCAATATTTTGTTCCTTCCCCGTGGTTGTTCCATAAAACAGGGTGTCAACGTATACATTCCCAGATGAAGGTGGAATATGAGCCCATATTATACGGTGTTAAAGGGCCATGGTTTAAATAACCAAAATAAATATCGGTGTAGCGAAAGCTCAAACCGAAGCTTTCCGAGCAGTTATTTATTTATTTATCACTTTAGCTGCTGTTGTGTAATGTATGTCGGTTTATGTTGAGGTGTGGTTCTTTCCACTCAAGTGTTTTCTTGGAATTAGCTGATAAGCTCTTCAGTAATTGAACATTGTTTCATTAGTTTCATAGGATTTGTATTTTCAAAGAACATCTCACATTTTTCATTGCAACAAATGGTTTCTTTATAGGTGAAGGATAGCTGTCAAATAAATTTATAGCATCATGCAAAAATGAGCGGCCATCGAAACCAAGGTAAGATCGAATGAATGATCATTGTTACGCAAATGTGAATTCTTTTAATAATCATACGGTATTTACAATGGCACCAAGGATAAATTTCGGTGCATCCTTCTCCCCGGCATACATAAATTTAAACCACACGAGAACTTAGCTAAGTGTGAGCTTAGAACTTGTTGGTTTCTCGCACANTATCAAAGCAAGTCTCATACAAATGAATCCAAGAAAAGATCCAATTCGTATCACTAAGCTAGAGATTAGCTCTAGCTCTATTCCTAATCCACTACTACTATTGTCATAGCCCTAATCTATTCCATCTGGAACATCTTTATCCAGGGTTGTACTCCTCCTTCCAATAGATGTTGTCTCCTCCATTGGCAGTGTGGTCTTTATGTATGCCATTGACACTGCTGTCATTGCCCCTCCATTGCCATGGTTGTCGTCATTCTTCCATTGCTGAAGTAGCGGTCAACTCCTTCAAGCTCCACCAGGTCGACTTGATTCCTTGTGGAAGACCTCCTCAACATGGTGATGGATATCTAGCAACGCCCTTGATGGCTCCAAAAGTCTAAGCAGGGGGTCAAATGGGAAGGGGGTGAGTAACAGCGTTACTCAGCAAGTTCAGAATATATAGAGATAAGGTGTTTCATGCACTAGCTACTGCAAAACCTTAGGTCTTTGGCATAGATGCAAGTTTTTGCAAACATTTCTTCAAAGGATAGATTTTATTCTGAAAACTATGTCCCAGCCTCCACCGGTCTTGTGAATCCAAATGGGACTCCATTTCGGCCTCGATCTCGTAGTTCCATTCCGGGAACACGGTTCTGATATCACAAATTTGTTTGTTTGACTCTGCAGAGTTGCATCACTTTACCCAATAGTTGCCTGGCCCTTTATATGCTCTCTTTACACTCCATGAGTGTTATAGCAAAGGCTCAGGACATCCAGCCATGTGGAGCTTCTCCCAAATCAACACACATCCGCCCATTTATGATGCGGTAGGGGAATCATGTTCCACGCATACCCATCACCCCTCCCGAGCTTCCCCACCAATTACCCCGTCGGGCAGGAAGAGCACGCGCTTCCACGCTGTTGGCCGCCACAACGACCCAACCCGGTGTAGGCCTGCCGAGGATATGCGGATGAGAAAAGAAGCCTCTGACTGACCCCGCCCATACAAAGTCCGTTGGTTGATGCTTTCACTACGGCGAAAGGATCACTGGAACATGGGTTATTAGTTCCTAAGGATATATACCTTACCATACGATGGAACACCGTACCTATTCATCTTACCATTGTTCCACCGCCAACCAATAGTATATACCACATCATTCGAAAATACCTTTTCTTTTTGATGCAAGTGAAAGGAACGTATAGGTAACTTTGCAAGTAATTTGATAAAAATACATCAAACGGTATGCAAGAATGAACTTGCCTATGATAAAGGTGGCAATTCATGTCCTTCGGGGTTCTAGGGTTTGCGGTAAAACCCCGATATTTGAAAATAGCAATGTAATCCTGGTAAGGACTACTGGAAACACTGTCAAGATGCTATTATGCATAAATATGAGATGCATCGTAAAATCCCAAAAATACCCAAGCTTGTAAGTGTAGGCTTTGTTTTATTTGATACTTTGATAACTGAAGTGATTTTAGGGTTAAGGATTAGTTAGTGTTTATAATTTGTGGGTTGGTTAAATTACTTTGAATTGTTATGATATCTAGAATTAAGTGTTTACCACTTTGATTGATGTAAAGAATTTATTTTATTCAAGTAAATACTTTTCTCTTTGCTAAAAAAACAAGATTGCAATTTTAAGTTATCAATCTTAATGCCTTTAAGAAAACATTTCATTAATATCATGAAGTAGTTATTTATTCAAATTTTATTTATTTGACTAACTTTCAAATATTATCAACACAAGAGTGAATGAATTTTAGATGAATTCTTCTTTATGTGTTTTACCTAGGATGAGTTACAGGACAGTCATTTATAGTATGCAATAAAGTTCAAAATATATGCTTTGAGCTTATTACTCAAATTGTTTTTCTATTTAGAAAAATAATTGTTTTTGAAAATAGTTCAATTCATTTCCACTTAAGGATCCTTGAATTTTTAAGGATAATTCAATTCATGTCCACTTAATGATATTTGAATTATTCACACAAGAAAATCTTTTCAAACTTAATTTTGAAATTAATTCAAATCATATCCACTTAAGGATCTTTGAATTTTTCACTCAAGAAAACCTTTTAAATAAATGAAATAAAAATCATATTTGGACTCCTTAGAAAATTTTGAGTTGAAAACATATTTTTAATTTATTTTTAGGAGTTTATATGAAGTCGTTGTTTTGAATTTGATTTAAATTTGGATTGTGAAAGGACCAAAATGCCCTTGGTCCAACTTGGTTGAACCAAGTCAAACTAGCTCGACCGACCCGAGCCACTCTCCCTTCTCTCGCTTTCTCCTCTCTCTCGTCCTCCGCTCGATCCCCTTCTCCTCCCTTGCGATGCCGCCGTCGCCTCCTCTGGTTCCGGCCGTCGCCGGCCGCATCTAGCGCCGCTGCTCACCGGCGGTACCACGAAGCTTCTCCTCCACCAGTTCCCCAGCCGCCACGCTGCTGATTCGCCTCCACACGCCCTCAATCGAGCTCGGTTGCGAACCCTAGTCGAGTGGCTTCAGCTCGCCAGCGTGATTCACCGATGTCGCGCCTCCTCGCCGTCCACCATCACCTTCTCGAGCCTCTGCTAGACCTTTTTCTCAACCTCGCCTCCTCTCTGGTCCTATCTACCTCATCCTCGACGCCGGCGGGATAGCAGTGAGCTGCAACCCCGACGTCGCCACCTTGCCGCCTGCACTCCTCTCTTGTCGAGCCTCTGCTTGACCACGCTGCCATGACCCCTCTCTTCACTCTCTGCTCACTGGCGGTGGTCATCTAGGTGGTGTGTGGTGAAGTGGTAGTGCTGCTGGTGTGGCTCGGTGCAGGTTGATGCGCTGCTGCTGTGGTGCTCCCTGTGCCGCCGTCGCCGTGGTGCTTGCTGATTGTCTTCCTCGCGGTAGCTTCCGTCGTGGTAGCGTGAGCACTGCCTCTCCACGCCACGGTGTTTGCCCGAGCGTCAGGTATGAGCTCCTCTGTGACCGGCCATCGAGCCGATGAACATGGTCTGGTCTGTGAGTGCTCCAGTTCAACCTGTTGATGAACTACTGTGTGTGGTTGTGCTGTGATGTGCTAGATGTGTCCCTGGTGTTGAGCTCTATTCAACCAAATGGTGAACATGCTGGTGCTCGTGATGCTTAATTAGGGTTGGTCTCCGTCAGTGTGGTTAACTGAAGAAATTAAGTTATACTCATATTTGTCTGCTGGTTGAGCTTAGGTCTGGTAACTTATATGCTTGATGGCTTGCTGGATTTGTTTGTGAGCTTATTATTATTTGTTGGATATCTTCCATCAATTTGTGCCCATGTGCTTATCTGTTGAGCATATTTCTACTCCCTGTGGTGCCTCAGATGAGTGTGCACAGGGTATAGATACATGTTCAGCATGATCTAGTGCATGTGCGGTGCACTGGTGCTTGCTGGAATTATATTCATATGACTAGTATGCATAATTTTTGTGATGTAGGAAATTGGAGAAGTATTTCTAGACAGATTTGGCTGTGGCAACTGATAAGAACATATATTGTACTTGATTTCTTGGCCTAGCCTATTATGCAAAGGCTGAGGCACAATTTGATAAGAATAGATTCTTGCTAGTGTGTGCTTTAATTTCTCGATGATGATCATAACATAGCAACACTATGCAGATCTGAGAGAAATCTCTCCTTCCCCTCTCCCTCTCATCTAAATGCTCTAGATCCTAGTAACCTGCTGCTGAAGAGAAGCTTGGTCTTCTGGATTCTGAATATAACCTGCGTCTTGTGGCTAGCCTGCTCCTCCTTGCTGGTTGACCTATTTCCTAGTTGTTCTAAAGATTGAGCATGGTTTGGTGGTGTTCTTGGTGTTCTTGAGGTGGGAATGATGATGCTTATAAGTTGCTAATTGGAAAATCTTGAGGTGAGGAAAGTGTGGTGCGGCTGATTGTTTCTTTAATTGTGGGAAATGTCATTGTGAGCAAATTCGAATTATTTGTGTGACAAGCATGTCCATATATAGGGCCTTGCATCGGAATTACTTGGGATTGAAGTAATAGTAGATATTTTGCTTGTGGATAGACATGCCTAGTCATTGTTCTTATCCCTCATGTGGCAAGCTTATCCACTCAAGTTTGGTATTATCCTCTTGTAGGATTTATTTTTGGGCATGCCAAGTGGCTTTTGTCACTAGATGGGCTTGTGGGCTAAATCTCTTATATGGGCTTTGAATTTCAGATTTGTGGGCTTTAATGATTTAACTTTCTTCCTTGGTAATTTAATACCATTGGAGAAATATGAGAATGTGGGCTTTCTTTTTATTAGGAACTTGACTAGATTAGAGGGATTGACTAATTGCCTTTGTTGCCTAAGATAATAAAAATGGATCAATATTGCCTATTGTCCCTTCTCTTGTATGGATCCAAGTTGCCTCTTGTCCTTGTTGCCTAATTGATCCATGTTGCCTTAATGATCCAATTTGATCCATAAGACCAGATGTTGCCTAAGATAAAGTTGATCCCTCTAGTCATCAATTGGATATTAGGACAAGTTTCTAATATCTATGAGTTAAGTTCCAAGATTTAATTGCCTCACCCTTGTGGTGAAGGCA
This sequence comes from Puccinellia tenuiflora, assembly GCA_012064385.1. NCBI lineage: Eukaryota > Viridiplantae > Streptophyta > Magnoliopsida > Poales > Poaceae > Puccinellia > Puccinellia tenuiflora. Next base: position 990,374 of record QRDG01000015.1, on the reverse strand, counting down.
AACATTTTAATTCACATAAACTTTTCTTTTGTCCTTATTTAATTTTAGATGAATTTGGGTTGGTTATATGACCTCCAATTTCTTTATGCATACAAAAATAATTTGCTAACAAGGTTGATCAGGCCCTGTTACCAAACTACTTGTATAACACTCAAAGCATTTGAATATCACATGATTTTATTTACTAGAGAAGTTGATAAGAACAAAGTATTGCTTTCTTTCTTTCTTCTTTTCTGTCTTGTTTCGTTTATTTTGCAGGAATTGAAGATTGAGAAGATTGGGAGATAAGAAGATCAAGATTAGTTGAGAAGATCAAGTTTGAATTCCGGCTTCATTTTATTCCTTTGTAAACTTCTTTTCTGTTCATTGAGATATGTAGTTATTCCATAATTGATGTAATATTATTCTTTCAATTCAAATTGTAAAGTTTTCATATGGTCCCATTTGCATGTGTTGTATGCACTTGTATTTTTGGACATTCCCTTTTTATTTGAATTCTTGAAGGTGTATTTATATTTGTGTCAAATTGAGATGGTTTATGGATACCTATAGGATGATGTGATAAGATCTTTGATATATGAATTCATGTATGATCATATTGTGCTGAAAGAATGTGATAAGATGAGATGATATATTATAACTTGTTGTCTTGGGATTCTTATATGAATAGTTCTAAGATCATGTATGAATGGATGGTGATCTAAGATGGTGAGATATGGATTTGTTAATGTATTGAATATGTGTAAAGATGATGAGATGATAATATATTTATGGTAAATTGATGATTTGAGATGAGGAATTAATTCTCATGTGATGATATTGGTGTGAATGTTGTAATAAGATGATAATGGATATAGAATGTTATTGTATGATTGATTTGAATTATATCTTGTCATAATATCTAATTGTGTTCAAAAGTGTTGAAAATTAGGAAAGGTCATGTTTAAAAACCTCGCACCTCGACAATCGACTAATTTGACTAATTAGTCTGTCGAGTGATAACTCTTTTCTTGTTTTTGTGATTTCAATTTAATTTGGTATAAAGCTCATCTCGAAGTTTATTGCACTTGACATGATGATCTAAACCCTAACTCATCGAGTCGAGCGAAACATCGATCACTTAACCTCTTCTATTTTAAAAGCGCGAAATTTACCCACATCTTCAGATGCATGCTATGCGAATGCACATATTCTATTGCTACCCTTTCGACTCTTTAAACTGCTGGGTATCACAGTGAACCTATCATCATTTTTGAGCCGAAGTATCTGTGTGAACGCATCAACTTTCCCAGACAAGTTAGTAATGAATCTTCTCAAATAATTTACCTTGCCTAGGAATTTCTGCATGTCCTTTTTACAACTCAGCGCCTGCACTTTCTGGATAGCTTCTATCTTTGCTGGATCAACTTCTATGCCGGATTCATGTATGATAAAATCGAGAAACCTCCCAGCCGACACGCCAAAAGCACACTTCAACGGATTCATCTTGAGCCCATACTTCCTCATCCTTTCAAACACGAGTCGTAAGTCGGCCAAATGATTTAACTTGCCGTCCGATTTAACAACCACGTCGTCAATGTACACTTCCAGTATGACCCCAAGAAGACCATGAAATATCAAGTTCATCGCTCTCTGGTATGTGGCTCCGGCATTTTTCAACCCAAAGGTTATTACCGTCCACTCGAATAAACCAACGAACCCGGGGCAGCGAAAAGCTGTCTTGGCTGAGTCTTCTTCAGCCATGAATATTTGATTGTACCCCGTGTTTCCGTCCAGAAAGCTGATGACTCGGTGTCCCGAAGCGTCATTGATAAGCATGTCGGCTATTGGCATAGGATATTCATGTTTGGGCGTAGCTCGGTTCAGATCTCGGAAGTCTATGCACGCTCTGATCTTACCGGATCCTTTCTTCTCAACCGGCACAATGTTAGAAATCCACTCGGCATACTTGCAAGGCCGGATAAAATTGGCTTTTAGAAGCCGGCCAATCTCTTCTTTGATCCGATCATATATTGCTGGGTTGAATTTGCGAGCCGGTTGTTTATATGGTCTGAAACCGGCCTTTATCGGTAACCGATGCTCAACGAGCTCTCGGCTTAACCCGGGCATCTCGTGGTACTCCCAAGCAAAACAGTCCACGTATTCCTTCACTAGCGTGATTAACTCGGATTTATAATCGGCTTCTAAATTCTGGCTTACAAATGTCGGCCTAGGAACAGTGCCATCCCTGATATCCACTTCTTCGAGCGGGTCGGCCGACGTAAAACCTTGTCCCAACTTATCCATGTCGTCTGGTTCTTCAATTGCTTCACACATATCGTTCCTCTCTGCCCGATACTTGTCTAGACGCTTCTGCAACCACTCACTGCTGTTTGGATCCATTTATTTAAGTCGCAGCCGATTATCTCCAACCGGCTTTAAGGATACTGGCACGAATCCGTCCCTGGTAGCACTCAGAAAATCGAACCCGGATAAGTCACGTCCCGAAGACATGTGACATTGGAGTGCTGCCAATCAACAATGGACTCGGCTAAGGCAATACATGCCGAATTATCAGCATGAACGAATTCAATCTCGTCATCGATCCATTGTACAAGTTGCTGGTGCATGGTAGATGGCACACATTGATTCGCATGGAGCCAATCTCGTCCGAGTAACACGTTGTAATTCCCTTGCACCTCGGCAACGAAGAACGCGGTAGCCAGAGTCTTGCTTCCCACTGTGAGCTCCAGACTAATAACTCCTTTGGCTTCTCCTCCTTCGAACCCGTTCAATACCATGTTCGCCTTCATGAGATCATCATCATCCAATTGTAATTTCTTGAAGACAGAATACGACATTAAGTTTACCACAGCTCCTCCATCAACCATCATCCTGGTGACCGGCTTCCCGTTGATATGCCCTCTGACGTACAAAGGTTTAAGATGCTTAACCGGTCCCTCAGGTTTCTCGAAGATAGCATTCTTGGGCCCGAAGTTAATCTGCGCTACCTCGGCTTCTTCTCCTACAGCACGAAATTCAGCAGGCAAATAATACACCATGTTAATATCCATACCTACCCGAGTTGGCGTGCTCTCGTAGTCCAGTAGCTCTTCATCTGGTGGAGTCTCCGAGTCATTCATCGCCAACTCCGAGTTTCCTGCCGGCTCCTCGCCCATCGAATCATCTGCCGAGTCTCCATTGGCTGACTCGGTATCCGACTCGTATGATGTCGGCTTGTCCTTTACTTCCAAATCTGCTGCTTCCACTTCATCCGCCCACGATGAATAAGTAATGGCCAGTACAGAAACCGGCCCTGTCTCGCTGTTCACAGCAGAACTCGGTGTAATCATCAAAGGAATCGTCGGAGGATTCGGCTTTGGTACCCCCACTTGAGCTGACACCATTGGTCTTTTAGCGTTGAACTTGGCGTCTCTGGCCTGCTCGGCCTCCTTTTCTGCCTTTTCCCGGTTCCTTGCCCTTTGCAGTTTCCGTTTCTGTGTCTTCGTTATACCCGACGGGCACCACTTTGGCTAGGTGTATTTTGGATCCCGGGGTTTAGCTACCTCAGTTCGGCTAGATCCAGCTTCATGGTTACTGGACGTCGCTTTAGGCACGATAGCAAGTATCGAATTATCATTTGCTAGTTCTGTAACCGGGTCCTTCAGTTTCAGCACGTGCGTCCCAATGACCAATGAGTTGTCCGGGATCAACCTCCTCTCTATGTCGGCTGCCTTGGCTCCTTGCTCCTTGACTCGCCAATAAGAGGAATCACCCGGATACACGAGTCAGCTTTGCACAGTTTGCCGGGTTACTTGACGCTTGGACTCCCCAGCCGACTCTTGATGCCGGTAGTTTCTCTCGGTAGATGGTGACCTCGGTCGCTTCCCATGTTGCCGGGTTACCTTAGACCCGGCCTGGCGCACATATTTGTTCAGCAACATATCGAAAGTCGGCTTGATTTTCCTTGGCTTGTATTCAACCTGATTTGTCTTCCATTTGCCGACTTCCGGGTTCTTGGGCTTCATGAACCGAGGTTGCCCCCTGAGTTCCGGATTCTGGATTCCAGATTCTCTCTCTCGTGGTTGTTGCCCCCCGAGTGTGGAGTTCTTGACGGTGATCTTGATAACCTCCTTTCCATCGGGTTGTCGGGTCAATGTGATCTCTCTCCTTGCTTCCTTGACAATGGCTTCTTTCCTGGGCTCACCAATAACCACATTAGATTTGTTAGCGCCTTCGGCCGCTTCTGGCTGAAGAAGAACTTTCTTTCCTTCAAGACCTAGCACGTTCATTGGGAAAGGCTATGTATCAATGGCAATGCCGGCAAAGTTTAATCGTCCATCATTAAGGGCCGATTGAATCTGTCGACGAAAGACATTGCAATCGTTAGTAGCATGAGAGAAAGAATTGTGATACTTGCAATAAGCATGTCGCCTTAATTCATCAGGAGACGGCATAACATGGTTGACTTGGATCACTTTATCCTTTAACAAGGCATCAAATATTCTATCACATTTGCCTACGTCAAAGCTACACTTTACCTCATCATCCCGGTTCTTACGAACCGGCTTTAGGTCATCACACATATAGGGTTTGGCCTTACTCAGCCAAACAAACTTGGCTATGTAAACATCGGCTTCATCACCGGAGTCGGCATCATATTCGACAGCATTAAGCTGACCCTTGTTCATCTGATGCGAGGCTTTGGACTCGTTAACTCGGCTTTCATGAGCTAGAGCTCTCTCCTAAAACTGACCGACAGAGGAGAACTCGTGCCCTTCTAGCTTCTCTCTAAGATACGTCCTCAACCCGTTAAAAACTAAGTCGGCCATGTCTCTCTCGATTATCACCAAACTATAACATCGGTTTCTGGTGTTTCTAAATCTCTTGATAAAATCGGATACCGACTCATCATGTTTTTGCCTAACCGACGTAAGATGCGACAATTTTAACTCAATCTCTCCGGCATAGAAGTGCTCATGAAACTTTTGCTCCAAGTGAAACCAAGTATTTATAGAATTGGGAGCTAAAGCCGAAAACCAAGAAAAAGCAACCCCGGTTAATGACAAAGAGAACAAGCGTACTTTGATATGATCATGATTAGCCTCACCTAATTGAGCCAAATATTGGCTAATATGCTCCCATGTCGATTTGTTATCCACCCCATTAAATTTAGAAAAATCGGGGACTCTATAGCCAGGTGGGTAGGGTTGTAAATCAAAATATTCGGGATAGGGTTTAACATAGGTTCTAGGTTTAGGCATATACCTGAATTTGTCGTATGCTATCTGGTCCAATTTCTTCCTGAACTCGACCACTAAATCGTCCATATTGGCCGATTGACTCGAAACAGGAGAAAAATCGGTCGTAGGGCCGGGTTGCATCCAAGGAGCCGAATAGGAATTCGGCATTGACCCGCGTCCCAAAAGTTGCACCGCTGATCCCGTTTGACCTGCCGGGTAGGGTGAACTTCGGATCGGAGTCGGACAAGGCAATGCACTAACAACCCGGTTTTCCCTGTTCGGGCTCATCGGTTGTGTGTCCGATGTTTGGGCTTGGATAGTGTTTTTCTTAGCCTTTTCATGTTCCAGCATAAGATCATAAACATTGGTCGTACTTTGCGAAATATGATACTGGATCTCGGCTAACTGTTCAGGAGAAAAGATACTATTACTTACGGCGGGTTTGTCGGTGCCGACGTTCAGAGGTACATATTCCGGCTCCTTGATCGGCGCGGTTACACCTTGCCGATCTAACTTGAAGCTGGCCAAGTACAACTCTTCGTCTTCCTGCTCCCGCTTGAGTCGGAGCGCCTCGAACTCCTCGCTTCTCTTCTTCTTCCACTCATCCATGCCTTGGCGTTGTGCCTTCGACAAATCCTTGATGGTAGGCTTGATGATGTTGTTGGTGGTGATGCCGGACAGATCTGTAGCCTCAGAACCGGTCATTGTTACCCGATTTAGATTAGAAATCTTCCCCAGCGGAGTCGCCAAAAAGTGTGTTGTGATTAAAACGCGTCACACGAACACGTCCTCGTGTACCCACGGTGCCGGGGGAGATACTCCGCAACTCGCCCCGCGGGAGACCAACTTGCAGCGCGATTCGCAAGACAGCAAGCTGGTTCTTTTAGAACCAGACGCCCCAGCCCCTCGGGAGGGACCCCGTTGGAGGAAGCCGGCGATGATTGGCTGAGTTAAGCCGGATTGGACCGCTATCAAGTCGATTGTCGATATTCGACGAACTCTCGCGAAGTCGCCGAACAACGGAAGCAAGAACAAGGGTTTTGAGGGTAAAAGTAGGGTTTGTATTGATTGTCGATTGTTTGCTTAATTTCAATCGGCCGTCACCTCCTACATATATATAGCAAGGCGGCTGGACTTTCCCGTACAAGCATTGTACTTCTACAAGGATTACAACTCATAGCATAGGTCGGTTTCTACTTTTAAACTAGGTAAGATTCCTGGCCGGCGTCGTGTTGGATTCGGACTGCAAGCGCTGTCTCCGGCCTCTTGGAAAGTTACCTTTTGTCCTTCCGGGTTGATCCCGAACTCCTTCTGGCGCCATCGACTTCCGTTTTGGGCTTTGTAAGCATCACCTCATGTCCGGCATCTCTGGTGCAGCTTGTGGAATCTTCAGGAAGCTTCGGGTCTAACCTGCACCGGGTCCTGGCTGAACCGGGTTAACTTCTGCCGGGTCACTACCCCAGATTCTCTCCGAGTCACCATTACCTTTTGAATGAGCTTGAACCTGTGATCCGGGTTGTGACTGATCCGGGTTAGCTCCTGCTGGGTTGACTCCTGTCGGATCACCACTGAGTCGCCATTTCCTCCGAGTAAGCTTGAATCCGGGATCTGCCAAAAACGGGTGCTAACAGAAATATTGAAAAATTTCAAAAAAAATCGAAAAAATCAAAAAAAAAAATCGAAAAATAGGACCTTTAGTCCCGGTTCGTGGCCGAACCGGAACTAGCATTAGTCCCGATTTGCTAGTCCCGGTTCGGGAACCGGGACTAATGGCTCAAACGAACCGGGACTAAATGGGGGTTTTCTACTAGTGATAGTATTTTCATATGTAAAGTCGAGCTTCGAGGCTTCGAGCAAACACTTCAATAGGAGTATGTTGCGCGCACGTCGGCATTGTCTGATCCAGCTGGAAGGTGAGATCATGTGTTTCCACCAAGAGAAAGCCCATACTTGTTGTCAAAACTATCACGACCAACATCCTATCTACTGGATGATGACTTCTCGTGAGAGGGTCCAATACCCGCCCACACTGCTAGAGACATCGGAAGCAGTTTGAGGATCTTGTTGTGTCGCTTCCGGTCACCGTCGCAACTCTTTCGATCATCGTCAATGGGAGAGGGATGAAATTAGACATAAGGTACGACCACAGGTCAAAACCCTCTTCGAGGCCACGACCCTATCACTGATGTGAAGAGGTCAACGACAATAGAGAAAAAGACATTTCCGATGTGGCCCTGTTAGCAATGGAGATCTTTAGGATACAATTGTGTATGGCTCCTCGGTAACGAAGAACACTGATTACACCGATGCAATGATATTGTTTTTCTAAATAAAATTGTTTCACATATCAGTTACATATATTCACAAAACAAGAACTAAAATTGGAAAAAGTATTTCATATATAACATAGACAATGTCAACATTTCATTCTCAACAAAGATTTCTATCGCAATTTCATGTCAACGACAACATCTCACTGAAATAAAACTTAATTTCTAACTTGCAAATTAAATGTAGCGTAGGGAACAAAGCGCGGAAAAGATTAACTATGTCTTCCCAAGACCTTCTTTGCGGACCCCCTACAGAGCCAGTTCATTGATCTTGCCTCACCTCGGCTTTTTGAGAGAAGACCGTAGACACGATGGAAGATGCGACCATCTATACATCTGGATCTTCTTGACACTATGGGTTAATAAAAATATTACAATAACTAGTTGCTATGCGTAATTATAAACAAACTAAATTTAAATAGATTAAAATAATAACATACCTAGGCCTCGAGGTGGCATTGGTTGAGGAACAGAAGCAGCCCACCAACGTCCTGACATAAATATGTTGTTTCGTCAGCTTTATCATGAGGGTCTTGGTAACAACATTTCATGCCATGGGGCCGCCTCTTAGTTCTGGCATTTTGGTGCTTCACCAAACTAGCTCTAATCTAATATATATCCTCACCGCCGTGATATTTGAGACAAACTGCACAAAACACACATACTTAAAAGTTTTTTATGTAGTACAATCGAGATTGTGATTCACAAAACCACACTCGAAGGAACTTTTATGCAAAACCACAACTTTTCGTGTATTTTTTTTGGTGGAACCATATGTTTAGTAATAAAATTTGACACTGTTTCTGATGACCCGGGCCCGCAATTTCATTGACGAGAAGAGCTAACACAAATTTTTGGGTTTGCATTTGGCCGAAAGTTATAAAATTTGTCCGGTTAGGCATAATGGGCTCATAATTTTAGTTCACTCACTACATGTAGTTTGAATTAATATATAATTTCAGGTTTTTTATTTTTTTGAATTTTTTAACAAATGTTTGGCCAGAAGGTGCAAGAAAGCGAAAACTTTCTAACGGTTCGGCGAAATGAGCTCAAACATTTCAAATTTACTCACCGCATGTAGCCTGAATTACTGGATTTTTTCATATTTTAATTAACTTTGAATGTTTGAACAAATTTTGGCCGAAAGTTACAAAATTTGAAAATTCAAACGGTTTGATTCAACTTCTGTCCAGATGCGGTCTGGTCTACATGAAAAAAAAAAAACAGAGAATCGCGTTCTCTACCACTTGTATGTGACTGTGCTTCCGAGTTGTCTGAAACAATGGCGAACTGAATAAACCGTGAGATTTTTGTTCCGAAAAGGAACTTACCCTAAGGTTGTTACTTTTGGTAAAAATTCTTTCGTTTTTTTTGTTTCCTGAAACCCTAGTCCTAGTAGTTTTGGTTGTGTGGAACCATTGGACTAGAGTAAGATGGATCATGGTTGTGTGGTACACGCAAACTCATGCTTTTCTTATTCAATAGAGCTTTTTATAAAATGTAGTAAGCCAAAAGCCTTTCTTTTTTCCTGCACAAACAAGTGAGATTCCCGCTGAAGATGATCTCCATTGATGAGAATCGTTGCCCTTGGAGAAGTAGCCTCAACACCATGCATGCACTAAAAGGTAGATCGATCCTTCAATTCACATTGAAGGGAACTGGAAAAGGTGACGAAATGTTAGGCAGATCGAATTGATGAAAGATTTATCCACGAGGATAATCTCTCTAGTGGATCGTGTTCGACGAGAATTAAATCGATGGTCTTCTCGAATGCTATTTTCGGCCAAACAATTGGGCACAAGGTTCTCCAAAATCCACTCATGATCTAATGAAGTATAGTACATTTAAGGAGCTGCATGCTAGCGTAGTGCCTATTTGTGCGAGTGGCTATTAGCGTGTGTGTATAAATGCCAATGCCTAGTGCCTAACAACATGCGTGTTTAGATTTTGTAAATGTTGGCTTGTGTCTAGTTTACGCCTACATTTGGCTCGAAGGTTGCAACAATCCATCAGGCATGGAAGAACGGAGAACACGAGCTTTTGCATGAATCTGGACGTGTGATGTTTTATACTCCATCTGCTAGTAAACATACTTAGACATTGATACAGTCTTCATCACGTATTTTTGGATCATTAGTTTTTGCAGGATTATGTTATTAGATTAGAAATTTATAAAGACTTTTATATAAACCTAATAAAACTACTTTACACGTACTAATTTAAATATTTTGCATATGGTGTTGAACAACAAATCCTCAACGCCGTTGGAGATCATGCAAAGAAAATAAAAAACGAAGGAAAAAATTGTGTTTTTGCCGGTGCTAAGAAGCTTCAAGAGATTACAGAGATCTAGTCTTTTTTTTTTCCTTTTGGTCGGTCAAACTTAGGACTATGTTATTATCTTCTCCTATATCAACATAAATGGCAAATATTTTGCCCCGTATAATTTTTTTTGCATATGTTGATAGTCACATATTTATGAAAAGAGGTTGTACTAACATTTTCTCCCTAGATGGATTTATGCATTAGTCGATGCAAAATAGGGAGATGCTCACATTTATTTAACTTCTTGGTAGCACAACAGTGCTTTGACACATTCCCTTGAAAATGGATAAACTTTTTACATATCTTTTCTCCTCGTCTAATTGAAAGACAATGCTCCTGACGGTTTCTTCAAAAAAGTCAACAAATCAAGCGGCCAATTGGCCAGTATATATGTGTTTTTCAGGAAATGTTATAACTGGTCCGCACCGAGTTCTGCTTCAATCCACTTTTTTTCTACCTCCCTTGAGGATATGTTTGGCTATGACGGTATTATTCCCATCCCTTTGGAGCCAAAACGACCGTAGTTAAATCTTTTTGCCTATCCAATAGTAACAAGTTGGATCATAGTGCTTTATAGACCAATCCTTGACGAACTTGGATTCTGCCATTTGGAGGTAACCTAAAAGAGTCTCAACGATTTAAATGAGCAGATGCAATTAGTGTGAAGATAACTCTTCAAGACGCAAAGTCAACATAGTAATGCTCAATGTAGATACTGCCACTTTTGCCTCTTCGGACTCCATGGGATTTGGGTGTTGGGGAGAAATCATTGAGGGGTCTTCTTGTCTTTCCATTGCAGGTACTTCTTGGTTGTTTTTATCATAATTGTTTTGAGGTGGAAGCAGTGCATCAAGTGTTTATTTTTGCTTCAGAGGAACATGGTATGCACCAGTTTATCACATATGATTGATTTTATCACATCCATCGGCTTCATGCAATGGAGAGGGACCAGTCACCTGTCGACATCTTTGACATCAAAGCCATGGCAGGTTCTTTTGTTCTATGTTCTTTCATCCATGTATTCCACATGAAGGCTCAAGATAGTTAAACTAGAAGGGGGCCTAATAGGTTTTTGCAAATTTAAAATTTTCTTCACAATTTTAGTCTTTGCAGATAACAAAAGTGAGCATAATGCAACTATGCAAAAGTAATCTATATGATGGTATATGAACTACAAAATCGATGGATCACCAGAAAAAAGTTTGCTTTTACCATGTTTGGCCCCGTTGTCCAAGGTAGATGCCCACCATCTATCATGTTTTTCGGATTTTATTGGGTTCGTGGTAGATGTGCACCATCTACAAGGGATTGTCGAATACATGTTCTATGTACGGCCCGGGCGATGGCCTGCGCCACCTAACACGGTTACCGATCAATCTACAAAAGTTATTCATGATAGAACTTAAGTTGTTGTTTGTGTTTTAGATTGCGCGTGCGAGTTTTACAGATCGATACCCCCAGGGTCATTTGAATGTGGTGGGTCCATGGTGGCGTTGTCTCTAAAGCATTATCTGACACTCGTAATCGCTTTTAGCATTATTGTTTTCCCGGTTACTCCCATTACTTTGCCATCATAAGTTGTGACGTGTTATGGTCTAACTGGTGGGTCCTAGATACCAATCTCTCTGTATAAAAACATGTGCTACTAGTTACGTGTGATTGCACCGAATGAAAAAATGTTTACGAGAAGGATTCAAACAAGAGACCTCGGTACACGTGGAATGTGAGCCTTACAATTAAGCCAACAAACTCATAACTAAATTTGATGGTAAGCCAACTATAGTCACCTATTTGTGCATTATAAGTGAATTTTACGTAATAATATATGTTTTTCAAGAGGAGCTTAATCTACGAAAATTGTGGGCAACACAAGATTCGAACCATAAAACGTATGGACATAATAGTGAGAATTCTTGTGTCTAAACCCAAAACATTAACTGGCAAAAGGGCGGGGCCGGGGCCAGGTGAAAGAGCATGGTTGCCCCCATGTGTGGTTTTGGTAATTAATGACAATCCTTAAGGACTAATGTGTGCTTTGAGCTATACTTATAGGTTTGGTCCATAGCAATGCTTGAACTCCATATGTTGGAGTCAAGGCTAAAAGAAGAAGATTGCATGTTGATCGATCAACACACAAGGCTAGGGATGTACCATGTGGGATCGTATGATCCCATGGTATGACATTTCTCCATGAGCATGCAACGAAAGGGATATCCTATGAAGCCCATGGAGGATGGTGTCACGTGGTGATCGTCATCAAGATAAAGGCCAAGTGAAGATTTGTCGAAGTGTGTCTCTCCCATCTTGGTGTATGGGGGAGCATGTTGCGAGTCTTCACCGAGCGGAGCGCAATCAAGAAAGGTGGTCCAATTTGAGAAGGTCAAGATCGTCATCATCAAGCTCAAGTGGATCATGCGCAAGACAAAGGTATGATCTTGATAGGTTTTCTATTTTACCGGTCTCATGATGTTAGTTGAGGACCGGGTTATAGGATAGATATCCGTACTATCAAGAGGGGCTCTCGAGCGAGTATCGTGATCGTATCATCGTAGAGAGCTCAAACCTTTGCATCCTTGACATCATCTTTATTGGTTCTTATTTGGCTCTTATCGTGGTGTGGTCTTGGTGCTTGTCGTGCTTGTCATGACAAGGCCAAGTTCACTGAAAACGGATTTCGTTTGCGTCTTCTCTTGCGTTTTTGGTTTTGGAGATTTTGCCGGTCCATCCGGGCGGAAGGTTTCACTCTTCCATTTTTTAGCAAAATCTCCCTTGATTGGCTTCAATATTTCTGCTTTTTGTTGGGAAGCTCTTGTCATCCTCTTTCCAACAAAATTGGATTCACCTCGATCGGAGTTTCCTAGCAAAAGTTATTCAGTTTCAGGGTTTTGCTGTTTTTCTCTATGCAGCGGTAGTACCGCCGCCTCCGGCGGCAGTACCGCCGGTGGTACCACCAGCAGTGCCGCCAGCACCACCGCCAGGGAGGTGCTCTGTTAGCCCTCAGCGGCAGTACCGCTGCCTATGGCGGTAGTACCGCTGCTGGGGACTTTGAGCCCTCTTCTGGGCTGTGCAGCACCGCCAGCAGTGCCACCAGCACTGCCGCCCTTTTGCCCTTCGGTTGCGCACCAGCGGAAGTACCGCTGTTGCGGTTCCCGTGCTCTCCTGGAGCTCGTGGTACCGCCAGTGGTACCGCCACTAGTGCCGCCAAAGCTGCCTTCTGTTGCGCGCCTGCGGTAGTACCGCCGCCTCTGGCGGCAGTACCGCCAGAGCGGGCTTGTTTTGCTAGCCGTTGGGCAGCTGAACCGCGTGAGGCGGCAGCACCGCCAACCCTGGCGGTAGTACCACCCCTGCGCATTTCTGCCCCCTAACGGTTGGATTTCCAGGGCACCTATTTAAGGGGCCTTCTTCCCCAATGGTTCCCCAAACTCTTTGCACTCTCTCTCTCCTCCATTGTTGACCTTCTTGAGAGCTTGCTTCCTCCACTTCCCTGCAATGATTCTTGCCCATCTTTAGGGAAACAAGAGAGGAGATCTAGATCTACCATTTCACCAATCCATTCCTCCTCTAAGTGAGGGGAACCTAGTAGATCTAGATTTTGGAGTTCTTAGTGTTTCTCCTTTGTTCTTCCTCTCAAATCCCTCCCTAGCATTAGTTGCTTTGGTTGGATTTCGGAGAGAAGGACTTGACCACTTGGTGTGTTCTTGCCATTGCATTTGGTGCATCGGTTTGAGTTCCCCACGATGATACGTGGGATTGAAGTTCGAGAAGCTTGTTACTCTTTGGTGCATAGGGCTCCCAAGAGTTTGTGCCTCTTGGGTGTATTGTGCACCATAGACGGTTGTGTGTGCTACGGGAGCCTCCTATTGTGTGGAGGTAGGCTCGGGAAATTGTACGGGTTTGGTCAACGCCCTCAAGACGAACTCATAGTGGATGAGCAAATCCCCCATCGGGTATTCCCCACGGGAGGAGCTCACAGAGAATAGGGTGAGCACGGACGTGCTTGTAGTAGGGCCAAGGAGCCTCCACACCTCTCCAACGTAGACGTACTTCCATTGGGAAGGAACTACGGGAAACAAACCTCCGTCTCCACTTGTGTCGGTTATCTCTATAACCAAACCCTTTACTTATGCATTTACCTTGTGATAGCCATCGAGCCTCAAGTACTATATCTTGCTATCCTTGTTGTTAACTTGCCTAGCACAAGTTGTTGGTGCACATAGGTGAACCTAGTATATTAGGTTTTGTGCTTGATAAATTAAACATTAGTTTTATTCCGCATTTATTCAAGCCCGAAGCGTAAAAGTTTTAAAGCGCCTATTCACCCCCCCCCCCTCTAGGCGACATCTCGTTCTTTCAATTGGTATCAGAGCAAGGTCTCTCCTTGTTAGGATTCACCACCTAGAGAGCAAAGATGTCGTTTAGGGAATTAGTGCACGATCCCACTTTTATATTCGATGGCACAAATTATGTTACTTGGAAATTCGCATGCTTAATCTTTTTAGGGACATAAGTCCAAATATAGAGAGAATTTTAGATATGGGATTTCCTCCTCCAAAGGACTCCCAAAATTTGTCTTTAGAGGATGAGGAAATCTCTTATCTTGATTCTCTAGTATCTAATGCAATTGTCCATGTTTTGAGTGACATAGTTCTCGGGTCAATCATGCCTTATGGAAATGCTCATGTGCTATGGACAAAGCTTCAAGATAAATATGGCAAGTCCAAGATTGATGAGGATGATTGTTCTCCTTCCACCTCCGGACATGATGAGTTCTCGACTTCATCTACTTCACCTACATGTGGTAAGCCACAAACTAATGACATGGTGAGTAGTGATGCATGGTCATTGCAATGTTTATAGTGAGTCCACTATTAATGATCCTTTGTCTCTATCTCATTGCAATGCCTCATCTAAGGACTTAAACACCTCTAGCACTATAAATGCTTTACATGCTTGTGTTGATAGCCCTTGCATATCATGTAGAAATTGCATGAATAAATCTCATGATGATATGCTAGCTATATCTTGTTGCCTTGATCAAAATTCTTGTGTTTCCTCTAGTCCTTGTGTTCCTAACAATGTTGAGGAAACCCAACTCTTTATAAAAAATATATTAATCTAAGTGATGCATCAACTAATGATTCATCTTCATCAACTATCTTTTGTCTTATGGCTAAATATACAAGTAATGATGATGATGATAATAATGATGATGTTGATAATGATGCCATCTTAGATAAGATGAAAAATGTTGTCCTTCATGCTCTCCGTAAAAATGATAATGCTTCCTCTACTTTCTTAAACATCATGGCTATTTTTTATGAGAGTAAGAATGTTATTGATGAGTATGAAGACACCATTGAGAAAATGGAAGCTCGTGAGCGTGATTATGCCAATGAGATTGCGGACATCTCTATTGCTCTTGAAGAAGAGAAAGGTCGTAGGTCGACTCTTGAGGAAACTCTTGTTAATCTTGAGGAACTAAGAAAAGAACATGATCATGCTCAAGCTCTTGCTAAAATAATAAAAACTAAAAATGGTGAGCTTGTTGTTGAAAATGTTAGACTTCTTGAGGCTAATGAGAAGCTTGAAAAGGAATTCAAGTCCTTGGAAGGTTCTCTCGCTAATCTCACTAAGTCTCATGATCAACTCAAAGCTCAAATGCTAAAAGAGCTTACTACTAGTTCTCCTATTGCTATTAATGATGATGCTTGTGCTACTAACTCTACTTCTTGTAGAGCATCCATTTTAAAGGAGAATGCTGAGCTAAGGGCTCAACTTGTGTTGCTAACTAGTGATGCATGTAAAATGCATACATGAACTTTGCATTATAATACTCATATTTCAATCATATTTGCATCATATAAGGGTTATATCATTGTTTTATAAGGATTTTGGGAAGATTTCACAGTTTTCCTATTTTTCTGGAATTAACCCTGCACTGGCAAAAAACCCTATTTCTATATTTTGATGTTTCAGGGACCCAAACGACGTCCAAATGACCTAATATTTTGCGGGGATCATTTTTTGGAAGGAACGAAGCGTAGGAGCGAAGGAAGCGAACAAACGGAGACCCGAGGGCCGAAAGAGGTGGGCCCACGTGGCCAGATTCCTTGGCCGCATGGGGCCCCTATCCTGGGCCTCGAGCCTCCGATGCCGTCGATCTTCGTCCCAGTGCCTTCGTCTTGACCTAAAACCGACTATAAAAATAGTCCCCCGAGGAGTTTCGCGAGGAGGCGGCGGAGAAACAAAAAACCACGAAACAGGAGACAGAAGGCTGCCGCCGGAGAAGATCGGAGGGGGGAAACACCGCCGGAATCACCTCCGGAAGGCTCCTCCATCCCCCCTCCGGAGTCTCCATCAACACCACCGTCAAGACCAGCACCATCTCCATCACCATCTTCGTGATCCACTTCATCCCCCTCATAGTTTGAGATAGTTCGAACCCTAGCTATTGTCTAAGTACTATTCTACATGTTTGTGAATTGCTACTTGTCATTGTTTTGTGGGGAGATTATATTTTCAGATTGTGTTGTATCACTTATACCATTGAATCATATCATGTCTTCGCGTTGTGAGTAGTTCTCTCATGTTCCTGGGGGCATAGGATGGATTGGCAATAATTTTCACTTAACTTGTGTTGAGTATTTGGTCAAGTTTTTATCTTTTATGATTGTCTTGATGTACAATGTATGAAGTGCACCATATATTGAGTAATGCATGAAGGTGCTATCACACTAGTGTGATGGAATGGGTAGGACCTAGGAGGACACGTAAACCTTGGTCTAATACATGAAGTTACATTAGGAGGGGATTTATATCGGGGACCTTAGAGTGTAATGCTATGGTGGGACTTTATGTCTTAATAATTCTTGTGCAGTCATTTACTTGGCCACATGATCCATCATAAGGGGTTTAGTTTATTTATTTAACTACACCTAATTATGGCTCCGTCCAAAGAAGATTAAAACTTGACAAAATGTTTACCTTGTTGTTCTAGAAATATTTATGCCATGAAATCCATGTAGCCCTTGGGAACGTTTTCCACCTATAAGAAACACACCACTCAAGCTTGTCCTCTTGCTGCATAGAGGATTGGGCTTTCTCTCTTTGAGAGCTTCACTTGTCATATTTTATTTTCAGCTTTTTACTTTATTGCAAACTCTACACCAAAAACCCAAAAACACTTGCATCATTTAATCATTTTAGTTTGTCTAGTGCATAGATAATAAGAGAAGTGACACTCTTATTTGAGAGGATAAATACTTATACCTTCTACTCCTCGTGGGATCGATACTAACACATCGAAGATTTCAACGATCCCCTATACTTGTGGGTATCAAGACATTTTCTGGCGCCGTTGCCGGGGAGTGTAGCGCTTAAGTTTTTATTCTTGTTTGCACTAGATATTTATTTTCAGTTCTGCATTTCTTTTTGTTTGTTTTACATCTTGCAATCATCTAAGCTTGGGGAGGTTTTCCTCTTTAACTTGTTTGGTTGTGAGTTTTTCTTATATTTACTTTCAGTTTTGCATTTAGTTTAGTTTTATTTTCAGTTTTATATATCAAAACACAAAAAAGATGGAGAAACTTTCTGGAATGTCTATGCCTAATGGTTATGTTAAAAATATGGAAGCCTACTTTGAATATGAATCAACCGAAGAGGGAACAAGAATGCGTAAATTGCTTGAAGCTCTTCACAAAATGGCTATTCAGTTTTGTGAGTTACATGGTATAACTTGTTGCAATAGAAGAGTTGTTAAACATTCCCACTATCAATGCAAGTATAATAGTGATCCTATAATTGCTTGTTATCATGAAGATAAATTTTCATGCCCTGATATAGAACAAGTTGAGAAATATATTGCTTATGTTGGAGCCCTTGAGATAGACTCTCTTATTGATAAATTTCTTACAACTAGTCATGAAGCTCGTGTAATGAAAGGACAAATTTCTATTATTCTCCAACTTTGCAAAAAAGAATTTAGTGAAAATGTTTATGTTAACGAAAGAATTCTTGCTTCCATGGAAATTACTGATGTTTTGCAGGAAGAATATGATAAAACATAAGCTTGGAAGAAGAAGAATGTGAAGAGAAGGATATAAACCTAAGCTTGGGGATGCCCGTGCAACCCCAAGAAGATGATGAAAATGATGAACAACTAGAGAATGAAGAGAGGAAACTTCCACCTTCACCACCTATGGATGAGGGTAACACTCAAGACTTTATTGATGATAAACTTTGCTTTTATGATTCTGATGATGAGGAGGACTATCAACCTATACCTAATGATAACATTATTGATAATAATTTTGATGATGATGAGGAGTATGGTTTAGACATGTTTTATGATAGTACTCTAGATGATGGTCCTATTTTGCTTGATAATCCTCCATGTTTAGAACTTGTTACTAAATTATGTGAGGATAAAAATGATATATTTGCTGCTTATGACAACACTCTCACTTATGAGAGTCCTACTTTATTTTTGAATTCTCCTATTCACACCATGGAGGAGAAGCTTTTATATGTTGAAAAGTACATATGTGGGCTGAAATTATCTTGCACTAATAACCATTCCACCCACAACCATCATGTTTATGATGTTTCTTGCAATTATTTTGAGAGAGGAAAACATGCTAATATCTTACATGATAGTTTTAATAATCCTTTATATGTTCCTAAGTTTGCAAAGTTGCACCAATCTAATAGTTGTTTTATCAAATTTGGTTCCACTACTTGTAACTATTATGAGAGGGGAAAACATGGTTCTAAACATTTCAATATTATTACGTTTCCTCTCTTTAAGTTCAAAGTCTTGAAATTGCTCTCGTTTTATCTTCCTATGCTACCTGCTTTGTGTTTCAATGATTTATTTTCTTACAAGATCCCAATGCATAGGAAGTGGGTTAGACTTAAATGAGTTTCATATTTTTCTCTTGATGCTCTCTTTTGCATTTCAATTCTTATTCCTATGTGAGCATCATTAAAACTATCATGCCTAGCTATATGGCTATAAAGAAAGCGCTTTACGGGAGTCAACCCGGTTGTTTTTATTTTTGATTTTATTTGAGTCCTCTTGCTGTAACAATAGATTTACTTTTTAGTTTTGTTTCTGGAATTTTTAATAATGTGCCAAGTTTTACCCATTTTGGATTGAAAAAGTTGCTTATTGTATTCGGAGATTTTATTCCAGCACGAATCTGTCCACGGTATGATTTTTAAATCCTATTCTGTAACTCCGAATGAGCTGATATTTTAACTGTAGTTGCAAATTTTCATCCTCTGTAAGCATGAATTTTTTCAGAATTTTTTGACATATTTAAGTAGGGTAGAAAAATGCGTTTTTCTTCTGCTATTTTTCTGGACAGATTTTGTCCCATTTTGTTTGATGCATTCTTTGAACTTTTAACTTGAATTTTTTTTATCCAATTGAGTTTATAAGTAGGCATACAACATTATACACTTTATGGACATTCATATGAATTTTTGTTTAAGGATTTTATGCAGCAAGCAATTCATTTGTCTATCACTACTAATGTCACCCCACAGAAAAGAAATGGGAGAAACGGTGTTTTGAAGTTTTTTTCACAGGGATTAGAGGAGATGCACCAAGAGCTATCCAAGGATGGTGAAGACCATAAGCTTGGGGATGTGAAGACAACCCCACTGGACCAATACACTCTCGGTTTGCACATGTCTAACTTCTGTTTTTCGATCAATGCACTTTATCGCATAAACTTGGAGCGTCTTTTAATTGCTTTTTATTTCGGTTTTATTTTTGTTGTCTTGAGACCACCACTATCATTTTATATGAGCGAGCTACTGGAAATTTGGGTTGAATTAAGTTGGATGCTATTAAAAAGATTGGGAAAGGGATATTTGAGTTGATTCAAAAATATACATATAGTTGCATGAATCATGTGCTTTTAATGAGTATTAATTTGCAAGTGTTTTATCAAGAGCTATATTTTATTCATGTTTTGATGGTGAATGTTACTTTACTTTATTTAACATGGATTGGTTAGTTCTATGGACACTTATGCATGCATTTAGACAGTCAACTTTTCTCCCTCTTGCTAGCCCAAAAATTCCAACAAGCAAAAACTTGTTGTCCAACACCTTCAACCAAAGTTTTTCCAGCGAGTCCACATATCTACCTATTAGCTTTATGCTATTCCGAGTATGTTTATCATGTTACTTTGTATTATCTATACCTCTGAATTAAAATGCTTATGTTATTGATTGTTATGGGAAAAGTTGGCTAAAAAGCTCTCATACCTTACTTTTATTGCACTTAATAAACATGAACCATTGTGATTAAAATTATGAAGTTGTGAGCTTGACAAGAGTCTTGGTTGGGAGTTAGCTCATATGTGCTGTCACATGGCAAGCTTTCAACATGCTCTTATATTTAGTTGATATCATGTACTTTTGTTTATGGATGCTTATCATGGTGCCAAATAAATGCGGAAACTTAGTAAGTTTGAGGAGTTTGTATAAATGGCTAGAGAGACACCTGGGCCGCTAATCTAAGCCATGCATCATTCATGGTGGAAATTTACTTACATGCTATGGTGAACCTTCAGTGATGCACCTCATAATAAAAAGCTATACCAATAGTAAATAAAAAGGGTGTTGAGATTGTTCATTATGTTTGTTTGTCTTGTCATTTTGACATGGGCTTGTTCCATGTCCTGGGACAAGAGGTACCCCAGTTGACGCTCTTGATGACGCTATTATATTACTTACAATGACTTTAACTTGAACTTGCTTGGTGGCCCGAGTTGAGTAACACCGTGGTGTAGGTACTCGTATTCACGGGGCATGAGGCATTCAACCCATACTTTGTCAAGCACACTACTCATATTTGCTTTCACTTTAAACTTTAACCATTCAAGATGCTATGATAGGGGTAATGAGAGCTTCACACCAATGAATACCACATTGCAAACATTAACTTAAGTAGAAGCATTTGGAAGTTAGATGAAACTTATTCATGTTTTACCTCTACTCATTTATATATCTTTCCAAAGTGTCCATCTTTTATATTCAGATTTCATAAGAGTACTCTATGACCATTATAGGATGTTTTTACTCTTCATTATGCATACATTTGGTCCATAGTACTTTCTTCTATGTTACACTTTGTGAATTATCATTGAACATCCTTTCATTGAATATTTGATATCACTTTATAATCCATCTTGTATATTGCTACTCCTTTGAAGAATGAATCATTTGACTCTATGTAGCAATAGTAATCATCTTTGATATCCATTGATAGTATTAAAATGCAAAGTCCATGTTGGTTTTATCACCTTTATACTCGAGGACGAGTATAGGTTAAGCTTGGGATGCTGATGCATGTAAAATGCATACATGAACTTTGCATTATAATACTCATATTTCAATCATATTTGCATCATATAAGGGTTATATCATTGTTTTATAAGGATTTTGGGAAGATTTCACAGTTTTCCTATTTTTCTGGAATTAACCCTGCACTGGCAGAAAACCCTATTTTCTATATTTTGATGTTTCAGGGACCCAAACGACGTCCAAATGACCTAATATTTTGCGGGGATCATTTTTTTGGAAGGAACGAAGCGTAGGAGCGAAGGAAGCGAACAAACGGAGACCCGAGGACCGAAAGAGGTGGACCCACTCTGGCCGCGTGGGCCCCCCTATCCTGGGCCTCGAGCCTCCGATGCCGTCGATCTTTGTCCCAGTGCCTTCGTCTTCACCTAAAACCGACTATAAAAATAGTCCCCCGAGGAGTTTCGCGAGGAGGCGACGGGGAAACAAAAAACCATGAAACAGGAAATAGAAGGCTGCCGCCGGAGAAGATCGGAGGGGGGAAACGCCGACGAAATCACCTCCAGAAGGATCCTCCATCCCCCCTCCAGAGTCTCCATCAACACCACCGTCAAGACCAGCACCATCTCCATCACCATCTTCGTGATCCACTTCATCCCCCTGATAGTTTGAGATTGTTCGAACCCTAGCTATTGTCTAAGTACTATTCTACATGTTTGTGAATTGCTACTTGTCATTGTTTTGTGGGGAGATTATATTTCAGATTGTGTTGTATCACTTATACCATTGAATCATATCATGTCTTCGCGTTGTGAGTAGTTCTCTCATGTTCCTGGGGGCATAGGATGGATTGTCAATAATTTTCACTTAACTTGTGTTGAGTATTTGGTCAAGTTTTTATCTTTTATGATTGTCTTGATGTACAATGTATGAAGTGCACCATATATTGAGTAATGCATGAAGGTGCTATCACACTAGTGTGATGGAATGGGTAGGACCTAGGAGGACACGTAAACCTTGGTCTAATACATGAAGTTACATTAGGAGGGGATTTATATCGGGGACCTTAGAGTGTAATGCTATGGTGGGACTTTATGTCTTAATAATTCTTGTGCAGTCATTTACTTGGCCACATGATCCATCATAAGGGGTTTAGTTTATTTATTTAACTACACCTAATTATGGCTCCGTCCAAAGAAGATTAAAACTTGACAAATGTTTACCTTGTTGTTCTAGAAATATTTATGCCATGAAATCCATGTAGCCCTTGGGAACGTTTTCCACCTATAAGAAACACACCACTCAAGCTTGTCCTCTTGCTGCATAGAGGATTGGCCTTTATCTCTTTGAGAGATTTCACTTGTCATATTTTATTTTCAGCTTTTTACTTTATTGCAAACTCTACACAAAAACCCAAAAACACTTGCATCATTTAATCATTTTAGTTTGTCTAGTGCATAGATAGTAAGAGAAGTGACACTCTTATTTGAGAGGATAAATACTTATACCTTCTACTCCTCGTGGGATCGATACTAATACTTACACATCGAAGATTTCAACGATCCCCTATACTTGTGGGTATCAACTAGCAATTATGGAAAATTGGAAGAAAGTCATAAGAAGCTATCTAGCTCTCATGATGATCTTCTAGTATCCAATGATCGGCTAAAGTTAGCTCATGAGGCTATCACTACCAAGGTAACATCTTGTGAGCCTCGTGTGGACAATGGCACAACTTTAATAAAAAAATGCTATANAGTTCCTCAAAATTCAATGGTCGAACCATTCCGAAGAAGAAGCAACTTGGGAGCGAGAAACTAGTCTTCGTCAGGAATATCCCGTCTTCTTCACTCAAGCCTAGAATCTCGGGACGAGATTCCTGTAAGGGGGGTAGATTTGTAACAGCCCCAGTTTGGAACCTGAAAATATGAATAAATTTTCCACTTTTTGCATTCATGTTTGCATCATGGCATGCTTTTGAAATTTTGCTACCTCTAACAATCCACATATGAAAGCAATTAAAATGGGGAAGCCAAACCTTCTCAAACTCCAACCCCAAATGCATTTGCTCAACCTAGCCAACAAATTAATTTGAACTTCCAAATTGTCCAGGAAGTTCCAAGTTACATGATATAAATTTTGTCAAAAGCAAATGCTTGATAAGCAAAGAATTAAAAACAAATGGGAATTTGAAATTTGGTTCCAACCAATTCTGAATTTTAAACCAAGTGCAAGCTCTCAAAATTTCAAACTAAAATTATGGGGAGCTTCATTGTTATACTATGAGCCTCCATAAATATTTTCATAATTTATTAAATTGTTTAAGTACCCCAAGTACATGAAATTGGGAAATTATCAAAAATGACCATTTTTACACACTGTGAACAAATGTTGCTAAAAACTTTTTATTTTGCAACTCAAATTTTTGTGGAGGTTCTAACTGTTATGGGGAGCCTACATGATTTTTTTCAGAATTTTAGAAAATCTTTAAAAGCCTCAATTTAAATCCCTAAAGTGCTGCTGGACCAAGTTGTAAATAACTTTTAAAAAGTGGGGGGGGGGGGGGTTCTGAAAAAACGGCCTTCTTCTCCACTGTCGCCACAGTGCCGTCGCGCCCATGCCGCCGTGCTCCCCTCGTGCATGCCGCCGTGCCCCCGTGGTGGTCAAACGCACGCGGACGCCCACCTGCTCCCATTCCACCTGCTCCCCCGTTTCCCCTTCTCTCTCTCCCGTTCTCCCTCCCGAGCTCGAGGTAGCCGAGCGCGCGCCGCCGCATCGCCGTCGCTCCGAGCTGCCCCGGACGCATCGAAGCGCACCAACGGGACCACCTTGCCGTGCTGCTCCTCCACGCCGAAGGAATCGGCACGGGGTGCCGGGAATCGACGCCGTCGTCCTCGACTTCATCCGCGCCGGCCGAGCTCCGTCGAGCTCGATCGCCACCGACTCCGTCCCTCTCCGGCCTCACCGACCACGCCAGTGTGCTCCTGGTGAGCTACGCGTTCCCCTGGACAAACTCCCGCTCCCCCTCTACCTCTCTTTCTTGCTCGCCAGTGCGCAGCCGCCGCCGGCCGTCGTAGTTTGCCCAGAAAACTAGTCGTCCGGAATCACCCGGATTATTCCGGATCCATTCCGGGTCGACCGGAATTTTCCGGACCTTTCCGGAAAAATTCCGAAACCCTAACAGAAACTTTTTGAGGTCACCTCGGATTTGGTTCAGACTGAGCCCGGATTATTCCGAACCATCTGGAATATTCCGGAGCAATCCGGATAAATTCCGAACCAGCTTTAAAAACTTGTGAAAATCATAACTTAACTTCTCTTAGTTCAAATCTTGCAACTGATGTATCAAATCGATCAGCAATTCAAATGCTACCTAATCATGCTAATATCACATCATGACAACAACTTTTACTTTGATGTTAATCCTTAAATGGGTAAAAGATTTAAATTCAAATAATCTTTTAAATTACTAGTTAATCATCGATAATTGGAAAATCACAAACGAGGTATCAAAATGTTCAGTAAAGTAATAGCTATCTAATCATGTCATGTTCATGCATATTTAAGCCACTTCTTAGTACTGAAATAATTTATAAACCATGTGGTCACTAAGTTAAATATGGGGTTGTTTCCAAATAATTGCACAAATTATTTGGCACTCCATTTAAATTGTTAGCTAAATAATATGGTGATATTGTTGCATAAACTTGACATGTCATCATGATTGTGCCTTGCACCTTGTCTTCGTGTTATTTATTTGTTCTTCTGTGTTTGTTTGGGTATCGATAGACTCCGGAGTCGAGGTTACCCCTACCTACCCCGACGATCCATACTACACGCCCCGTCAGCAAGGCAAGAGATAACCTAACCTTCTTGTCATATAGCCTCCTATTGTTTTATACAATTATTTTATCCACCATAATATTGCATTCGATTCCAATGTCACTTTTGATCAAGATGTAGAGTATCCTATGAATTGCATTCTCCCTAAACTATTACATGTCTCCCCTCCTATTAACCATAGGTTGATGTGTTGGTCTGAGATATTTTATACTTGTTGGTCATATGCTTAGCTATGCTTAGCCATGCTTAGTCAAATGCTAAATTGTCCGGTGATTTATTTCCATAATTATCATATTGATGGAAAGTTCGGACATGGTGGATATTTGTGGTTTCTAAATTAAGATGCTTAAAAGGCTTGGATGAGTTGTCATCGGGGATGGTGTTTTGCCTCATTCTTGCCCCTAGGTGCGAGTTCCTGTCTTCGGAACCAAGGTTTGAGCGTGCTGCCATTGGTGGGGGTATGGGCTCCTTACTAACTGAATAACTTGTGCGGGCGTATCCAAGAGTCCTCTAGTTTGAGCTTTCCATTTGCGCGTGAGTGTGTGGGTGGAAAAAGAATCGATGAGGATGGTGATGTTTAGGATGTGGCGATGGGGGCAGGGGCTGAAATAGGCTGGATAAACTTTTTCTGTCGCCACAGATGCTCCTTGGATAGTCTCATGCGAGGTAAAGGTTTAACCGCGCCCACTTGCCAGCTTTCCCCCGAAGAGAGCTAATCAGGCGAGCCGGACGGTACCAATGGGTAAATTAGTACACCCCTGCAGGGTTTAATCTTTTCGAAAAGTCGTGTCCGCGGTTATGGACGCCTTGGGAATGGATTTACGGGATCATAGTAAACATGAAACATAATTAAAATTTGGCAACTAGAGGTTGCAACTCAACGAGTGTTAAAAGGTTCATTTCCTCGAGGGTGATTCGGGGGAGTGCCTTGGTGGAGATGAGTGATGGTTTCTGGTTACTATTGGTTCTTTGAGAACCGAAGATAAAGGTTTACTATCTTATCCCCTTTCGAAAAACCTTCTGAGTAGTCGATGCCATGAGTCATGTTTTGAAAAGGAAAATTAGCTTTATGCAAATTAACTACTATACAGATTTAGAGCCTTGTCATCATTGGGCCTATATCGCCATACTAAACTTGCGAGTACGTCGTACTCAGTCTCTCTTTGTTGATTATTAATTGTTTCAGAGGAGGACGTCACCGAGCAGGCAGGTGGGTTCTTCGTTGACATCGACGAATAGTTTGGGGTTCCCAGGTGGCAGCTTGGGACGTCTCGGAATAAGCTGGCTGGGATTATGTTATCTGTAGGCCTCTTAGGCCATATTTTGGATCTTGTTGTATTAGACAACTACCTCGCTTCCGCATGATGTACTGTTGGGTCTGTGAACCCTGTTGTGTAATTTGTATCTTTCTCGCTATATGAGTTGCTATATGAACTTTTGTGTCGTAGAGTCTGTGATGTGCCAGTTGTTCCACAAGTCTTGATCTCTTTATTATACATTGATAGCTATGCCAGTGTTTATGGCACAATCGATGTGTTGCATGGGAGCGGTAATTCCATGCCCTTCGATTGTGTAGCATAGGCTATGGGTTACATAGCCTCTCTGTATAATTCCACGGTCGGGACGCTACAGCCTTGCCCTGAGAGCTAAGTCAACTACAATGCAGGCCGCTTTCTGGAACCTTCCCTTAACCGGATGGGCTTCCCGCTCTTCATCGTACTGGGCCGCCCGGTAAGCCGGATTTCGGCTTACCACTACTATGGGCCACCCTGGTACGCTGACTAGTCACTTCCGTGATGGTACCTGTTCAGCATATCCCCAACAAATCGTTTGGAAAAAGATGTGAAACGTGTTGTTAATCATCAACGTTGTATTAATCCAAAAGTGAATGAAGCGGTAAAAAAGGTAATCAAAGTACGTGAAGGTGTCATTATTTCTCCTATTACTGGTAGTAAACAGATTAGTTATGTTATGTTCCTAAAAAGTGACGCATGATTATTTTTTCTAACAAAAGTAATAAATTTATTCTTTAAAGGACTATCACTGGTTACATTGTAACCTTTTATTGATCAAATGCTACAAAACCGACTAAACATCCACATTTTGTCTATCTAGATATTAATCAGGTTTTCCTCAATTTTTGGTTCACAAGGCTGATCAGGAAAAGACGACTTTCACATGCCCTTCCGGTACTTTTGCTTATTGAAGAATGCCCTTTGTTTTATGTGTATGATTACTATGAGAAAATTATGGAAGTGTTCATGAACAATTTCTCCGTATAACTTGTTTTGATAATTGTATCTACATATACTTAAACAACATTATGTGAACTCACTATTGTGTATCACAACTCGCAATCTTATTCGACCAACTAAAATCATATGGTTGAGATCACAACGGTCCACTTCCCTTATGTAGTTACACTTACACGGAGGTTTGATGAGAGACCTCTTCTTTAGGTTTTCGGACATACCAATGCTACGAATTTGCATCCTCCTTAGAGAGGGTTCAAGTCTAACAAAAAGGAGAAATCGTTCTCCTAGCTAGTTCATGACCTATCAATGCTACGAATTTGCATCCTACGAGAATTTCAGCAAGTTGATTGCTTTGATCTCTGCAAAAGTATATTGCAGAACCATCGTGCATGGAGTATAGCTAGGGAGACATCACAATGCTGACGTTTGGAGGATCCCGCAACAAAATCTCAATGTGTGACTAGTCATTTTCTTGTAGCTAGAGCCTTGACCACAGTCATTTTACTCTTTTCCCTGGTGCATCCGATTCCCATATCGCAACACAAGGTGATATAGCATGCATGCATTTGTGCGATGTCAACTCATATTCTTGATTAGCTCTGTGCAAATGGCTAGCAAGTGGTCAGACCGTGAGCATATAGTGAGAGATCAAAGTATGAAAGGAGATATAGCGGTGGTGGCGCCCCATATAAGTGGCCGCGCTATATATATACTGCACATTTGATAGTGCTACGCAATTGGTTAACTAGCCATCGTATTTATTATGCCACGTGCATACCAAACACGTGTTCAATTCATTTTGTTTTGGTATTGCAGTTATGCTTCATAGCATGCTTTTTAGCCGGTAATCTTATTTTCTATCTTTAATCTGACAAGAGGACTAGTAAAACAGCTGCTCACAGTGGGCAGTAACATAGAGTAGTAACATGCTGATGTTACTAGCATATGTTACTATCTTCATAGTGGGGAGTAACATATATATAGTGTCATATAACACTTTATTTATTAGGCTATAGACTCATTTTGTCTTGATAAATATGACGTTACAGTAACTAGCTAAGTTATCCAAACACTTATCTCCTCATTAATTACATGCCACATAAGCAAAATTGTCTTAAGATGTGTGATGTTACTAGCTAAGTTGCTCCCACTGTGAGCAGCCTTAGGCCACTAAATTGCACATACATATATAGAGTTATGTGGTAGAGCCACAACCAGTGCCCGACCCACTATAGCAAATAAGGTGGGACCTGACTTATGACCCACTATAGCAAATAAGGATATGAGAGGGAGTGAGGCGTTTTGGAGCCCGAGCTCCATGTAGCTCGTTTTATAAAAAAATCAAAATTTGCATTTTTACGTTTGAAAAAATCAGGAAACAAATCTCAGATGTATATAGTGATAAGATCTACAAGTGTGCAAAATTTCAACTCCAAATTCATTGTATTGTGGGCTGGGCAAAAATGACAAATAGGGGAATCTGGGTGGTGAGCAGTACACATATCAAAAATTTGAAATTTTGTCCGATTTGTCTTTTTTGTGTAGCCCATAATACAATGAATTTTGCGTTAAAATTTTGCACGCTTGTAGATCCAGACATTATCTACATCTGGGATTTTTTTCCACCATTTTTGGAAACTAAAATGTGCCGATTTTGAATTTTGCAAAAAAACGAGCTACATGTAGCTCGAGCTATGTTTGCACTTTTCGTATGAGAGGCCCTTACACATACACCACTAGCTGACAAGTGTAGCAAAGAGCATGGCGTGTTTGTGGTAGCCACAAGTTATGTTCTACCACGTGCTAGGACAATATTCATATGCAATTTAGTATAGTAATCAATGTTTCTATAGTAGTACGTTAGTTAATCTAAATTTAGAAACTATGAAGTATAAAGATCTTATCATAAATGAGCCAAAAAGGTGATTGATATTCACGTGCCATAATGAATACACTTGCGAGTTAACCTATTATGTAGTATCACTACCCAGTATATAACACGGCCACTTGTAACATCTACCACCAGCGATGTATTATATTTCACATTTTGTTCTCTCATTATATATGCGCACAATATGACAAACAAATTTAGGACTCACCGGTTTAGTTTACCGAGAGATGATCCCGTCACAGAGTTGACACCACAAATGTATGACATGTCCATGATTTCGTGCGATGTAGAAATGGGATGCAGCCGGAAAGAAAAATACAGTTGAGCATAGATATGATGCACTAGCCACGATCCTTCTCGGGTATTTGTTTTTCGACAGCTATTATGTCCCGTCAGTTTTCATAGTGGCTGATAAAAAAAATTAAACCGCGGGAGTTAATTATAACCTAGAGGAGAGTAAAGCAGTCAGTTATTAAGACTTTCCACCCCCATCGTTTATTATTATGGTTCTGAGGTTATAAGTCTGCCACACCACCGGACATTCTCATCACCCCTCGTGGATTCTTTAGCGAAGAGGTGTTGCAAAACAAGGAAATGCGATTGAGGAAGGCAATATTTCATATTATTGACATTTCAAAATCATCTCATAGTTACACGCAACCACACATGACGAACATATATCATATTTAGCATAACCTCTAATGTGTATGATGTGTCGTGTAAAAAAATAGTAAACAATACTTACAATGATAGAAACATTTTGCAAAGCTAAATTGTTCAAACTTCAAAAGTCCTCTTTGTTGTATGACTTAAAAGTCCATAGACTCATCACCAATCCTCACGAGCCATAGATATCATACACCCATCTCTCTATGGATTATAAGACTCATCGCCATCATTATCAGTTTATCACCCTCACCATAGAGATAATCTACCATGTTGGCATAAGTGTCATCCTCATCGATCTTCGTTAATTTCATGATCATTCTCACGATTAGCGAAGGGTTCACGCGACAGGGCTGCATGCCATGTTCTTGTGTGCGATGGCGTTTGCACGAACAACTGGGGAGACGAACCCAGGTTGTTGGCATCCACACGATCCTCCTGGAAGAGGTTCGAGCAGGGGACTGCCCCAAGATATGAGCGGTGGCATGTGAATGAGTCTTTCCATTTCATCACGAAAAGAAGCAATTTCATTTATTCATAATGTCGTCACTGGGAAGACAATGGCTAAACAAAGCAAATCTGACAACTGCAATGTGATTTACAAGCTTGTTGCCTTTTTTTAATATGAACTCTCTACTTTATGAACTAAAATCCTATTGAAAACTTGGAGCTACACCTAAACTATCAGGTATAAAGATCTTATCATAAATGAGCCAAAAAAAATGGTGATTGATATTCATGTGGAGTAATGAGTACATTCGCCAGTTAACCTAGTATGTACTATCACTACTCACCATATACCACGGCCATTTGTAATATGTACCACCACCGACGTATTATTTTTCACATTTTCTTCTCTTGCTATATCTGCGCACAGTGTGACCAACAAATTTAGAACTCACCGGTTTAGTTTACCAAGAGATGATAAAAAACAGAGTTAACACCACAACTGTATGACATATCCACGATTCACTGCGATGCAGAAATGGGATGCAGCCAGAAAAAAAAAACAGCCAAGTGAGACATCAAGGTGGTCAAGAATATGAATTTGTTTCACCATCTGTACTAAGATCAACGAGTGTCCTGGCTGTGGTCGCGTGGGGTCTTTGTGTTGTCTTCGATCGTCGACGTCTACTAATTTTTTTTTTCGAAATGGAGTTACCCAGTCTCTGCATCGAAAAGATGCATACGACTCCTTTATTTCATTTATTCAACATAAGCTGGCAAAGAGCCTTAAAATGAACGAACATATAAGCCGAGGTCACCAAACAGTAAAAAAATACCACAACTAGCTCAAATGATAGACGAAAACGGGACCTTGTTCCTCGTCCTCAGCCATCGCCGGCTCATCGACAACTCCAGAGATTCAAACGGAACCTCCGCCCAGTTGAAATGGGTTCCATACCACATTAGGCCATGGTGCGTGCGAAACTTCAAACCCAACGGCCATGTTACTGCTCGATTGATTGCGAAACTGGGAACTGACTGCTCCATTTACCCAAGTTTAGAGATGGAGAATTATGAAGTTGGATTCAATATTTTGAATGGTTCAAATTGAAAGTATCACGTTTACATAAGAGGGTTTACGAACTTAACCTACTCGCTCAGGCTACTTGTATACGGGCATTGTTCACTTCATTTTTCTTCCAACTTGGTGAAGACGATGATGTGCTTCGATGCAATGGCCTGACAACCTTTCATTACTACCTCTGGTCCAATAAAAATGTCGTGAAGATTGTAGTTTCGTAGTGGAAATACGTATACAGGCTGCTACACAAATTTCGGATCGGAGGGAGTAATTCTTTTGCCAATATGAAAGACACGAGTTTGTGAAACCCAAACAATGTCAACAATCTATCTAACTACGCATTCACTCTTCTAATTAGACCTTCACAAATTCAGTTTCAGATTCTTTTAACTGTGCATTAGTTCGTCATTACTACAACATCCACTACGAATCAGACATCCTATTTTTTTATTACAAAAATAAGCCAATTCATTTGCGTCAGTGGGAGGACATTGGCTAAATAAACCAAACCTGACAACTGCAATGTGATTTACAAGGTTGCCTAGCTTGTTGATGTGGGTGAACTCTCCCCTCTCTGAACTAAAATCCTATCGAAAACTTGGAGCTGCACCTATACGGAACTGGACCAAAACGAGATCAGAACACCAACATCCGAGATCTCCATCGATGTTGGAACTACTATGTTTTGCTAATATAAGAGGAGAACTAGCACAACCAAATGCAGGTGCGCATCAAGCTTATTCCTGGACAGCCATGAGAACGACGCGAGCGTCTGCACGGGCACCGGCGCCGACGCCGGCGCAGACGTCCAGAGAGGCGGCGGCAACTCAAGTGGGGCTTTCCTCTGCCGGACGCCGGTGACGTTCCTAAAATCCGACGAAACTTTGCTCTGCTCCCAGACCTCTGACGCTGAAGACAGACATAGGACCAAACTTATCTCAGTACTCGCACTGTGAATCCAGTTCGGTGAAATGAGTCAAGAAGAAGTGAGGTTACGCTCACTGACCTCTCCTGGACACCGTGAGGTTGGCGTCGTCGTAGTTCACCGGCCACAGGAAGTAGCCGAGCAGGCCTCGCCGCGCGGCGAAACCCAGCTTTTCGGCGACAACGGCCGCGCCGTCGAAGGCGACCCAGACGTCGCCCACCGCCAGGTACGACGACACCGAGGCGTTGTCGTAGGACGTCATCACCGGCGCGCGTCCGGCCCCGGTCGCGGCGAGCGCCTGGACCTCGGCGTAGGACATAGCCCCCGTCGCGTTGCTCCCGCGCTGCTTCGGCCCCGCGGCGACGACCGGCGCGCCGACGCCGCTGTTGGCCTTGTTGCGCAGGAACCACGACCGGCCGTACAGCGGGAGCCCCATCACCACCTTGCCCGCCGGCACGCCCGCGTCGAGCCAGGACACGACGCCGTAGCTCGCGGAGAAGTGCGACGCCGCGTCGTACAGCGGCGCGTCGAATGCCGTTACGCCGGCCGCCGCCGCGCCGGCCGGATGGAGCCCGAATGCCATCACACTGACCCAGTCGAGGATCCCGGCTAGCGCCTCCGACGGGTAGTCCGCGCCGGCGCCGAAGACGTGGTTGGAGAAGTAGACGGTGGCCGTGAGGAGGAACCCCGGGGGCGCGGCGGCGCGGAAGTCGTAGACGAGGAACCCAAAGTCGGCCATCTCAACCGGCGACGCGGGGAACCGCCACGCGACGTCGAGCCCGTCGAAGCCGTTCTCCCGCGCCGCCCTGACGGCCGCGCCGACGAAGGCGGCCCGCGAAGCCGGGTCGGCGGCCATGGCGGCGAAGGCCGGGTCCGGAGCTGCGGCGCCTGCGGTGGCGGCGTCGGTTCCGGCAGTGGCGACGGAGAGCAGGGTCCTGAGCGCCGGGTTCTTGGCCTTGAGCGCCCGGGAGAAGGTGGCGAGGAGGCGCGCCTGGGCCGGGTCGGCGGGGAGCTGGAGGGTGCGCCGCGTGGGGTGCACGGAGAGGGAGGAGTAGTAGATGTGGGTGTAGAGGGAGGCGTCGAGGTGCGCGAGGGGCTGGAGGTGGGCGTCGGCGACGAAGTAGTAGCCGGCGCGCACCGTCGTCGGGGAGGTCGGCGGTGCCTGTCGGGTGATTTCAGGAGGTGGCGCAAGAGCTGAAGCGGCAAGGGGGACTGAGATCGAGATGGCAGCGCAGAGGAGAAGCGTGGCGTGTGCCATTGTTGTGGTTGTGGAGGAGGCGGCGGTGGCAGGGGAGTGAGCATTGTTTTGTTTGTTTCCTTTATGGGAGAAGAAGGGGAATCTTGCATTCTTGGTGGTGTGGTGCTATGTGAGTGTTTGCTTCTGTAAGCTCAAGCAGCTTTATTGATGAATGATGATAGTTATTCACAAACGAGATCCGATGGAGCGTCAGACCAAATTTAGGGAGGCGGAAAATGATCGCCTATCAAGTTGATGAGGTACCAAGTACCATGTCAGGTTGATCAGCGTTGCCTTCATTTCTACATAGACAATATGTGCTGCAAGCAGCCAATGTTCTTAGATGGAGATGGAGCACACAGATGAACACGACATCACAGCCAGCACACGGCGAACGGGGAGTGATCCTCCCTAGCAAAGATGACCCGGAAACAAATTATCATTGTTGTTGACCACGAGAGAGGTCATTTCTACTGTATTATTCTTTCCTAGTGCATCCCCTTCCTACGTTAGAGTGATTGCTAAAATTGTCGGCCAACATCCGAGCATCGCAAATTACTCAAGGAAACAAAATATAACAATGGGTGCAGGTGCAGCGATGGTGCTTCGATAGATAAATGGTCATACTATATACTGAGGGGTTGATGTACATGCAAGTAAATGGGAGTTGGTGGTGATGCACTGATGCCCTCAACGATCATTGTTATGTTAGACGCACCCATAGTATACGATCTTCTGTTCTATATACCGAGGGGTTGATGTACATACAAGTAATTATGCAACAAAAAATTCTAGATTAAAATAGAAATTAAATAGGCCTAATTGATTATCCTCTCCCATATGATAACAAATTTTACCAAATATTCTCAGTTTGTGGTGATGATATATTTGTTCCTCCTCCACATCCACCTTCCCTCTCACGTGTTTCTTCTGTATCGTGAACCGAGGCATAGCCCGGATGGTTAGGAGGTGTTGATATCCCTACCTGCGAGGTCTTGAGTTCGAGTGCAGCGTCCGCTCCCTCGTGCGTACACACCTAAAATTTTTCTATTAAAAATGCTTGGAGGCTGTCTAACCCCAAGTCGCAAAACACTGGGGCGAGGTGCGCGCCGGCGGCTTCCTCACTTGTGGCTCATGCGGATGGATGCGACAACAGCGCCCGCGTCGCTAGTGACCTCCTAGTCAGGCGAAACTGTCATCTCAAGGTCCAGCGTCGTCCTCTGGTTCTAGCTCTGCAAGTTAACCGGTGCAGCGATGGTGAAAAATTAATGGGCAATTCCTATAATCGTTAAAAAAGTATCCTTAAAAAATTAATATGAATACTGAGTAGTTGATGTTGACCATCTCTAACTGGACAAATCTGACCCTCTATTTCAGCGGACGCGTTCGGACATGCCAACGGGCATGACTCCGCCACCGCTATTTGTCTGTCCGAGCACCCCTCATATCCAAAACCTCATTTTCATGCAAACACGTACACATAGATCATCAACTTTATAATTCAATTCATCACCAATTTAACAATTCAATGTAAATCAAAATAAATTGCAATTCAACACAAGGTAAAATAAAATACAACAATTCATACATAGGCGATACACGGATTAATCAATCGTCTCCTTGTTGCGCGTATTTATCTACTTCTTATTATTCATAAACCACTTCTTATTTACATCATATATGAAGGTACCTCGTGAGACTCATCTTCTTTTTCTCAATCTCAAGGGTCTTAAATTTTGATACGCGGTGATGAGACTGCAGCTGAGCGGAAACAGATAACGGGAAAGAGTGAGCGGAATTAGATTTATATTGCGATGTAATTCAATTACACCGGGCCTCTTTGCGGCCAAGTTGAACCAAATTACCAAAAAGTAATGTATTCAGGTCCCATCGTAATTAGGTTACATTACAGCTCAACCAAACAGATTCTATGTTCCATTAGTCGCATGCCATGTTTCTGAGATATTGCTTCCATTTATTGTGGTTGGATCCAAAACACACTAATCAAGATAAACTAGACAGATAGCTTACTTCTTTTTTCAAAGTATCCAAGATCCCAAATGCCAGAAAGCGCAGCTGCGCTATTCGGACGTTTTGAGCGCCCACTGCATCGACCGTCCGATCGATGCCTCCACGCGAAGATTAACAACGAGCGAACCCACCTCGTACGCGTTTTCTGTCGAATCACCCCACCCGGCCAACCTCCACACCACCGGCACTGCTCCCATCGCCGGTCAGTTCGTCGCCGCTATCGTCCCGCTGCCGATATCCCCCACCTCTCCTCCCTAGCTACCAGCGCAGCCCCGCACCACTCGTGCTCCCGCCGCAGCAAGCTCGCCAGAGTGCCCGCCACCTCTTGCTCCTACTGGCCTCAATCGCGGTGCCCGCTGCTATCCGGTCATCCTCAGCGCTGCCATGTGCGAAGCAGGAAGAGAAGGCAAGGAGCATGCAGCGGTGTAGGAACTCCAGCTGCACGCCGACCAGCGTCAGATGCCTGTCTAGCGTCGGATCTGCGCTGCTATTCGCAGAGGTCAAAGGTGCTTCGGCCGCGACCGTGGCTGCCTTCTTTTCTCCGGCTGTCGCCGTGCTCTGCGCCACATCGAAGGCGGCGTGGGCCATGCGCCCACGCGCATGGGGAGGTCGACTAAGCAGTGCACAGGAGAATGGAGCTGCGCCCCAGGCCAGGCGAAGATGGCCGACGCGGTCCAGACCCACGTCATTGCGAAGCGACGACGCCGGTGACCGTGGCCTAATGTCACGGCTCCGCTCTGAGTCCTCTCTGAGCACTCTCCCAGCGATGCGTTGGGGAAAACCCTAGAAACTGCTCCCGAGAAACAAAGCCTAACCTTATCCCTTCGCCATTTTGCATCAAGGTCCCTGTAATGGCAGAAAATGGCCAAACAGTCTGATCTTTTGCAGATTGAACCTGAACATTTGGGCTTTTGAGAATTGTTAAATCTATCACACTAGTACTTATTTTAGTACTGATCACGAATACATCCCTATATTTTTTAGTATTTGATTTTTATACTAACGTGTCGAGTACACATTTTAGAATAAAATTGTGATGTAAATTATTTCCATGTTTACAACATGCTGAGATTATTTTCCAACCATTGTTACCGAAGTTGCTCAATTATGTTAGTTCTTTGTGTATCTATGTTAGGAAGTTGCTTATCGCAGTCTACGGAGTTGCATACTGCTGTTGTGAACTTGCTGAGTTGCTCTTATTTTTTACTGTTATCGTGAAATTATCTATCCACTGTTGTGAAGTTATTTTTTACTTGTTGCGGAGTTTCTTTACCGTTGTTTTGAAGTTGCCTCATCACACACTAAATTTGCCTATCGCTATTGTAGAGTTGCCTACCAAAGTTGCTTCGCGTCGTACCAAAGTTGATTTTAGTTATTGTCGAGTTGCTTACCAATGTTGTGAAGTTGCCTCATCGCACATCAAAGTTGCTTACCGCTTTTGTAAAGTTGCCTCAACGCACACCAAAGTTGCTGCCTCGTACCAAAGTTGTGTTTTACTTGTTGCGGAGTTGCTTTACCATTGTTTTGAAGTTACCTAACACCAAATTTTCTTACAGGTGTTGTATAGTTGCCTACCAAAGTTGCTTCACATCGTATCAAAGTTAATTTTAGTTATTATCGAGTTGCTTACCGATGTTGTGAACTTGCCTCATCGGACACCAAAGTTGCTTACCGCTTTTGTAAAGTTGCTTCAACGCACATCAAAGTTGCTTCGCCTCGTACCAAAGTTGTTTTTTATTTGTTGCGGAGTTGCTTTATCGTTATTTTGAAGTTGCCTCATCGCACATAAAAGTTGCTTACCGATGTTGTATAGTTGCCTACCGCTATTATATAGTTTTCTGCCAAAGTAGCTTCGCGTATTACCGAAGTTAATTTTACTTGTTGTCGAGTTTCTTACTGTTGTTGTGAAGTTTTATCATCGCACACCAAACTTGCTTTCCGCTTTTGTAAAGTTGCTCAACGCACACAAAAGTTGTTTTTAGTTGTTGCGGAGTTGCTTTACCGCTATTCTGAAGTTGCCTCAGCGCACACCAAAGTTGCTTACCGATGTTGTGAAACTGTCTCAACGCACATCAAAGTATTATATGCAACTTAGCAATAGTAAAAATCAACTAGTACAACATAATTGTGGGACTGACTTGATCGGCGTGGGTGCGAGAGCAGCTGACTCGACCGTCGTGATGGTGGTTTTGGAGAACAACATCTAAAGAAGCTACCAAATGGAGGGACCATGGAAGCGACAGCGGATGTGCCAATACCTAGGGTTTTATATGTTGGCCTTGTCAGGGTTGCAGTGCCATACTCGACAATGTCGTTGCATCGACCAGACAGGACCAGACCGTCTTGAGCTGAATTGTGAGCGCGGTCGGTTACCTAGAATTGCATGTATCTTTGCTTCTGATGTATCACCAACTGTCGTTCTTCTGAAGTTGCATTTAATTATTGTAAAGTTGCCTATAATTGCTATAAAGTTGTCAGTGTGATTTTATTTGTTATAAAGTTGCCTACTATTAATACGAAATTTCCTAACGCGGTTTCAAAAGTTGTCTACCCGTGGCTATGAAGTTGCCGACCCGCTGGTATGAAGTTGCCTGCAATATTGAAAAATTTCTAGACAACTTAGCAACAGAAAAAAGCAACTAGTACATGAAAGTTGTTTTGTCGCACACTAAGGCCCCGCTTGGGAACCCTGTAAAATTTTATCCCTGGAAAGTTTCCGTCGTTTCCGGCCGTTTCCAGGCGTAACTGATACGGGTGCAACTATAAAAAGGGTTCCCTTTGTAAAGGGAACTTTATTAGCTCCTAAGCGTGCCACGTGGCGGGAGCACGCTTGTCCCGCATGTAGAAAGCAAAATCGAATTTGAACACGAAGTGAAGGAAGCAAAAACGAATTTCCCCACCCCAGCTCCCCTGTACATCCGCGCGCACACGGGTGTACATCCGCGCGCACATAGTTGTACATCCGCGCGCACATCGGTGTACATCCACGGTGTACAAACTCATGCTGCTACTTAAATCTAAAGCTCTCTTGCATACCGGTATATAAATTTGGGTACTTGCCACCCCCACCCACAACCCTAACTAATATATACAAGTTATAAGTTTTTCTTAATCTAGCGGCTCGGCTTCGTCCCCCGTCGCCGCTACCGCGGCGTACGGGGGGACTCAGCCTCGGGGCGTTAGGGTACGGAGGCTTCATCGCTCGTCGACGCTATCGCGTCGACGGCGATGAATCCTCCGTACCCTAACACCTACGCTAACGCGCCATACGAAAGTACAGAATATATAGAACAGAAAGTACAGAATGTAGCCATTCGGATGTACAGATTAGTGCAAATAGGGTGTACAAGTATAGAGAAAACGGAGTACAAAGTACGTTGACAGCGGATGTACAAGTAAGTTCAAACCCGAAGTACAGCTATGTTCAAACCGGATGTACAGCTATTCAGCTTTTGGGTGTACAAAAAAAAGTTCGTCAAAACCTATCGATATGTGATCTAGTTTTGAAGATCTCGACGCGAGGAGTTCAAAAGTGAAAACGGTTCGTAATTTGGACAACCGGTTCTAAAGATATTTCGTTTTTAAACTTCGGTTCAAAAAAATAAAAGGAAAAACTACCCTCCCACCGAGTACAAGTAAATAGAAAACGGAGTGCAAAACACGTTGACAGCAGATGTACAAGTAAGTTCAAACCCGAAGTACAGCTATGTTCAAACCGGATGTACAGCTATTCAACTTTTGGATGTACAAAAAAAAAATTCGTCAAAACCTATCGATATGGGATCTAGTTTTGAAGATCTCGACGCGAGGAGTTCAAAAGTGAAAACAATTCGTAATTTGAATAAGCGGTTCTCAAGATATTTCATTTTTAAACTTCGGTTCAAGAAAATAAAAGAGAAACTCCCTCCCACCCGTACCCTTCCTTTTCTCTCTCTTCCTCCCCACTTTAACTCCTGTTACGACACGTGGCGAATATTCAAACAAAAGAACAAAGGAGAAGGCGCCACTTGGCGCGATGACAACGGAGGAAAAGTTCCCTTCGCGAAGGGTTCCCTTTTTTTAGTGATTTCCAACTGATACGGACGTCCGCACCTTCGTATTCTTTTCCGACGGATTACGGCCCGAATCCAGCAATCCAAGCGGGCCCTAAAGTTGCTTTATTATACTGTAAAGTTGCCTAACTTTTCTGTGAAATTGCCTACACGTTGTTTATGAACTAAGAGCATCAAACTGCTGTTAGTAATCTGCTTCTGAATTTGTACCGTACCTAAAGAAAACCATGAACAAATCTGAAACAAAAAACCAGTCGCACGTTGCTGATGATAGAGCTAATAAAATTGGTTGAATGTTTTGATCTGATATCAGACTAGTGTGTAAATGGATCTATCCATTCCGATATACAACAAGCACAAGGGAATCAACTCCCAAATGGACAAGATCTTGCTCAATACAGTGAAGACATGGAGATTCGGTTGAGGACTTGTGCTAATGTCTGGAAGCTGACTCTGCGGCCTCGACGCAGCCTCCCAGAGGATGAGGCCTCCACGCACGGCAAGCCGGCTCGGCAGCCTCGACGCAGCCGGAGGACGCGGCCTCGAAGCACTGGAAGTCGGCTCGGCAGCCTGGACGCAGCCGGAGGACGCGACCTCGATGCACGGCCGCGCGGGGCAGCAGGAGGATGTAAGACAATGAGAAGCTAGGGTTTTGGGGTGAGACGCACACACCCAAACGTGGGGGGCGTCCTGTATATATATTGAAGGAGTACGTACACGTACAGGTTACAGATTACAACACAACAGAGAAACACACGTAAACACGTATTCTATCAGCCTCCCTCAATCTCAACTATGGAGAACATATGGAGATTGCGCTTGCACTCTTGAAACAATGGAAGAGGCAGCGGTTTGGTAACGATATCGGCAGGCTGATCTCTGGACGCAACAAACCGTACTTGTAACAACTTCTGAGCAACCCTCTCACGGACAAAATGAAAATCCACTTCAATATGCTTTGTCCGTGCATGAAATACTGGATTGGAGGAGAGAAATGTAGCGCCAATATTGTCACACCACAAAACAGGCGGGGACTCCTGACGAACTCCGAGCTCCCTAAGCAATGCCTCAACCCAAATCAACTCAGCTGTAGCATTAGCCACAGCCTTATACTCGGACTCTGTGCTGGAACGAGACACAGTAGCCTGCTTACGAGAACTCCAGGCAATCAAATTCTCACCATGAAAGAGAGCATATCCCCCCGTTGATCGCCTGTCTCCAACGTCTCCAGCCCAATCAGCATCAGAATACACAGCAATAGAGCTAGATGCAGAGGGTCGAAGAAGAAGTCCATGATCAAGAGAACCATTAACAAACCGCAATATCCTCTTGACCGCCGACCAGTGTTCTTCAGTGGGAGAATGAAGAAACTGACACACACGATTGACAGCAAAAGACAAATCAGGCCGCGTGAGTGTGAGATACTGTAAACCTCCAACAATACTCCGATAGAGAGTGGCATCATCATCACTGAGAGCCGGACTATCAGCAGGAAATAGCTTCGTAGCAGCAGACATAGGAGTATCGGCGGTTTTGCATTTTAACATACCAGCGCATCGAAGAAGATCAAGTGCATACTTGCGCTGAGTCATTGTGAGACCACCAGACCGTCGAGCAACCTCAATGCCCAAAAAATAGTGTAGAGGGCCAAGATCCTTGACAGCAAACTCATGACGAAGTCCAAGAATCAGTCGATCAATAGCCTGGGATGAAGAGCTGAGGACGATAATATCATCAACATAAACCAGGAGGTAGACAGTAATATCAGGCCGCTGAAGAATAAATAATGATGTATCAGCAGTGGACTCCCGAAAACCATGCTGACGTAACACTGTAGCTAGTCGAGCATGCCATGCACGAGGGGCCTGTTTGAGACCATAAATAGCCTTGACCAGACGACAAAGATGACCTGGTCGCGCAGCATCCTCAAAGCCAGGAGGCTGACGCATGAAGACCTCCTCCTCAAGAACACCATTCAGAAAAGCATTCTGAACATCCAACTGTCTCATAAACCAACCACGAGTCACAGCAAGCGAGAGAAGCAAACGAATGGTTGTAGGTTTGACCACGGGACTGAATGTATCCTCATAGTCCAACCCATAACGCTGTTTAAAACCTTTAGCAACCAGTCGAGCTTTGTACCTCTCGATAGTACCATTGGCATGGCGCTTCACTTTGAAAACCCATTTAGAATCAATAATATTAATACCACGCCGAGGAGGAGTCAGCTGCCAAGTACCAT
Organism: Puccinellia tenuiflora; assembly: GCA_012064385.1. Classification (NCBI taxonomy): domain Eukaryota; kingdom Viridiplantae; phylum Streptophyta; class Magnoliopsida; order Poales; family Poaceae; genus Puccinellia; species Puccinellia tenuiflora. The sequence goes on along the minus strand of QRDG01000015.1, from coordinate 948,511 downwards.
TCTTGATCAATGCGTCAAATTCAGTCTCCATAGCTTCACGCCAGTGAGGAATACCCAAGGCAGCACGAAAATGACGGGGCTCAGTAGTCGGATCAGCAGCCGCCTGCGCAATACATGTGGCTAACCAAGCAACCGTACCATCTGTACGTTGCTTCCGTTGGTGAATCCCACGGAGGCTACGAGTGATAGGCCTTGGATGATCAACAGGAAGCGGAACAATAGGCTCCAGGAGCTGAATATTGTCTTCAGCAGGTAACGCAACAGATGGCAGCGTGTCAGAGGGAGCAGGAGACAGCGGCTGATCAAGCACAAAGGGAACCGCAGCGATTGGCGACGCAGACGATCCGGTGGAAGCGGAGGTTGACGGAGTGGCAGGCGACGCACGGTGCAGCGTGTCACCGCGACATGCAGAGGAGGAACCAGCACCCGCATGAGCCAGCGGTGGACTGGGTTCACGCGACGGAGCGACAGATGCATGCATCTGCATGCGATCGACGTCAGGCGTACCAGCAGCCGGACCTTCGGATGACTGAGGCGTAGACGTGTCATCCATAATTTGAAGCCGCGCCCCACGCCCAGTACCTGCACCATGGTTAGGAAGCAACGACGGGGCATGCGCATAATCTTCAAATTGATCAAGCGAGATAGGAAAATTAGGAGAAAAAGAGGACGGCTCGATGGATGGTAAATTGGAAAAAGGAAAAACAAGTTCATCAAAAACGACGTCACGACTAATGTAGACACGATTAGAAGGAACGTGGAGACATTTGTAGCCTTTATGACGGGGACTATACCCGAGGAAGACACATTTTTTGGAACGAAACTCAAGTTTGTGACGATTATAGGGACGAAGATTGGGCCAACAGGCGCATCCAAACACCTTAAAGAATGTGTAATCTGGTGTCTCACCAAGCAAGCGTTCAAGAGGAGTTTGCATATGAATGACTCGAGTGGGCATACGATTAATAAGAAAACATGCCGTAATAAAGGCGTCACTCCAGAAACGAAAAGGAACGGAGGCATGTGCAAGGAGAGCTAGACCAGTCTCAACAATGTGACGATGTTTACGTTCAGCACTACCATTTTGTTGATGTGTGTGGGGGCATGAGACACGATGAGAGACACCTATATTCTGAAAGAAGGCGTCAAGTTTAATGTACTCACCACCCCAGTCAGACTGAACAGATATAATTTTGTGATTAAGAAGCCGCTCAACATGAGACTGAAATTGCAAGAAGACGTTGAAAACATCACTCTTACGTTTAATGAGGTACAACCATGTAAAACGACTATAGGCATCCACAAAGCTTACATAATAATTATGACCACTGACTGAAGTTTGGGCGGGGCCCCACACATCTGAATAAATAAGCTCTAAAGGAGCAGTTGTTACATGTTCAGAAAGCGAAAAAGGAAGCTGATGACTCTTGCCTTGCTGACAGGCATCACACACTAACTTAATTTTATTGGACACTGTGGGAAGCTCATTACGACTCAAAACATGCTGAACAATCTGTGAAGAAGGGTGGCCTAAACGAGCATGCCACTGCGAAGATGAGGCTTTAATAGCACTGTGAACTTGTTTGACAGCCGGAGCATCAAGCACATACAGACCACCACGCCAGCGACCTCTAAGGATGATTGCCCGCGTGTCCAGATCCTTAACAAAAACACTATTAGGATGGAACTCAACAAGAACATTATTATCATGAGATAGTTTGTGGACAGATAGCAAATTTTTAGTGACCTCAGGGACATGCAAAACATTGCGGAGATAGAGTGGCCTAGAGGAAGAGGATGGAAGAATTGCTTGACCAATGTGAAGTATGCTCATACCTGAACCGTCGGCCGTATGGACCTTCTCTTGTCCTTGATATGCCTCCCTCATGTGCAACTGGTCCATCTCCTTAGCAAAATGATCCGTCGCTCCCGAGTCCATGTACCATGCATGATCAACCGGGAAGGAGGGAGTCTGCCCCTGAGGGTGCGCAGAATAGACGTGGTTCGCCATGGACAGCTGGCGATCAAGAAAGCGACCATCATTATACATGCCAAGAAAGGTTTTATTGAACCTTTTGAAGCAGCGCGCGGCGACATGTCCAGTTTCATCACAGAGCTGACAAACGGTAGCTGTGCGTGCGCCACCCGCACGCTGATCACCACGGCCTTCAGCGCGCCAGTCTGAGCGAGAGTCCTGACGACCTCCAGAAGATGCACCACCACCAGCAGACTTGGAGCCGAATCCAGCAGCAGGCTTGGGCGGAGGCGGACCAGGGCGAGAGGTTGATGAAGGCACCCCAGTGTTCGCTGGCTTGTATGGCTTGCCGAAGCGAGTCGCGTTAGCCTGATGGGCCACGGCGCGGCGGCTGTCCACACGCTGTTCCGTCGACAGAAGACGGGCATAGAGGTCGTGCGACGGCATAGGGTCGTCGCGGTCACGGACAAGCTCGACGATAGCGTCGTACTCCTCATCGAGGCCATCAAGGACATAGTTGTTGAACTCCTCTGGACGGAGCGGCTGCCCGATGGAAGCAAGAGTATCGGAGAGGTTCTTGATCTGGTTGAAGTAGACAGCGATGGAGGAGTCCAGCTTCTTGGCCTTGCCCAGCTCGGAACGAAGATGTGAGGAGCGAGCCGAGGATTGCGCGGCGAAGGTGCGGTTGATGATGGACCACGCCTGAGCAGAAGTTTCCGCAAACATAATCATGGCGCCGACAGCCGGCGTCGAGGACGAGTGGAAGGCCGACAAGATGGCCTGATCCTGTTGTACCCAAGCCGCAAAGGCGGGGTTGGGCTGATCCTCAGTACCACCACCATCCTTAGGGACAGCAATGGTAGAGGAGGGGCACGAGACGGTGCCCTCGACGTACCCATGAAGGAGGTTACTCCGAAGCAAGGAGACGACCTGGGCGCGCCAGAGCAGATGCGTATCTGCAGAGAGCGTAGTCTTGATTAGGTGGCCGAAGTTCACCGGCCCAGAGGAGGAAGAGCCAGCGGCCGCGGTCTCAGAAGGGGACGGCGGCTTGAGCTTCGCAAGATCGGCCGCAGACGGCGCCGAGGAGAAAGCGGAGGACACCGACGAGGCGGTGGCAGCGGAAGACATGTTTAGATCGGATCGATCAGGCTGATACCATGTAAAACAATGAGAAGCTAGGGTTTTGGGGTGAGACGCACACACCCAAACGTGGGGGGCGTCCTGTATATATATTGAAGGAGTACGTACACGTACAGGTTACAGATTACAACACAACAGAGAAACACACGTAAACACGTATTCTATCAGAGGACGCAGCCTTGATTCCCAGAACGTGGGGGCGGCGCTCGCGGCCAGTAGCGGACGGCGCTCGTGGCCGGAGCGGGGCCTGCAGTGGGAGGCGATTCGGGAGGAAGACGACGGTCGGATGGACCGTTTGTTTTTTTGTGAGCGCCGACGACAACGATTCGGCGCACGGGCGCTACCTAGAAGCGTCCATCAAAGATATCATCAAATGTATTGGTGGGTTCTAGCTATGGCAATTTTACCCATGGGTACGGGTACCCGTGGGTACCGTACCCATATGAGGAGGATATGGGCATATTTTTAGACCCATGGGTAGTACCCATAATCTACCCGCCAAATCATGGGTAGGACATGGGTACAACCCTACACCTGTGGGTATACCCATACCCTACCCGTTTATACTGACATATTGAATCTATTTGGTTGACTTACTAGATATATGACATGGGATTGTGATTTCCAAAGTTAGATAATTGTCATGTATTCATCTACCTGTTATTGAGTTGAGATAATTGATTTTTTGTCAAATGTGCTACCAACAAATGTAAAAATATGATTTTTTTAATACTATTTGATCTACCCAACGGGTACCTAATGGGTACGGGTACCAGCCGGGTATGGGTATGGGTATATTTTCATCCCCACGGGTAAGGGTATGGGTAGAATTTTGTACCCATAGACTATATGGGTATGGGTATGGTATTGCTCTACCCTGCCCATTCCCTACCCATTGTCATCCTTAGTGGGTTCTACTACGACGGGTGTGGGGACATGATGGATCGTATCCCTAAAGACAATCCAACATGATTTATTTTTTTTTGATAAGGGGCATGTTTTATTAGACTCAACAAATTTACATCGAGGTGATACAATCAAAAGAGTTCACACCCAGTCTCTGCATAACTAGAATGCACACATCTGAAGAGAAAATAGGAAGAAGATAGGATATCGTAAGTGAGGAAACTCACAGGGGAAAAGATGTCACATGTGACAGAAAGTAGCCCTATGGTAAAGGAGGTATGATCCGCAAATTATGCTCCACCCATGCGGAGTAAAATATCTCCCATCACTTGCTCCAACCGCGAGCATGCCTCTGTAAATAGGGCGCGGTGACCCGGACTCGGAAGAGTAGACCACTCCCGGAGATAGTGAGCACAACGGAAGATTACCTGCATAGACTTTAGCGTTAAAAACTCTGTCATTTATACATAGCCATAGCGACCATAGTAAGATGATCGCTCCCATTCTTATGTGTTTTCTATCCCTGTGATCTATACCGTGCAACCAATTGCTAAAAATATTTGCAACAGTGCAGGATGGATACAAGTTCGAAGCCACTTGGATGGCAGACCATATAGAACGCGCAAATTGGCATTCCAAAAACAAAATAATTTATATTCTCATCGTGATGACAGAAAACGTATTTTGTACTTCCATGCCAATTACGCTTTGACAGGTTGTATTAGTTAACACCACACCTCTACGTAGGTACCATGTAAAAATCTTAATTTTCAATGGACCTTCATTTTTCAACGATGTTTGTTTTTTATAACCGGCATATCAGAATGTACGAGTGTCTTATACATGGATTCTACTATGAATGTACCATTCCGAAGTAGATTCCATTGAAATTCATCGCGTCATTGTGACAGTTAACCTCTCCAAGAGGGTGTGCCATGATATCAACCGTATGCCAATAAGATCCCGTCTAAAAGACACGTTCGGTGGGGATGTTCCCAACACCTACGCGATTGTATCACTTTTATTACGTGCAATATTGTATAAAGCTAGATATTGTTCCCTGGAGAGGGATATTTTCAAGCTAGGAATCCTCCCAGAATCCTATCTCAGTGCCATCCTTAATGCGGAAGGATCCATAACGGAACAAATATTTCTTCGTAGTCAGACCTGCGCAAAAATGTGAATCTCCTGCTTTCCAATACAGTTGGGAGACAGCTTTTGAGTGATGGATACATGAATACACCACAGCTAGCTAAGAGAACACAACTAGGATACCAAATACAAAGCCTGCAAGTTCTTAGGAAGAATCTCGAAACAAACTATCGTTGTTGCATAATCAGTCTGTTTTGCTTCTCTTTTTTTTCCCCTAGTGCATCCCATTCCTACATCGCATCACATCATGGATGTGCCATACAATTGCTTCATCTCAACTTTGTTTCTTGATCATCTCTGTGCAAACTCGTAACAAATGATTAGTAAAACTAGTGGTCACACTAAGCATGCAGCGAGGCGACAAATTTGAAAATGGATGCAATGATGATAGTGCTCTAGACAAGTGGTTGTGTTATATACTGGTTAGTTGATGTACATAAAGTTAACTGGCAGGTGTATTTATGTTGCCATCTGAATTTCAAGCATTTATATTCAGTCCATTTCATTATCATCGTCAAGTATGCTAGGATCTATCTGCTTTATAGTGTGCCTACTCTGTCATTTACTTATGATCTTTAGTCTAACTAGAGTATAACTAAAATATCGGTCACTCTAAATTAAATTACAGTCTGCACCAGCCAGACAGCCACAAACAAGCCACGCTCATTGCCATACTCTGCCAAATAGGGAACCTGTATGCAGAACAGAATTTCACATTGGTTTCCCAAAGAAACATATTAACGGGAGTCTAGTAGCACCTGAGCGTTGTGAATCCACAATTTCTTTGGAAATTCGAGGGTGCTACGACGGGCCTCGCAAGAGATCGTGTTTTAGAATAAAAAAAGGGAAACGCTACTGTACCTCCGGGGGCACGGAGCGTCCCATCGTCCGGTTTCTTAGCGTGACACACGTCCTCCGTATACGAGTGAAAAAATGCAGCGAAGCTGACGACATTCACCGGTCGAGTCCAACCTTATCTCTTCCCCGTTCCTTTCCTAGAGAGACGAGAGCCGGAAGCCATGGCCTTCATCCTCAAGCTGCCCATGGCGTCCTGCTCGGCATAGGCCGAGACGCCGATCCACCTCCATCTCCTGCTCCTCCTCAGCCATGGCCACATCTCCTTGAAGCGGCCCTCCCCTCCATCGGAGTGCGCCTCCTCTTCACCAAATCGAGCCGCCCCGGCCTCCCCTTCACCGGATCGAGCCGCGCCGGCCACCCAGGCTTCGCCGCCCCCGGCTGCTCCCCCGACGAACGCGGCCGCACCGCCCATCTACCTTCCCGACGGGCGGAAGTCAACGCGCCGCCCCGGCCACGTAGGCTTCACCGCCCCCGGCTGATCCCCTACGAACGAGGCCGTGCAGAGCGTCCTCATGGAGGTCACCATGGTCGCCGCGCGAAGTGGGACAAAACCTTGCCTCTCCACCTCGCCGGAAGATGTATTTTTGCTACGATGCTACAATATAATAAATTTTTTGCTACAATATTTTTATGGTTTTGCTACAATAGTATAAAGATTTTGCTACGAGGTCTCCGACGAGAGTCTCGTCGGAGAGTCCGACGATGTTTTTGGCAAAGTCAGTTTTGCTACAATAGCATAATTTATTTTTGCTAGAATCTTTCTACAGTTTTCTACAATAGCATAATATTTTTGCTACCAGGTCTCCGGCGAGGTCACCGGCGAGACCTCCGGCGAGCCCATCCTTTTTCTTATGTTTTGTGTGCGAACCGTTTTTTGCTACAATGCAGCAAAAGCGGGACGATAAGTAGCAAAAACGGGACGCTGCGTAGCAAAAACGGGATTTGATCAGATTTGAGGACACGTGTCGCGCTGGGGACCCGGGGGCTGGAAAGTTTGGAGCCCCGGGGACGCCTACCACTTCCCATAAAAAATCTGATAAAAGACGTTTTATTAAACTCAAAGTTAGCATCACACTGATACAATTCATAAAAGTTCACACCTGACCTCTGCATAGGTAGGATGCACACAACCACTTAAATAAAGAGATTAAAAAATAGCGCAATACAAAAAAGTGGAAAGCTCGTATCAACATCTAGGACATTGGAGCTAGGGCCGATCTATAGACTACATTCTAACCATTAAAACTAACCGTGTACACACCTCACTGCCCGCTCTAACCGTGTACACACATGTGTAAGTAGGTCTATGTTTTTCATATGCTGAAGAGATGACCATAAACGGAACGAATTTGTATACCGGTAAATGACATGTAAAGAAGTGGAATGCTTACCATTAAAACTAAATAATTTCTATGTAGCCAAAGCGATCAAATAACAACAAATGCTCCCATCCTAAGACGGACTCTAAACTTGCGATCAATACCACGTAACCAGTTGCGAAAAACATATTTACAACACTACATGGTGGGTACAAAGTAGAAACCACTTGGAAGACTGACCATGCAGAACGTCAAAATTGCACTAGAAAAATTAGTGATTAATTGTCTCATCATGATGACAAAATCCACACTGTAAATTTCCATGTCAATTGTGTTTTGCTAGACTATCTTTTAAGGATTACACCTTTCCGAAGATAACACACGAATTTTTTGATTTTTAGTGGTTCCTTCATTTTCTATATTGAATAGTTATTATCTACTGATGGTTCCTAATGAGTAAGTGCTATGTACATAGAATCCACTGAGAAATTACCATTCTCCTAGAGATTCCAACAAAAGTCATCAGTCATGATGAAAACTGAACAGTTGCTAACCACTTAAGAAGAGTGTTTCATGCCACCAGTTTGAGTCCGACCAAATTTTGTCTGCACGTCACATTTGGTGGAGACATCTCCAAAACATGAGCTATTGTGTTGCTCTTGTGATAGACCATATTGTCCAAAGCTGGATATTGTTCCCGGAGAGTGGTATTTCCTAGCGATTTATCCTCCAAAAATCTAATTTCAGAACCCTCCTTGATACTAAATGATCAAAAGCGGAAGAAATGTTTCTTCGTTGCTATTAAACTGGCCCATAAATGCGAAACCCCGTTTCCAACCCCTTTTGAGCCTATATACTTTCTTTTCAGGTGATTTTCCCAAACTCTGTCCTCTTCATTTATCAAGTAGGATTGAATTCTTGACCACTAAGTCATGAATACCACCCCCCCTCCTATATTTTGGACGACAAACTACATCCCACTACGCCAATCGATATTTCTTCTTTTTATTGTCGCCTTGCCAGAAGAATCGTCGATCGGAAATAATTTTGTTTATGTAAGACACCTTTTGGTTATTGAAAAAAAGATATCATGTACAGTGTCATGTTACTTAGTATGGAATAAATGAGAATCAGTCTTCCAATGATAAAAAGCAATTTTCCTTTCCAACTACTTAATATTTTTTCGAGGTGCCCTTCCGCGTGCTTCCATTCAGCATTTGCGAGTCTCCAATAATTGATCGGAATAACAAAATATCTAACTGGAAATTGGCACTGCTCACAACCAAATAGTTTGGCATATTGAGCAGCCTCGTCTTGGGCTTCCTCGAAACAGAATAATTTACTCTTATGGAAATTAATTCTTAGCCCCAATAATTGCTCGAACGTTGATACTCCCTAGGCACTTTTAGAGTTTCTCCGCGACCTAGGCAAGTGAGTATTGGCCGAGTTAATTACTCCTAAATTAGGCAATTCATTAGGAAAGACCAATAAGGTCCAATCAAAAGCGCATGCATTGGCCTAATTAAATAAATCATTAGCTAAATCGCATGTAGATTGGGGAGAGGAAGTGGCGGGAGCATTTCTAGGAGATCATTAATGTTAATTGCGCCTAACTCTTGATAAATCTAATTTTGGTATTGTATCTAATAAACCAAGATGGAGGGAGTAATATTAATTTCAGGTTCCTCACCTTTCGAGGTCATGATCTATAAAATGAATAGTGTCATATGTATATTGAATGATAGATAGACCATCATCCGCTAGGTGTCGCACTATTGAAAGGACAAACGATGTCGCCTAGAGGGGGGTGAATAGGCGATTTAAACTTTTTATGATTTATGGCTTGATAATTGCGGAATAAAACTAGGTGTTTAAATTAACAAGCCAACAAAACCTAAATAAACTAGGCTCACATATGTGCACCAACAACTTATGCTAAGCAAGACAAGCAACAAGGTGATAGCAAGATATAAAACTTCAAGCACGAAGGCTATCACAATGTAAATTGGATAAGAGCTCGGGTATAGAAATAACCGAGGCACGCGGAGACGGGGATGTATTCCCGAGTTCCTCCTTGTTAAGGGAGTACATCTCGTTGGAGGGGTGTGAGAACGCCACAAAAGACCTACTCAAGATGCCAAAAAAGGACCCACCCTATTCTCCGATGAACCTTACCCCAAGGGTTAGGTTCACCTTACACTATCAGAATCCTTCAAGGCGGAATCCGGAGCCTTTACAACGATCTTGGGGCACACACCCACATCTCAATTGGGGGCTCCCAAACCTTGCCCGAAGCTTCACAACTCGAAGTCTTCGCGACACCACCAACCGTCTAGGGTACACAATGCACCCAAGAGACACAAGCTCTTGGGAACACAATGCACCAAAGAGTAACCAAGCTTCTCGAACTTCAATCCCACGTATCATCGTGGGGAACTCAAACCTATGCACCAAATGCAAAAGGCAAGGCCACACAAGGTGGTCAAGTCCTTCACTCCCAAATCCAACCAAAGCAACTAGTGCTAGGGAGGGATTTGAGAGGAAGAACAAAGAGGAGAACCACAAAAGAACTCTTAGAACTAGATCCACTAGGTTCCCCTCACTTCGAGGAGAGATTGTTCGGTGGAAACGTAGAGCTAGATATCCTCTCTTGAATACCGAAAGATGGGCAAGAATCATTGGAGGGATTTAGAGAAACCCAAGCTTTTTCGAGGTCAAACAATGGAGGAGAGAGGAAAAGAATGGGCAGCCTCCTCTTGGGGAAGAAGGAGGCTATTTATAGCCTCCCCCAAAATCTGACCGTTACAGCCACGGGAGGCCGGAACTTCCGGGGTTAAGGGCCGGAACTTCTGGTCCCCGGAAATTTCCGGGGAAAACTTCCGGGCCAAAGTTCCGGACCCCCTCCAGAGAGAAAACGCGAAAACGACTTAGCCAAAATTTCCTGGACCGGAACTTCCGGACCAAGTACCGGAATTTCCGGACCCCCGGAATTTTCCGGGGAAACTTCCGGGGCAAATTTCCGGAACCCCTCCAGAGAGAAACACGAAAAAAGACTTAGCCGAAAAACCAGGGAAAAACAGGGCCGGAACTTCCGGGGGCCGGAACTTCCGCCCCAACGAAAAACTGCAGAAAGTGCAGAACGAAAACGGGCATAACTTTCGCATCCGGACTCCGTTTTCGATGATCTTGGGCTCGTTAGAATCGTAACAACGAGCTCTACAAAAATATACAGATAAACATCATAGTCCAACAAGGGAGGATAAAACCAAATGGGGAAAGGTAAAACCTCTCAATAAAAGACGAACCGATAAACCTCCAAAACCAAAAACGCAATAGGATATTCATATGAAATCCGTTTTCGGTGAACTTGGTCTTGTCATGACGAGCACGACAAGAACCAAGAGCACACCAAGATAAGAGCCAAATAAGAACCAATAAAGATGATTGCAAGGATGCAAAGGTTTGAGCTCTCCACGAACGATACGATCAAGATACTCGGTCGAGAGCCCCTCTTGATAGTACGGCTATCTAACCTATAAATCGGTCTCTCCACTGACATCATGAGACCGGTAAAATAGAAACCCTATCAATATCATATAATTTACTTGAGGTCGACGATGACGATCTTCATCTTCTCAAGATGGACCATCTTTCTTGATTGCGCTTCGCTTGGTGAAGACTCATATGTTGCTCCCCCATACACCAATATGGGAGAACTTCTTCTTCGGCATATCTTCACTTGGCCTTTATCTTCAAGTGGATGGCAAGCCCCAAGCAAATGATATCTACTTGTTGATCATCTTGTACTTGCACCACACCACTTGACACCGTCCTTCATGAGCTACATGGGATCTTCCTTTTGATGCAAGCTCGTGACAAGACACCTTGTGTGTTGATCAACCCGCACTTAGCCTTGATCAACATATAATCTTCCCTTTGCCTTGACTCCAACAAATGGAAATCAAGCAACGCATATGGACACAACCTACAAATAGCTCAATACAAACATTAGTCCATAGAGATTGTCATTAATTACCAAAACCACACATGGGGGCAACCATGCTCTTTCAACTATCCCTTCAATTCGACCATCCACTTTTGCTCACTCAATCATTACGGTCAACATATCCATCATTGTGTTAAATAGTATTGGCGACAATAGGTCACCTTACCTTAATCTGTAAGAAATGTTTGAAAATTTTAAAACCCAACTTTTTTTTTGTTTATAGATAGAAACCTCAACGTGCTTCGACTATGAGTGTTGCATGTAACAAAGGAAAAAAAGATTGAAATTGAGTCCTTTTATAGTGCATGAGATGACTCTGTGACATTTGTTTTTGTCGCCCAATGATTCAGGTCGTCAATACTACACCAGATTTGGGGTAGTATTATATTGCTCCAAGCTATGTGGGAAAATATATTTTTTATCAAAGATGTCATCAAAGTAATAGTGGGTGCATGTCGTCAAAGTTTTCAATAATACGTCATGGAAAGATATATCATTTTCACACAAAAAGGGGGCCAAGACGGTCCACGGTACAAAACAAAAGTAGAAAACCATGACAAGTGTGTTGTCACATACACATACTTGCCAACACCATACTTGCCAACACCACCGAGAACGACTACTGCTCGTCAACTGGCCACCGCGTCGGCACTAGTGCTCTCTTGCCGAGAAGACCTCCCGAAAGGAGCCTCACTCTCCTCCATTGTTCGCCCTCCGTCCTGATTGTGTGTAGTGCCTTTTTCATCGACACATGAGCCCCGTCAAAAATCGGGTGGTCATCCAGTCAAACCATTGAATCCACAACCACCTAGTCCTAAATGTGATGTTGAGGATTTTTAAGGTTCGAAATACCTAGCCATAGGAAAACGGGGGAGTGACACATACTCGACAGTGGCCGCCATTTACATCCTTCCGGCCTTGCCATAGGAAATCTCGAAGGATTTCATTCATACCGGTCAAGTATTTTGCCGACATGTCCAACAAAATCATGGCGAACTTCGAAATTGCCAAAAAGGTCGTCTTTACAAAGATACGGCCACTACGTTGGGGCAGTGACACATACCATGTAGGCAGATCATCGCCAATTCTGTCCATAATCGACTGCAATTATGCCCCCGTCAGATGCCTTATACTCAGGGGAAGACCAAGGTGGGTGCAGGGGAGCGGCTGAATCGGGCATCTAAGCTCCCGCCGCACCAGCTCCTCCTGCTCTAGGGAGTATCTAATCAAGTGCATCGAGCGCTTGTCGAAGTTCATCATGTGGTCGGACGCCTCCCTGAAGTCCGCCACGATCACCACACATGCATGTATGTCTTGCCATGTGGGGCGGGTAAAAGTGACCACGTCATCCGTGTACATGGATGTACGGTGATCAAGTCCTCTCCTCGCCAACCTCGACGGGCGGGACACCATCCTCCGTCGCTCTCTCCCTCTCTAGGGCATGCGATGTAGGACTTCCATCATGCGATGTAGATCCGTCGCCCCGCCACTCCATTGAGAAACACACTGGTACTCGAAATGGATGCCAGCCCACGTATATACCCAAGCAATCGACTGACACCCGAAACCCGCTCTCTCGAGCACTTTCAAAAGTAAAGCCTAGTGTACTGTGTAAGTCCTTTGTGATGTCGAACTTGAGCATAATTGATTCTCGCTTGGGTAAGAGGGCTGAATTATCGTAATCCTTTATACTGAAATTGCACTTCGTTGAAAAGTTATACTTGTTAAGTTACAAATTTCTATCTATTTGGAGTTCATTTGTGTATAGAAATGAGAATATGATGTGATATCGATGTATGTGTATCCCATATATTGAACTTTAGGTACATATACCCGAGAGTGCAATAGATTTTTCCTACATATATATCTGGTGTATTTATTTTTCAGTGTATTGGGTGGCACAAACAAACTCTACTTCGAAGTTCAAAAAAGCCCAGATGGTTTATACTCAGAAATCCAATGGGACAAACAAACTGAGAAAACAATGTTCTGTAGTAGTCCACTAAAGCTACTCAAGGTTGACTAGTTTCATCAAGTGCACAGATATCCTTCAACCTCCATGAACAATGCGGTAGTAACCCGCCACAACAGCAAAAACCACAGGGGCAAAACAAAGTGAACTGTAGTCCCAGAACATGACCTTGAAATAAATTCTCATTGTTGGCCACAAACTCTGTCGGTTCTGCTACCTTACCCAATCCTACATCGTAGGAGAACAACGGATATGTCATATATTTGCATGATGCAACTCCGCTTCTTGAATCTTGATCAGTTCTGTCAAACCAAACTAGTGATTGATAAAACTATAGTGAGGAAAATGGATCCGGCGGTGGCGCGGTGCCCGGGTTACGGAGCGATCGCCTTTTATAGTTGGTAGTCGATGTACATTAGATTTATTTACCCTAGTGAGGTGTTTTGGCTCACTGATATAGGAAGTAGTTGGTGTGCATTCAATAGTAACAAACCATAGGAAGTACAATGCAAAATTACTCCCCGTTAGGCATGGCCACACCCACACATCGTGACCCTGAAACAAACACAGGCCACGCTGATGAAGCTGAGCAAAGTATGGCCATAAAACTCAGTCTGTATTTACATAGGGGTATCATCTTCGTCGTCGCTAGTGTAGAGTTAGTGAGTTAATCAGTCGTTTAATTAGCCACCGAAAGAAGAGAGAGAACGACCCGGTGTGTAAAACTCAAACCAGCGGCAGAGGTCGAAGCTGTGGCGCGCATGTGCCATCGTTCAGTAGCGATGAAGCTCACAGTACATGCCAGCTGGAACATTAACCCATCATCATCTTCTTGTCCTCTTCCACGACGGATGTTAGTGCCATGGATATCTCAGTGGCCAATGCGAGCTGCACGTTCCCGATGGCTGGAGAGGTACAGTTTAATGAAGATCCTCTCTGATTTCCAGCTGTGGCAGGGATGAGGCTCGGTGGAGGGTTCATCCAAGGGCATACTGAGCATGTATACTTGCAAATCATGGAGGTACGTTCGGAACATAGGACAAATAAATCGTCACCGAACATGGAACAATGTGCTTATGCTTAACATGCTCTTGTTGTAACCGGATCCTACCTTGGTTCCACGAAATTCTAACTTTCACACTATGCTTTGCACTCTATTTTCCTCACTTTATCCAATCTTCTGAAGCATGCCGTGCCATGAAATATTCAAACCTCAAACTCATTCTGCAGTGAGTGTCAAATACAGCTGATGTGCTTTCTCCTGGGTGTAGGGCATCCACAAACATCCACACATGTAAGCCAGTCCTAAGCACAATCTTAGTTTGCTTATGCAACCATGAGCGGCAGCAAATACATGCAGAACTGCATTCACAGTATCGTTGTCGTCTAATCTGGGACAACTCTGTTTTGACCCTTTTTATGTATCAAGAACCATCTCACGCGAACAGAACAAAGGGACTCAATTTAGTCGCAGCACAAAGCAGGACGAGGAGGACAAGCAAAATAATCATACGAACACAATACAATCTTAACTATCTGATGTTTCTTGGCAAAACGAAATGGGCAATGTGCATGAGCACATGAGAGTACATTGCAAAACTGAGGTGCGGTACAGTGTTAAGTTAATCCTCACACAGCTGCCACTCATCACCTAATCTTCCTGCAGCGCCTTCATCAAGTATAGTCTGTTGAAATTCTGACCAGCAACCCTGCAATAGTAATGGCAACAATGAATATAAGTGCCGATCATATCAGCACCAAGGATAGGCATAGCAACCACCAAAAGGAGAATAATCATATAGTAGTGTTACAGAATCCCCATACCCATTGATATGGTTGCAGTAACTGGAGATCTGGTTGGTTACCAGATAACCCTCTAAACGTGATGGCTCAGGAAGTGGCTTGAAGATAGGGTTGGATGGGTCTTCTTCTGGCAATGGCTCCTCACCAGCATTCTTTCTCGCGATGTTCTCTTGCCTGTAGTAGCACAAATAGTAAGGGGGGTGTTAATTGGCAACAAATTTGCTTGTTCTGGAAGACACTTTCTTTGAATGACCCAAGAGCTAAGACATTATATATCAGCAATGGATTAAACATTTGCTTTTACTTTCTCTTTTGAATCCATGCCTGCTGCTGTGTCTGTTGCCTTCCTAGGTTGCGATAATAATATTGGAACTGCATCACATGGAAAACACTCGGTCAAACAAATATATCTATCACTTGAATCATACAGTTGCTCTCAAGAAAATTACCTTGTTTTGCTCTGATGAAAGACCGTCCATGCATCCAATCATAAATTCCAGGTTTCTTTCCATAAAGGGTGCAGTCGACAATTTAAGACGGTCAAAGTCACACTGGAACCAGAAAATGAAAAAGATATAACTCCAGGAAATGCCAAAAAGATGAAGACAGCAAATTTACTACAAGAGCATTTGCTGAAAAAATCGCAACCTGTGAAACAGGTGACTCAGGTTCCAACTCCTTCATGAAGGCACTGACAAGCGCGGAGTTGGACACTTTAATCTGCGCAGATAAAAAATAACAGACATATAAAAACATCTATTTAGCTGCTATGACTAAAACTGGAAGATACGGGTGCATACCGGTATCTCCTCAAAAATATCAACCCATGACAATTTCTTTTCCCTTAGCCTGTAAAATAAAGGGTCATTTGTATATAGAATGTTCGCAACTTATTAAAAGCAAGTCACAGAAATGAAAACGTACTTCTCTCCAGTCAACCCATTGTTACGGTAAAGTTCCATAAATGAGTCTGTAAGTTTCAGGGCTTTGAGAGCTAACACTCCTTGACTAGACCTAGATGGGTCATACACGATGCACACACATCTCCGGATGTTCTCCTGCAATATGTAAATGTCAAACCAACATGGATAATAGGAGAGCACAAAAAACATGATGATCTTAGAACCTAGCCCAACAGAAGTATGAAGCTGATACTGGAAAACGGTTTAAGTGAAAACTCAGGGTTCATGAGTATGTAGTTCACACTATAAATTATGTACATGAACTTGTTTAACCATATAATTGCATCAGCTTTTGTTCCTGCTATTTTTAAAATTTAGTGCCTACTTGAAAATTGAAATACAGATGAATCTGAAATCCGAATTGTATACTTGTGAAAAGTTACACTGTTTATTCAGTGCCACGGGACATGACTATCAGATTCGGCCACTGATGTGGGCATGGTGGAAACTAAATTGCAGAAGTGTGTTGATGAAAGGGAGGGATAAGGTAAGGAAAATATTCAAAGCTGGAAAGGTTAGTCGAATATTTGTAAAATGTTAGAACAACATGCAGCTTATATCTCCCCCAACAACAAAAAATGCAGCTTGTTTCTTTTAGCCATACCTGATAGTTCATAAATGTTTCAATCAGCTCAACAGTTTGGAAAGAACCAAGCAAGCAAGACTGATACCTGTAAGCATAGGTAAAAGCAAAAGCAACGCAAAGGTCAAAACATAAAATTTATCGACAGCAGCACATTACGTTGATGTCTTAAATTTAGTAGCAGAGTAGTATAACATGAATAGAAGTAGAAGGATAGAAAACGCAGTATAGCAGATAACCTAAAAAATGGTGGGCAAGCAGTAACGGCATCATATTCATGTAGCTCAAGATGAAATATGTTGGACAAGCAACCACGACTCAAAAACTCTTGATGATATATTACAAAAAGGAATATACACAATATTTTTAACAAGACTTGTAATTTGTAACCACGGGCACTAGTATATCAGTAATGTAAACTATATACCTAGTGTGCACCGAACACAAACCACTTGAATGCTAACCCTCAGATGTCCCTAGTCGCATACCCAAGGGGGTCAAGACTTATATAATCTGTAAACATGGATACTAGCATACTAAGAGCATCTCCAAGAGTTTGGCAAATTTTACTTGGCAAATCTAGTGTTTTGCCAACTCCCAAAACAATATGGCAAGTAAAAAAAGACCCCCCTCTCCAAGAGTTTGCTATTTTTGACTTGCCAAAACCAAAAAATAAGACCCACAAGCATTTTTTTGATCGGGCCCAACATTGGTAGCGAGACAATGCCAAGTAGCGACAGCTTGGCAAATTTACGCCCTGGGGGAGGGATTTTACAACTTGGGAAATTTGCCAAGTTCGGATGCCAATCTGTTGGAGGCGACCTTTTCTTGTTTTGCCAAAAATTTGTTGATGCCAACTTGATTTGCCAAACTCTTGGAGATGCTCTAATAGTGTAAACTATATACTCCCCGTGCACTGAACACATACCACAATTAATTAAAAAATACATAAACAGAAGCAATAGTATCATGAGCTTGGATACTGTTCCACATAATAGGCAAATCTAGCATCCTCCCATAAACTTGGGTTTCAAAAAGATAACTAAATGACATCATCGAAAAAATTATTGAGTTACGAACTTTGACATTAATGTATTCCATAAAGTCCCAGCAGAATATGCACCTCGTGGCTATGCCCAACACTATTTCATTCTCAGTGCCAACAGTAGTGCAATACGGCAAATAAAGATATCTCAATTATGCAGGTTATAAAAAAGCGCGCTTAAGCGCACACTTAAGCTCGCTTAGACGCTGAGCGGAGGCAAAACTCCTAGCGCTTAAACGTGCGCTTAGCACTTCAATCCTTCAGAAAAGGGAAAGGCGGAGGTAGTGCCTAATAAAACCTTGCAATTATGTTTGGCTGCAATATTTCCTACAGGCTTATGATGCCATCAATAAACGAAAAAACACAGCATATCATCCAGATTGTCAATTAAAAACAATGAAAAACTCGCATATCAACGAGCACGTCAATGCACATGTATACTCAATAGTTGTTTAGTTATTCAAGATACATGTCAAATATCTCAACATGGCACCGACTATTCCATAAAGAATTGAATATGAATATGTAATCGGATGAAAAATAGCTTCACATACCATCCAACAGTGTTATTGTCAACATTAACCTCCCTCAAGCACCTCATCATCTCAAGCTGATAGTTAGCACCATCAGCATCCGCTTCCTCATCATCCTCTCTTATCTGCAGGGATAAGGTAGGTCTTATTAGCATCGAAAACAGATAAATCACAAGTATCCTGGAAATAACACTGACAATAATGACAAAGACTCACAGGGAAAGGGAAACAGTTGGTCACTTCCAGATCACTACCAACATCCAGACCAAGCAGTTGACCTGTAACCAGAGCAGGCGCAAACTCTTCACAGTGCTTAATGATTTTCAGGACAGCCTGCATAGTAAGAGGCAAGGAAATGACAATGAGAAGAAGTTACACCGGCCTAGCTCTCTGTATAACAGATGCCAAGCCCAAGATGTTTATTCCGAATAATTATGTTCAAAAGTAGTAATTATACTGATTCTACCAGGCATGAATGTCAAGGGGGAAACATAGAGGTGAACTGAATTGTGGTACATCTGTTGGTTGAGATAGTATATACAGATACAGCATCCAGTTGGTGGACTTCCCGGATGTAAAAGCATCAATGGCCTCGATCTAAATGCTGATAAAACCGTGTGTGTGAGGCGTGTGCTCGTGTCGAGTGTGATGGGACTAAAACAGAAGTAGCGCGAGCTTCACCACACAAACAGATCCGTCGAAACGCGAGAGCTTCCATCACCTCCTCTCACGCGCCAGCATCCAAATCAAACGAGCTAAAATAGCGGATACAACGCGATACTCTACCGAAAGAACCCAGAAAAGGGGGGATCGAGAGGAATCACCAGGCCCTCCATCTGGACGACGCGGAGCGGCGGCGCCTCCTCCTCGACGACCTTCGTCATGGCCTGCAGGAACGACTTCGGTGCTGCTACAGATCAGCCAACCAACCGCCCGATGGCATCGACAGAGTTAAAGGAGTGTGATAAGATAGGGCGTGAAGCGGAAACAGACGAGGGTGTTCGCGTCGCTTACGGTTCGCCATGGCTGCTCGGTGGTCGACGGCGCGGGGGGGCACGATGAGGGGGTCGGAGCCGAGGGACGGCGCGAGGAGGACGGAAGGAGAGGGGAGGGGGGAGGATGTGCGGGCTAGGGTTTTTGGTGTCGAGTCTGTCCTGATTGATGTGCGGCGCAGATCTGCTCCGGTTTCGCTGTACAACTGCGATACGTGCTCTACGTTGCCCAAACAAAAAAGTGATGGTACGTGCTCTGACTCTGAGCCGTTAGGTCCAGAAGTTTTTAAAGGAAAGTTTCAGCTCCTGTTTCAGTCGAATTTCAAATTTCAGAATGTTTTTAGCTAGTTTTGATTAAATTTCTATGTGCATACGCTGATAGAAACATCAGGACGCCCCTCTTTTAAACACGAGTAAATTCCAGGTTTTCTGGTAAAAACAAGAATAAATTCCGAGATTAAAAAACAAAACAAAAATGTGTTAAAATGTCTCAAAATGACGCATATCAAATATCCACTAACCAGCTAAAAAAAGTACTAGTAACAAAAAATAAACAAGTTACTACTAGCTTACGCCGACAGAACGGAGAGCCTTATCTCACTCATTGTGTACCTATATATTCTAAGAATAGTAGATTTCTCTTTTCTCTGATTTTTTGAGACAATCGTGATTTTGGGACGACATGTGATGTCGTCGCCCGTGGGACTAGGGCTAGGTGCGCGGGTGATTTCTTGGGTGATGATATCCCCTCGTGTCGCATGTTGGCGACTTGGCGGCTTGGCGCCATCGTCTTCTGTTGTGTCGTGCTACTTGCCATCGGTCGGGCTGCATGGGCGTGCATGGCTGGATGTGTTTCAGTCTGCGGACAAGTGCTGGTCATGTCGCACATGTATTACTCTTTATTGCGTTGTATTTAAGTGTGTGTTTCTTGGTTGTCATTTCTTGGGTTGTTCATGTTTTCTAGGTTCTTCTGGAGCTGCTGCTACTCCTATTTTTCTTTCTGCCAGATTATGTCGTTGCTTTTGATGTGGTTTTCATTCTCCTCGGTTTATTCATAGTTTCTTTGTGCGCCTCCTGGTTTTCTAGGCATGTGTGTGCTCTCCCCTATGCTCTCGCACCTACATATTTCTCCTCCACCATCTCTGGTCGCCGAGCACGTTACAAGCGCCTCCTAAATGTTGCACGACTGCGAGGTTTGCGGATCAAGGGGGGCCGTTCCGGTGAGGGTGTAGCATGATCCTCCATCTGGTAGTTCCACGGGTATGGTCTGTTCGTATCGCCATACTTCCGGATGTCCAAGGGGTGGGTTCACAACGCATGTGGTCTTGGCATGCCTCCCCTTCCTCAGACTCCCGAGCAATTCCATTTGACTGTCATCCGACGTCGGAAGACGATGACACTGGACAAGCGGGCCCTCCCCAAGAACTACGATAATAATTTAGCTATGTTGCATGAGCATTTCATGCGCGAGTCCCACCGTCCACACCAAGGTAGTCCGTCAAACACAACAAACACACCTCCGGTTTCGGGGCCGTTGTCCCGACTAACACCACTCGGCACCAAAGCCACACATGAGCCACACCGCCGCACGACCCAGCCATATCGTCGCCCACCGCTACCAAGACGACCGTCTGCATATCACGAACATCGCACCATATCTGGGGTCGCCGACCGACGCAGCAACCAGATCGAAACTTTGTGTTGTCCGAAGTCGAACTAGTCGGTCAACGAACTTGCTGCACAGCTCTAGGTCGCCACCCAAACGGCATTAGGCCACGACCCTTCCCCATAGGGCCGTCACTGCATGGGAGACCGATGTCGTCGCCTCGACGTACCACCACAGTCCGGGGACGCCGCCCCGGCCCCTAACAGCCAACCTTCCCGTCCGCCACGAACCAGCTGCACCGCGAGACATATTTCGACTGAAGCTGGGAACGAGTAAAGGATGTTTCTGAATTCCTAAGCTTTTTTTGCATCTATGGAAAGTGATAAGATTACAGTACGTGTTTGCTCAACAATGTTTGTACAGAATGATGAAATCTTAATTGTAGCCTGATGCATAAACAACGAAAAGAAGTAGAACACGCAATTATGTCCTCCATATTGCAAAGACTTGTTTCGGGCTACAGACCATGCATTGACATCTTACTAGAGTACTTTTATGGTGTGTTTGGTTCCAGAACCAAGTAGAATATAATGGAACGGTTCCACACCTAGTACCCATTCGAGTGTTTGTTTGAGAAGAGGAACGGAACGAAGTGGTTCCGCATAAAGGAATATTCCTCCAATATGCGGAACGAACCAATTCCTCCGATTCGGTCGAACGTGGTGGAATGTGTGGGGTCCTCTGGCTAACCGTGATCGCAAATCTTTCTTAACCTCTCCATGTCTCGTCAATCCCGTCTCGACTCGTCTCAATCTTGTGGCGACACCTCCACTCTGGAAGGCCGTGTAGCAGGCGGCAGCGGCAACTGGAGGCGAGCAAGATGCAGCGGCGGCGGCCGGAGGCGAGAACCAGGATCCAACGCAGGAACGCGCAAGATCCAGGAGGTTGCGGCCAGATGCGAGCAGCAGGAGCCGGTGTGGAGCAAGCAGTCGCGGCGACGGAGGAGCAAGCAGCGGCAGCGCGAGGTGGAGCAAGGCGCTACGGCCAGATGCGAGCAGCAGGTGCCAGTGCGGAGCAAGCAATGGCGGCGGGGCGCGGTGACCGGGATAGAGCAAGCGGCGGCGGTGAAAGGACAAGGATGTTGACTAGAGGGGGGTGAATAGGCGATTTAAAACTTTTACGATTATGGCTTGATAAATGCGGAATAAAACTAGTGTTTAATTTATGAAGCATACAAAACCTAAAATACTAGATTCACCTATGTGCACCAACAAGTTATGCTAAGCAAGATAACAACAAGGTGATAGCAAGATATAATACTTCAAGCGCGAAGGCTATCACAATGTAAATTGCATAAGTAAAGAGCTCGGGTATAGAAATAATCGAGGCACGCGGAGACGAGGATGTATTCCCGAGTTCCTCCTTGTTAAGGGAGTATGTCTCGTTGGAGGGGTGTGAGCTCGCCACAACGGGCCTACTCAACGCCACAAAGGCCTCACCATATTCTCCTATGAACCTCGCCACAAAGGCTCGGTTCACCTTCCACTATCGGAATCATTCAAGGCGGAATTCGGAGCCTTTACAAAGTTCTTGAGTCACACACCCACAACTCAATCGAAGGCTCCCAAGTCACCACAACACCGTCTAGGGTCCAAAGACCCAAGAGTAACAAGCTCTCAAACTTCACTTCCACGAATCTTTGTGTAGAGCACAAACCGATGCAACTAATGCAATGGCAAGAGCACAAGTGCTCAAATCCTTCACACTCAAATCCCACCAAAGCAACTAATGCTATGGGGGGAGAAGAGAGGAAGAACAAGGAAGAACTCAACAAATGAATCCGAAGATCTAGATCCAAAGGGTTCCCCTCACAAAGAGGAGAAACTGATTGGTGGAGTTGTAGATCTAGATCTCCTCTCTTGTTTGCCTAAATATGGGCAAGAATCATTGGAGGGATTGAGAGAAACCCAAGCTTTGGAGGTCAACAATGGAGGAGTGAGAGAAGGTCCCCCCGGAGTGACCCGGACGCCCTGGGAAGCTCTCTGGACATAGTCCGGAACTTTGGACCAGAACTTTTGGCGGAAATATCCGGAGGGCTGGAACTTCCGGTCCAGAGAAAAATTGCAGAAACAGCCAAACAAAAACGGACATATCTTTCACATCCGGACTCCGTTGTCGATGATCTTGGGCTCGTTGGACTCGCAAGGAAAAGCTCTATAAGATCATGCAGAGAAACATCATTGTCCATCATGTGATGAGGAGGTCACAAGGAGAGAGTTTGACCTCTCAAAAAAGGACACGCCGAAAAAACCTCCAACATCAAAAACGCAACAAGATGTGCATATGAAATCCGTTTTGATGAACTAGAGCTTGCTATGGAGATGAACACGAGATCTGAATCCTCACATGGATAAAAGCCAAATAACAAGCAAGAAAGATGATATGCCAAGTATGCAAAGGTTTGAGATCTCCACAAAGATGCGATCAAGTTGCTCACTTGAGAGCCCCTCTTGATAGTACGACATCTATTCTATAACCCGGTCTCCCCAAAAGCATGAGACCGGTAAAATAGAAAACCTATCAATATCATACCTTTGCCTTGAGAATTCCACTTGAGCTAGATGATGGCGATCTTGACTCCCTCAAGTTGGAACACCTTTCTTGATCGTGCTTGCTAGCACATGCTTGATGAAGACTTCTCCAAATACTCCCCCATACTCCATTATGGGAGAGCCTCGCTTAGCTCCGTCTTCATGTACCAATTGCAAGCTTTAATCAAATGATATCTTCTGATATGAGTCATATTGAATATTTGTCTTCAATCAAACTTGCACTTCATAATCTTCTAAATGTGTTGATCAACTTGAATCTTTGTCTTGATCAACTTTCCACTTCATCTTCTTTTCTTAAGATATGTAATGGCTTGGAGGTAAGCATGAATGTTCACTCAATCTTCTTTTCAATGCCACAAATGCAATGAGCTCAACGCTAGATGACCATTTTTGTGGATCACGCCTTGAATATTACTTTGGTCATCACTTTATCTTCTTCTTTCAATCTTGATACCAACACATGGTGTTCAAGCATTGTCAATGAACAAGCCCTACAAGAATAGCTCAATGCAAATATTAGTCCATAGAGATTGTCATTAATTACCAAAACCACACATGAGGGCACATGCACTTTCAATCTCCCCCATTTTGGTAATTGATGACAATCCCTTTTTAAGAGGGTTTATATAATGAATTAAGCAACCTTGCAAGAAAAACAAGCAAGGATGCAAGAATATTAAAGTCAATGCTTAAGAACCAAATGAAAGCATAAAACCAAATTCCCTTAAACCCTCTAAACTTCTCCCCCATTGGCATCGATTGCCGAAATGGGAGGAAAAATTTAGACGGCCAATATAATATGAGTTCCACAAAAAGGTGTACATTTCTCAATACATGAGTGAAATGAAATGCACATATCCAATGATGAATATTTGGAGGAAATCAAACTATATTGAGGATCCAAAGATTGCAAATAAGATGAACTCATTCTAAAAATCTCCACAAAGGAAACAAGCAATCAAAAAGATCCGAAAAGAGGGTTCTAAATAAAAATGGAGAAGGTCCCCAATGTTCATACACTAGAAATGAGTGCACAGATATGGAATCCTCACTCCCCCAAAATCATATAGAACACTCAACATGTGCATGAGTACATAGAACTAAAAATAAATCATTGCACTTGCACCAAAGATATGGTTGAGCCATAAGAAGATACCAATTTAAAAGACTCAACATAAGATAGACCCAACCGAGATAAAAAGAAGATCTTTAAAGGAGTATGTTCACAATCTTAGAGATACCAATTGGAAACTAAAACCAATTGAAAATGCCAAAATCTAGTGAGAGCATTTAGCCAATAAAAATCAACATGCTCACCATGATAAGCATGAAGTCAAAGATCTTCAATGAAACTTGAGTGCGCAAAGACGCAAATAGAAATAAGACAAGCACTCATGAGAAATTTTCTTTTCAAAGTCACGAAAGAATCAAAGATAATAGACAAGGTGACTCAAAAGAAATAGGATACCAATTAAAAGGTGACCTCTCTCATATGTATAGGTTTCTAAGTAGCCAAATCATTGAAGATATACATCCACAAAGAAACATGTACATACGAAATGGTTGATGAAGAAGAGAACGAGGTGTCCAAAAAGGGAAGTCATGAATACATAAATAAGATTATTGCTTAAAAGCATAGCATATAACTCAAATTTATCTCATTGTATATAAATGGACTTCAAACTCATCAAATACATCACGCGTATCACTAAGGGAACAAGAGATAGTGTAGATGCTTTGAGATAGGCATTAAGTATCATAAGAAGGGTACCAATTGAAGGAAATGTTTTTGCAATTTCATCACAAATATCACCAAGATATACCAAGTGAAGAAAATAAGCCAAAACCAAAACAATTGCACATAAAATCGTTCATGCCAAGAAGCAACCTACACAAGGTTGAATACTAGGGAAGTATGCATGGGATAGATACTTGTTACCGATATGACATTGGTGATGAAGAAGATGAGATTTTGACAATCACCATAGCTTGACTCCTATAATATCATGGTGAGGACACCTTCCTTATGGATGAGGCAAGAATCCAATGCATATCCATTGGACCTAAAACAAAATTTAAGTGCAAAATGGTTCCCAAACTCAATGGGTTCCATAGTAATTAGATACACTACAATACATAGGAAACACTCCACATAAATATGTGCATATAGATATGAAATTGAATTTCATGCACATCTTAGCCGATTTAGGATTTGGTGGAGTAAACCCTATATATTGGAACGTGAATGACAAACATGCCATATAAAATATATATTAGAGAATATACATGCAAAGTCTTTCAAGAACCAAACGAGATACAATTTGGACAAAAAAACACCAAGTAAACCAAGAAGAGAGCACACCAAAGTGTGACACAAAAAGGTTGTCCAAATTATATCAAAATCCAAATCAACACATGATTGAGGACAAATCAAATCAACATATGATTGATTCTAAAACACATCAACACCTGAAGTGAGATATCAATCGGAATCAAATCAAACAACACATGAGAGATAAGACACCAATTGAAAAAGATACCAACTAGAAGCGAGGATACCAAAAGAAGGATATTACTCGAAAGATATCAAGTAAAAGAGAAGTCAAGAAGCAAGGTATCAAAGCTCCCGTAAGAGATACTAATTAAAACAAATATCTATGGATGAGATATCAAATTCCAATTAATACCAATTGAAGGTACCGAGGCAAGGCCAATGAGCATATAAGATAAAAGAAATAGACATGCTCAAATGGATTCTCTCATTTGTAGAGGATAAACATAAAACAAGAAATGAGAAAGCAACTCCATAGAGAGAGCAAGGTTACAACAAATAAACCAAACACTCTCTACACTTTTCATGAAGAAACAAAGCATCAAAAGAAAAGGTTTGTCTTTCATAAACACACAAGATAGAAATCAAATGCCAATTGAAAGGATCAAATATTGATTGATAGGATAGGGTTCTAATTAATAAACGAAAGCTCCCCCAAGATTCATGCATTATCTTGATATTGAATTTGAATACAAAATGCATACACAAGGGATCATTACTCTCCATATGTCATTTACAACACTAAACTATACTAATTGAGAAATAGGATTCATGCAAGAGGCAAGGAAGACAACGGAAGTCAAAAAGAACACTTGGCAATACATAAGGCAATTCAACGCAAGAGTCAATATGAAGATGGTCTACAAAATCCACCACAATTATGAGTATCACTTGTCATGGACAAGGAGTATATGGAGATATTTCTCGGTGGTATATAGGAATGATATTCAAGACCAACTTCACAACAAATAAGCATATAGAAGAAAGATGAAACTTGTTGAGCAACATGCCACATAGGAACAAGATAATTTAAAAACTCAATACTAAGTGGCAACACCTCATATGTTCATATTTTCTAGGCTTGTAATATGCACAAAGCTTATTACTCCCCCATAATGTGATAATCCATTTCTTTGCAACAAGAGGCAAATAAAATCCAACTAGAGAAATTAATGGACATTGTAGAATTTGAATTTCTCATGAGCATGACGTACCACATAGTGACCAGATAATATTGAAATATCAACACTAAGTGGTATTCCTCATGTATACACATTTTAGGATTGTGAATTGCACGAAGCATATCACTTCCCCAAAATGGGATAGTCCATTAATATCTCAAAAGAGCAAACTAAGATCTACACAAGATTTCAATGAAGACTCAACACAAAGTTTACACATACATGATACACAACTAACATACACATACTTGATTTCTCAAGATAAGTAAGAGAGAAGCACATCATATATAAGCACATGCTAGGAACAAAACTAACACATGCAAGGGAGCAAGCAACTTTCAATGTATATATGAATTAGATACAAGTTACCGCAAGGAGGAACATTGGATATGAGATAGAACAATATACTCCAAATGACTAGGCTTGAGAGAATATTATTGATGAAGATCCCTTAATTCTGTTGGGAATACGACCTAGAGGCAATAATAAAATGGTTTATTAGCATATTCATGTTTATGATAATAGTTTATTATCCATGCTATAATTGTATTAATTGGAAACATAATACATGTGTGGAATATAAACAACCAGGTGTCCCTAGTAAGCCTCTAACAGACTGGTTCGTTAGTCAAGAGATGGTTAGAGTTTCCTAACCATGGACTTGTTATAGTCACTTGATAACAGAGTCATATCATTAGGAGTAATGATGTGATGGACAAGACCCAATAATAAAGAGTTGCAATTGATCGTGTCATACAGACATGGCCTCGGAACACAAGAACCGAACGGTTAAACACGAGTCATATGGACGATATGATCAACATGGTGATGTTCACCTTTGAAGCTACATCATCTCACGTGATGATCGGTTGTGGTGTAGTGGATTTGGATCGTGTGTCACTAAACAACCAGAGAGATGTTGAGTTTAGTGGGAGTTCATTAAGATGAACTGAAATTATCATAAATCAAAAGTCCAGATGTCTTTGCAAAAATCCTTGTAGATCATGGTCGACTACGGTAGTCTGTTCGTTGCTGAAAGACTGCGTCTCGATGGGTCAAATTTGTTGAGTAGTACCTGCGTCTTGAAAAAGTCCTACACACCAATGTTGAGCTCTACGTGCTAGAAGAACCAATAGGAGATAAACCCAAACATTTCTGCAAGCGATGAAGAGTACATGGAGTGGTTTTGAACCACCCACTTGAAAATCGAGTGGATGATGTGCACCTTCATGAATTCTGACCTAAGTAGACAATTCAAGAACTTGATTGCAATGGAGATGAGCTGAAAAATAGTTTTTCAGCACAAGTTAGAATTGTAAGGTTCGAATGTCTGAACGGTTTTCTTTCACTCAAGATGGAAGAGAACACTTGCTTGGAACAACACCTGAGGATAATGCATGAGATACATCATCGTCTAGTGCTTGTTTGGAACCACGGGATGAATGACGGTTTCGCGATAGATGGGGTGATACGCTAGTTTCTCCCCAGCTTCAAGAATTATGTCGGAGACTATGTCATGGGAAGGGATTTGATCACTTTCTATGAGTTTGTGTCTCGGTTGCGTCATGTCAAAGTGGAACCCATAGCAAGAGAAGTTGACAATGCAGAAAGTATATATTGATATACAAGTTATAAGTGTTTAAGTCTAAATTGCAATTATGGCGGTTTCAATAAGTATTTGATACTCATTCTGTTTTTATGAAAACAGAACCTGCTGCTTGAGATTTGCATAAAGGATATGGGAAGACGTTGCGGAATGGTGGCAATCAAGGAGTTGATGCCGGCAATGATCTGTCTCTACATTTATCGTTTTGATTACATGATTTGAATAAGTTTTGTAATCGAACTAAGTGTGATTTTGATTAGTGTGTCTTGCTTATGTGAGACAGTTACTCATGTTAAAGACAATGGTTGTTCTATTTACATGAGTGATCCTTTTTGGAAATCACAAGTTTCGATTATAAGTGTATTATTCTTATTATAATCTAGATGATAAATTGGTTGAACATTTATAAATAAGAGACATACTAAAATATCCAAATCTTAATAATGACAATTGTTTTGGTCGTGCTAAATATTGAATAAACATTTTGATATTTTATCAATGTGCCTTATTGTAAGGAGTATGACTAAAATGCCACCCTTTGGAAGAGTGCCATGAGTTGCCGAAAATAAACACAAGTGTTGGTTGTATTTTCAGCAAATGCTAGATGTCATTATTTTGTGTACTCCATCATAAATGAAATGATTAAATAGGTGTATTTATTCGAGTTATGATATTTGATGCGATCAAATAAATTTCTAGAGTTTAGGATATTAAGTTAACAAGAAAATTGAGTCTTTTTTATTTGATCAAAAGAGACAAAAATATTTGAGTTATTGTTTTAGTATGAAGACTTGTGAGAAGTGTTATCACAAATTACAATGTTTAGAATATTTCAAAGGCGTTTGATATGTCCTAAGATATTGTAATCACACACTATTTGATATTGTGTGGTCTCAAAGAAGGGTTTTATTTTGGGGGTTTTAATAATAGCATTTAGATTTATTTGATAAACACTCTGTTTTAGAAATAAGGGTCTATGTATGATTCGCATTATTTT
This sequence comes from Puccinellia tenuiflora, assembly GCA_012064385.1. NCBI lineage: Eukaryota > Viridiplantae > Streptophyta > Magnoliopsida > Poales > Poaceae > Puccinellia > Puccinellia tenuiflora. The sequence goes on along the minus strand of QRDG01000015.1, from coordinate 918,931 downwards.
TCATATGAGTTATGAGAAAAGGTGGTTTCATTAATTATGAGATAATTAGAGACTATTGCGAATAATGTTGTAGTATATTCATAAGTATGACTATGAATGTGATTCCACAATATGTGACTAAAAGGGGCAAACCAATTTGTTGGTTGTGCTAAGTGTTTTAGTGGTTTTATCGTGAAAAGGTTTCATGGATGAAAGAATTGATGGAATAAAATGGAAAAGCTAAAACCTTGCTTGTTTATGTATCAAGTGGCACATATGTAAAGTGCTATGTTGGTTAAAACTTGACACATAAAGGAATTAATGATGGTGATCATTGAATTTCGGTTTAGCTTGTCTAAAGAAAAGTAGGATTCAAGAATATAAAATTTTGTCAGGTTACAAAATAATATTCATGATTTACTTGTCATGTTTGAGAAACAAGACATACCTACGAAGCTACAAAGAGATAGAAGCCTTTAAATACGAATGAAAGTGATGTTTCACATATTTATTCCTCAAAAGGGGTTTTGTAGAGAAAAAATAAAACTTAAAGCTAGTAGAGTACTAGTGTTCGTATATGAGTTATCGATTTAAAAGTTAATTGAGAATTTTGGAGGTGTCCAAAATATCGAGAAAGTGCATAAGAAACTGAGTGAGATCTAATTAAGATATGTGGCGACATATATTAAGTTAGAGCAGAAACTATTTTCCATGATCAAAATATGTGGTGACATATGTTTGAGTGGGAGCTAGTTAATCGTGGTAAAATATAGAGATAACATATTTCTGAGTGGGAGCCAAAGTGGTTTCACAATTTAATATGTGTCTGGTGTATATTTGAGTGGGAGTTTACAACATCTTGTTTGTGTGAAATGGAGATTTCATAAATGTTGTAAATAAGTCAGGAACCAACGTATAACTTGTGAAGTTAGAAATTGAACGTCAAATATCTATGGAGATAGATGTATCTATAGGGATAGATATGTTTGATAAAGCATTATGTCAGGATGTTTAACCTAAGTAAGATTTTGAAGGAGTTCAAAATAAAACAAGAGAAGAAAGGTTCATCTGCTTGTAAAAAAAAAGGTGAAACATTGAGTTGATAACTCAGTACAAAAATGATGGTTGGAGGATATGTTAGTGTTCGCTATGAATTGTTCATAGGACTAAAACATATAAGAACCATGTGTTTGTATTTGACGATATGCGACCCAAGTTCTTGGTTAGAAGAACATGTTAAATGAGGAGTCATTTTACATGGAGATGAGATAAATTAAATCTAGAGAGTGGTAGACTTGGTTGAAGTCATAAAACCAAACTAGATTGAGGATCTCATAATAGCAGAAGCGCAGCGAAAGCATGATCGAAAATATTGAAGTGACATGATTGCACTGTCGATTTGTGAGTCTACAACATATATGAGTATATGATTAATTCAAGGATTAAAAGATATAATATTGTGGTTTGAGAAATTTTTGTTTCAAGACTGAGTGAGTTCCGGGTGCACATGCTATGTGAAAGTCCTCTTGACTGATCATACGTCATGTAGGCATGAAAGGGAAACGAAAATCTCACTCTATAACCAAATATATTATATTCATCATATGATGATGATATGAAGTTTATCATGTGATGATGAGAATTATCATGTGATGATAAAGTAATGTCAAATTAGGTGACATTGACGTTTTGCAAAGAACATAAAGAACTGTATAGTACAAAACACGGACAGAACCTCTTCCACGAGCAAACATGATCAGCACTGAGACTCCATGAGTGTTAGACACCATGAGTGTTGGATCGAGAAAATGTAAACTAGATTATTGACTCTAGTGCAAGTGGGAGACTGTTGGGAATATGCCCTAGAGGCAATAATAAAATGGTTTTTTTAGCATATTCATGATTATGATAATAGTTTATTATCCATGCTATAATTGTATTAATTGGAAACATAATACATGTGTGGAATATAAACAACCAGGTGTCCCTAGTAAGCCTCTAACAGACTGGTTCGTTAGTCAAGAGATGGTTAGAGTTTCCTAACCATGGACTTGTTATAGTCACTTGATAACGGAGTCATATCATTAGGAGTAATGATGTGATGGACAAGACCCAATAATAAAGAGTTGCAATGATCGTGTCATACAGTTTTATTGCCAACACTTTTAGTATGCCAAGTATAGTTTCCTTAGACCATGAGATTGTGTCACTCCCGTTTACCGGAGTAATACTTTGTGGACATCAAACGTCGCTTCGTAACTGGGTGATTATAAAGGTGGCTTTCAGGTATCTCCGATGGTAGGTTGTTGGGTGACATGAATCAAGAGTGGGATTTGTCCCTCCATGTGACGGAGTAGATATCTCTGGGCCCTCTCGGTAATATAGCATCAGAAAGGTTGCAACCATGTGGTTAAGTGTTAATCACAGAGATCCTATATTATGGACGAGTAAAGAGAATTTGCCAGGTAACGAGATAGAACTAGATATGGAGATATCGACGATCAAATCTCGAGCAAATTAAATATCGTGAGACAAAGGGAATCGTATACGAGATTAAGAATCTCCGGCATCGTGGTTCAATCGATAAGGAACTTTGTTGAATATGTAGGAGTCAATATGGGCATCCCGGTCCCGCTATTGATTATTGATCTGATCATGTCTGCATGTTCTCGAACCCGTAGGGTCACACACTTAAGGCTTCGATGTAGCTAGGGTTTTAGTGAGATAAGTAAATGGTGTAATCAAATGTTGATTCGGTGTCTCGGATGAGATCCTAATATCACGAGGAGCTCCGGAAGACTCCGGAGATAAAGTTTCATATAAGGAATGTGGTTTCCAGGGTTCCGGAAAAGTTTGGGAAATTCCGGCAGAGTACCGGAAGATTCTAGAAGGTTTCGGAGGGCCCCACCTTGGGGGCCACGAACCTGGAAGGGCCCACATGGACCGAGGGGAGGTGAAGCAGCCCACATGGGCTGGCCGCACCCCACCCCAAAGGCCCATGCGGCTGGCCCAAGGGAAACCCTAACCCTATAAGGAAAGGGAGCCTTGGGGGGCAAGTTCCCTCCCCCCCTTGGCCGCCCCTAGGACTTGGGGGAGGGGTAAACCTGCCCCCCACGCCTATATAAGGAGGAGGGGAGGGCTGGGGCGCACTACCTTGAACCCTAGCCGCCGGCCTCCCTCTCCTCTCCCTCCTCTCTCCTGCAGCTGCTTGGCGAAGCCCTGCAGGAATTTCTCCACCATCAAACGCCACCACAACCATCGTGGTGCCGAGATCTATCTAGCCACTCCCTCCTTGCTTGCGGGATCAAGAAGGCGGAGTCTTCATCAAGCTGTATGTGTGGATACCGCGGAGGCGCTGCTCGTGCGGCGCTTCATCGGATTGGATCTCGAGGATAATACATCTCCTCGCGACTAGATGAGTCTAGTTGCGGGGATCGACTAGCCAACCCCTGCACCGACAAAACGCGTTTGTTCAATCTTCAAGGGTAATAGATTGGATCTCACCTTCGCTACCTTCGTCTAATAGATCTAGATCCGTGGGGTTTCTTCCGCTTATTTCGTAGGAAAAATTTTGTTTTCTATGCAACGACCCCTACAAATTCTTCATAATGTAGCCAAGTCTCCAATGCCCTCCAACAACACCTATTGATCAAGTTTGAGCTTCTTGATCCCCAATGATACGTGTCAAACGTATCTATAATTTTTGACTGATCTATGCTAGTTTTGTGATGTTGTCACATAATTTTATTATCATATTAATCATTTTTATGCATTTTGTTGGACTAACCTATTGACAAGATGCCTAGTGCCAGTTTCCTGTTTTTGCTATTTTTGTATTTCAGAAAATTTACTTCTGGAAATATTCTCGGAATTGGACGAAAATTTACGGGGAATTTTTACTCGACGGAAGGCACCAGGACACCAAAGGGCAGTCCTGGGGGCCACCCACAGGCCAGGGGCGGCCTGCTGCCGCGACCTGGGGTCCACCCGTGGGTGGGACCCACCCCTGCCCGTGGGGCACCCCCTCGGCCCCCTCCGCGCCTATAAATTCACATTAAACCTAAAAACATCGGGGCGGCCATTATTTTCCAGAAAAGTCATCCCGAGGCGCCGTCAACTCAAACCCTAGTTCGGGGGTGATTCTGAAGCAGATCCCGACACTCTGCCAGAGGGGAGATCGATCCCGGAGGGCTCTTCATCGCCATGCCTTCCTCTGGGATGATTTGTGAGTAGTCCCACCTTGGACCTTGGGTCCATGGCAGTAGCTAGATGGTAGTCTCTCTCTCTTGTGTTTCATGTCTTATGATCTTGTGAGCTGCCTAACATGATCAAGATCGATTATTGTAATGCTATGTGATGTATTTCCTGGGATCCGATGAATTATAAAGTTATGATCAGATTGTGCATGATTCTTATATGTTGATTTATGTTCTTGCATGCTCTCCGATGTGCATAATTACTTTGGACAAGTGATTGTGTGTATCTCCAAGAGAGAGTATTTATGTTAGATAGTGGGTTCATACCCCCTTTTGTTCCTGGGCACGAGTGACAGAAACGTCTAAGGGCGAGGGCGTGCTGTTGCTACTAAGGGTAAAACAGCGGTGTTAAAGTCTATTTTGATATTTAATATTGCTTACTTCATGCTCTTTACTTAATATAAATGTCTGTTGCTTGCAACTTAATACCGATGGGTGACAGGCTGGATAGCGATCCCACGGTGGACTTTTTAGACAAAGATGCAGTTGGACTCAACGGTCTTTGTTCATTGTCGTGATGCCTACTTAAATATTATAATGTTCTTTTTGTCATTGCTAGATTAAGTTTGTGTTATAATCTTGTCAATTGACCAGCTGTAATTTGTTAACCCATCATATTAATGTTCTATTTACTCGAGAGACTCCACTAGTGAAGCCATGGCCCCCCGGTCCATCTTTTTTACATTGATTGCAACCTTTATTCATCACTTTTCACCATCATTACTCCACTGCTCCATTTTCATATTTCATCTATTTCACTATACAATTAACCACTTTGTTTTCTGAAAGACCGGAAAGATTGACGACCTTTCCGCCGTTGGGGGCAAAGTATTTTGGTTGAGTGTGTGCAGGTCCACGTCTGTTGACGATTAAGAGCCAGAGATCTTCAACATACACTTTGTTGTTGATATCAAGATCCTACTGGTTCGATAAATCTCGGTTCGTTATCGAGGGAAAACTGCTGCTTGCTACATCTCCGCCTTCGCTTGGGGCACCACCCAACTCTTCATCAGTAGCAATCAAGCTCTTTTTTGGCGCCATTGCCGGGGATCTTGGAGCTACAGCAAGGGGAGTCTCACACTCTCAATCACTTTACTTTGTTTTTGTCTTGCTTGTTTTATTTCTCGTTAGCTTATTTTTCCTGTTGCAAAATTTTAAAACCCAAAAAAATTAGTGTAATCTTTATTCCTGTCTTATTATTTTATTTTATCATTATGTCTTCCACTGAAAACACCAAGTTTAGTGACTTTACTATCACTAATAACAATGATTTCATGTGCTCTCCAATTGCTCCACCCGCTACTAAAGTGAAATCTTATGAAATTAAGCCTGCCTTGTTAAATCTTGTTATGAAAGAGCAATTTTCTGGTGCTAGTACTGATGATGACGCCTCTCATTTAAATAACTTTGTTGAGTTATGTGATATGCAAAAGTATAAAGAGGTAGAAAGTGACATCATAAAACTGAAGCTTTTCCCTTTTTCTTTGAGAGGGAGAGCAAAATAATGGTTATTGTCTTTGCCTAGAAATAGCATTGATTCTTGGATTAAATGCAAAGATGATTTTATTGGAAAAAATTATCCACCTGCTAAAATCATAAAATTAAGGAGTAACATTATGAACTTTACAAAATTTGATAATGAACATGTTGCTCAAGCTTGGGAGAGAATGAAATTTATGGTTAAAAATTGTCCCACGCATGGATTAACTATGTTGATGGTTATCCAAACTTTTTATGCAGGTTTAAATTTTTCTTCAAGGAACCTCTTGGAGTCGGCCGTGGGAAGCACCTTCATGTCCAAAACATTAGGTCCAGCAACCAAACTCTTGGATGAGATGATGACAAATTATTCACAATGGCATACCGAAAGAGCTCGAAGTGGTAAGAAGGTAAATTCTGTCGAGGAAATTTACTCTTTGAGTGATAAGGTTGATATGATTATGTCTATGCTTGCTACCAATAAGTCCCATATTGATCCTAATAGTGTCCCACTTGCTTCATTAATTTCCCAAGAGAAGGATCAAGTTGATGTTAATTTTCTTAATAGAAGTAACTTCAACAATAATGCTTATCGAAATAATTTTGGTAGTAACAACTATAAGACTTATCCTCCCAATAATGGCAACTATTATGGCAATACCTATGGTAATTCTTATAATCCTAATAAGAATTTTCCCTCTGATCTTGAATTTTTTTTAAAAGAATTTATCAGTTCGCAAAAAGGTTTCAACAAAACTGTCGAAGAGAAACTTGAAAAACTGGATAGACTTGTCTCTAAAGTGGAAGATCTTGCTCATGATGTTGAAATTTTAAAAATTAGAACCACTCCTCTTCAAGACAAGCCTACTGAATCTTTAAATGCTATTTTTATTCAAATTAATGAGAATGAAAGGATGATGGCTCGCTTGAAAGCTAGGTGGGCTAGAGAGAAAGAAGAAGCTAGAATTGCTGAAATGAATAGGAAAACTGTTAAAGTTTATACTATCCAAACTACTAATGAGGAACCTCCTAGCCTATTTAAAGATGATGAAATTGATTTTGATAATTGCAATCTTACTTAAGTCATAAAATTCCTATAAAAACTTGCTAAGTCACCGGATGCTAGTAAATTAAATATTGCCTTCACCAAACATATTACCGATGCTCTTATCAAGGCTAGGGAAGAAAAACTTAAGCTAGAAACTTCTATTAGTAGAAAATTAGAAGATGGATGGGAACCCACTATTAAGATGAAAATAAATGACTTCGATTGTAATGCTTTGTGTGATCTTGGTGCTAGTGTTTCTGTTATGCCTAAAAGTTTCTATGATATGCTCAATTTAAATCCTTTGGAAGAGTGCTATTTAAATGTTCATCTTGCTGATTCTTCTAAAAAGAAACCTTTGGGTAGAGTTGATGATGTCCTTATTTTTGTTAATGATAACTATGTTCCCGTTGATATTATTGTTATGGACATTAAGTGTAATGCTTCTTGTACTATTATTTTGGGAAGACCGTTTTTTAGAACCGTTGGTGCCATTATTGATATGAAAGAGGGAAATATAAGATTTCAGTCCCCCCTCATAAGAGGGATGGAGCACTTCCCTAGAAAAAGAAAAAAGCTTCCTTTTGAATCAATCATAAGGTCAAGCTATGCTCTTGATGTTGCAAAGGCCTCCAAAAAAACTTGATATTTGGCATTGTGTTTAGCTAAAAGGCGTTAAAGAAAAGCGCTTGTTGGGAGGCAACCCATCTTTTACTTTCAGTTTGATTTTTAATTTTCTTGAGTCTTGAAGTTGTTGACTCTTTAGCAACTTCATTGTATCCTTTTCTTTTGGTCTTTTGTGCCAAGTTTAGTCTCTAATGCATTGAAAGTGCGAGGTGTTGTTTTGCTGTCCAGAAACAGATTTCTGTCCCTCACTGTTCGAAAATCCAAAAAATCTCTGAAATTTCTATTTTTATGAAATTGTTAGACAGAAAGTCTGATACTTTTATCTATCTTTTGTTAGTTTTGAGTTTTCTGATTTGAGCTATAGAAAGTGCCTCAAAAAATTCGATCTTTACAGACTGTTCAGATTTTGACAGATTCTGCTTTTATTCTGTATTCGTATGTTTACTATCGTCAAATGTGATACTCTAGAGGTGGAGTGCCACATTGAGGCTTAGTAAACAGTAGCTAATGCCTAATAAATTTGTTTTGCAATTTGTCTTGAGTTGAACACATGTGCATTTTAATTTATGAGCACTAACCCTCTAATCAGTTTATGAAAAGTTTTGTGCGAAGGGAGTTTTTAAGTTCCAAAGGAGAGGATAACGAAGAAATTGAAGATGGATCAGAGCTCAAGCTTGGTGATGCCCCCATGGTACACCCTCTGAATATCAAGAACTATCAAGCGTCAAAGCTTGGGGATGCCCAAGGCATCACCTCTTCTTCATCGACTATCGTGAGGTCGTCTTCGTTGAACTAAGTTTTTATCACTTTATGTATTATGTGCTATACTTGGAGCGTCTTTTTACTTTCAGTTTTGTTTGTTTGTTTGCTGGTCATATGCTTGTTGGATCCTTGCTTTGTTTATGTGGGAGAGAGACACGCTTCGCTTTTTCGTTTGAATACTCCTGTGCTTCGCTTATATTTTGTTGAGTATTCTTAGCTACTGTTTGTTTGCTAGTAAGCTCTCACTTTTAGCTTTTATCTTATTTAGAGCTGCTAGTAGTAGTTGTTAAACTATCTTGTTCTTCACTTATATTTGTTGGAGAGTTGTTATTGATAAATTGCTTGAATTGTCAAAGTGACAAAATGCTATTCATGTGATAATGGAATGAAACGAAAGCATGCATAGTATTGTAGATCATTGTGTGGATACTTGATACTTCTAATTTGTTTTGAGATATTAAGATGAATGCTTAAATTTGCTGGTTATTTTAGTGGAATTGATTAGTAAAGAAATACTGTTAAAAACTTAAAACTATGTGGTGTTTCATAGCTGTTAATTCATTAAGCTAATCTTTCCATAAAAAGAATTGTTTGGTCAATAAGGGAGACGGTGTGGAGCTTTTATGGTTATGATTGACTAATGTCTTATGTTACTCTGTTACCGGTTAATATTATATGTTTGCTTCAAATACCTTCTTTGCTAAGCCCAAAAATTCGTACTGAGTGTATGGTTCACTCGTGCATCCAAATCCCAAAGCCAAACTATCTTGCCAGCTGAGTCCACCATATCTCCCTATGAATGGTATTTCTTGCCATTCCAAGTAAACTTGGCATGTGCTATCTTTAAAAATTTTAAAATATTCCTTTTTGTGCCACTGTTTTTAAGCTCATGAGGGAGCAGTAGAGAGCTAGATATAACTCGTGACGAGCAAGGTCATTTCCCCCCTTTCACCCGGTGTCAATGGATTACGTCTTCACTTGAATCAACCCGAGAGCAGCTTAAGCAAAAATATAAATATAACTCACCATTCTCCTCCGCGCACTGAAAATTTGAGAAATCAGCTCTAAACATTGGACAGTGGTGAAACCAAGGAGAAAGAGGAGCGTACTCGCTTCTCTAAAAACCAGCTGCTCTCACAAGTCTAAAAGCCTTGCTTGTTATGGGGGACTAGATAGCTTCTCTGTTGTGAAGTCGTTGACGAAAGCATGCATGTCTCAAAATTGTTTTACTTCTGTTTCATAAAAATAAAAAGCTCTAGCACATGACTAATCCCTGCATCCCTCTGCGAAGGGCCTTTCTTTTACTTTTAATGTTGAGTTAGTTTTCCTTTTCCTTCTATCTCCACCAAAGCAAACATCTAACATTGACCCTGGGTATCATTGATCATATTGCATTGTCAGATTGAACATGAATCTTTATATTGACTTTACCGTTGGAAGTTGAAGCTTTTTGCTAAAACTTACATCTTATTTGTTTTGATTCTCAAACACTTTTGTCATGGAATTGCTACCTTTGTGAATTAATCAAATATGTGGATCACATTTCTTTCATGTCTTTAACGTACTATTTATGAAAGGTTTTGCTTGAATGATTCAACTTGGTTATTCATTGATTTCTTGCTATCAACTGTAGACAATTGTTTTGTATCACTTCATTCACATCCTATGCTTTGCATTACTATCTTGATCACGATTGTGTTGGTTGCATGTCTCATAAAAAATTATTTTGTTATCACTTACCTACTCGAGGATGAGTAGGAGTTAAGCTTGGGGATGCTGATACGTGTCAAACGTATCTATAATTTTTTATTGATCCATGCTAGTTTTGTGATGTTGTCACATAATTTTATTATCATATTAATCATTTTTATCCATTTTGTTGGACTAACCTATTCACAAGATGCCTACTGCCAGTTTCCTGTTTTTACTGTTTTTGTATTTCAGAAAATTTACTTCTGGAAATATTCTCGGAATTGGACGAAAATTTACGGGGAATTTTTACTCGACGGAAGGCACCAGGACACCAAAGGGCAGCCCTGGGGGCCACCCACTGGCCAGGGGCGGCCTGTTGCCGTGGCATGGGGTCCACCCGCGGGTGGGACCCGCCCCAGCCCATGGGGCACCCCCTCGGCCCCCTCCGACGCCTATTAATTCACATTAAATCTAAAAACGTCGGGGGGCCATTATTTTCTAGAAAATTCATCCCGAGGCGCCGTCAACTCATACCCTAGTTCGGGGGTGATTCTGAAGCAGATCCCGGCACTCTGCCGGAGGGGAGATCGATCCCGGAGGGCTCTTCATCACCATGCCTTCCTCCGGGATGATTTGTGAGTAGTCCCACCTTGGACCTTGGGTCCATGGCAGTAGCTAGATGGTAGTCTCTCTCTCTTGTGTTTCATGTCTTATGATCTTGTGAGCTGCCTAACATGATCAAGATCGATTATTGTAATGCTATGTGATGTATTTGCTGGGATCTGATAAATTATAAAGTTATGATCAGATTGTGCATGATTCTTATATGTTGATTTATGTTCTTGCATGCTCTCCGATGTGCGTAGTTACTTTGTCCAAGTGATTGTGTGTATCTCCAAGAGAGAGTATTTATGCTAGATAGTGGGTTCATGCCCCATTTTGTTCCTGGGCACGAGTGACAGAAACGTCTAAGGGCGAGGGTGTGCTGTTGCTACTAAGGGTAAAATAGCAGTGTTAAAGTCTATTTTGATATTTAATATTGCTTACTTCATGCGCTTTACTTGATGCAAATATCTGTTGCTTGCAACTTAATACCGATGGGTGACAGGCTGGATAGCGATCCCACGGTGGACTTTTTAGACAAAGATGCAGTTGGACTCAACGGTCTTTGTTCATTGTTGTGATGCCTACTTAAATATTATCATGTTCTCTTTGTCATAGCTAGATTAAGTTTGTGTTATAATCTTATCAATTGCCCAACTGTAATTCGTTTACCCATCATATGAATGTTCTATTTACTCGAGAGACTCCACTAGTGAAGCCATGGCCCCCGGTCCATCTTTTTACATTGATTGCAACCTTTATTCATCACTTTTCACTATCATTACTCCACTGGTCCATTTTCATATTTCATCTATTTCACTATACAATGAACCGCTTTGTTTTCTGCGAGACCGGAAAGATTGACGACCTTTCCGCCGTTGGGGGCAAAGTATTTTGGTTGAGTGTGTGCAGGTCCACATGTGTTGAATATTAAGCGCCAGAGATCTTCAACATACACTTTGTTGTTGATTTCAAGGTCCTACTGGTTCGATAAACCTCGGTTCGTTATCAAGGGAAAACTGCTGCTTGCTACATCTCCGCCTTCACTTGGGGCACCACCCAACTCTTCATCAGTAGCAATCACCCAACCAAGTTGGGTCCTAAGAGGTTAGTCACACTAGGCTTGGCTACCCAAATGGTTCTTTTCTTGACACCACTTTGAGTACCAACATATTTGGCAAACACATTGCCAACTCTATCCTTCCCAAGAGAATAAGCATCATCAATTATGATAGGGGAGGAAAGGGTACCGTTTGTGCATGAAGAAGCAAAGTAACCCTTGCCACGGCATAAGTAGCAACATCGACTCTTCTCTTTCTTCTTAATAGGCTCCTCAATTTGAGGAGCTTTGGCTTGAGTCTTCTTAGGAGGTGGCCTTTGTTCAACTCGTGGTTGAGAATGAGATTGAACAAAAGGCCGCTTCCCTAGTTGCTTCTCACTAAGAGGCTTCTTCTTCATTGGGCAAGATCTAACTTGGTGCCCTTCTAGCTTGCACTTGAAGCAAATAATCTTGGCCGGATTCTTGACTTGTACTTGGCCCTTCTTCTTATCAATATTGGACTTGTTCTTGTTGTTGGAGTTGAATCCAAGTCCACTCTTGTCATTTGGGGATTGTTGCACACTCAACATGTTGTCAAGTGTGGTCTTCCCTTCATGACGCTTTTCCAAGCCTTTCTTCAACGAAGTGGCTTGGGCCTTGATCTCACCTCTTTTCTCTACATGGTTAGTGACAACACGAGTACTAGAGGAGGTAGACGCATCATTGTTAGATCAACAAGGTAAGGATAGTAATTCATCACATGATGTACCAACATTATGAGTGGATGAACTATTAGGACTATCACATGGCAATATAGCAATAATACTAGAAATTGTGCCATTGTCCACATGAGTCTCACAAGATGTTACCTTGGAAGTGATAGCGTCATGAGCTAACTTTAGCCTAGCATGGGATGCTAGAACATCATCATTAGAGCTAGAGAGCTTTTCATGAACTTTTTCCAATTTCCCATACTTGCTAGTTAGCAACTCAATTTGAACACTTAACTCAACATTCTTCTTCAAAATAGATGTTTCACAAGAAATGGAGTTAGTAGCACAAGCATCATTAACATTAGACATGGAAGAAGACAACTTGACGAGCTCATCATTCAATCTAGCATTTTTCTTTTTAAACACTTTATATTTAGCATGAGCATGGTCACGTTCTTTAATGAGTTTAGCAATTATTTCATTATGAGATTCCTCAATACATTCGAGTTTCTCCTCAAAATCAACCCGAGTCTCATGCTCTTCCTCAAGGGCCTTTTCTAAAGAAGCCTTTTCCATAGCATCCTCTCTTTCAATCCTTCCCTTTTTTCAAGGCTTGCTTCTAAAGCCTTAATAGTAAGTCCGCGCTCAACAAGGGTGCTCATGATTTCATAGAGGTTATCACAAGCATTTTTATTCTTTGAAAGAGCTTTAAGAACCATTAGGCCTTTATTATGAAAGGATGCATCATCATCATCTTCTTCATCATTATTATCATTATCATCACTACTTGAGGATTTAGCCATAAGGAAAAAGATGGTTGATGAAGAAGAACAATTAATTAAAGAACTACTGAAGTTCACATCTTGTTCCATAGATATTTGGGTTTCCTCTACATTATTATTAATACAAGGATTAGAGGGAACAGAATCATTTTTATCATGGCAACAAGATGAATCAAGCATATCATCATGAGATTTAGTTAAACAACTATTACATGATATGCAAGGGCTATCAACACTAGCATGTATGACATTTGGAGTGCTAGAAGAGTTTAAGCCCAAAGATAGAACATTGCAATAAGATAGAGATGAAGGATCATAAACAATGAGCTCACTATCATTATTGCAAAACCTATTACTACTCATCATCACATTAGTTTGTGGCTTACCACATTTTGGTGAAGTAGACTAAGTTGAGAACTCGTTACGCCCGGAGGTGGAGGGAGAACAATCATTCTCAATAAAGTTGGACACTTCATATTTATTGTCGGAGAACTGTCCCATGAACTGGGGGTGTCTCGAGAAGGATCGAGTAAGGGGCTGAACACGGAATCAAACAACCCTCAATGTGCTCCGGCGACGGTGCTCGTCGGACTCGCTACGGGACAGCACTGCAGAGATGGAACGCTCGGTCTTACCCAGGTTCAGGGCCCTCTTGTGGAGGTAAAACCCCTACGTCCTGCTTTGGTGTATTGCACTGCTTGGAGAGTTCACAGTACAAGGGGAGCTTGTCGAGCTCGAGGTGTCTAACAATGGCTACTTGCTAGTCTTCAGATCTAGGGTTTGGGTAGGCTCCTAGACTCCAAAAACCGAACCTAGTGAAGAGTCGACCCCTTGCTTGGGCGCACCCCTCCTCCTTTTATAGGCGTCCTGGACCTCTTCTGCCCAAACATTTGGGCGGGAAGGGTTACCACACGGCGACGACGGAGGAGGCGCGGTGCACGATAAAGGTGAAGTCCACCATAAAGGTAAAGCTCGTGGACGCGGTCCACGGCAGGGAAACGGCGTCACCAAAGCTGAAAAGGGGCACCGACCAGCTGGACGGTGGGCTGGCGCTTGCCGAGGTGGGAGGTGACCCACGGTGACGTCGTCCTTGGAGCGTAGCTGCAGATGGTTCCCTTATCACCAAAGGGGCAATACTCGTTGTCCGCTTTGCTTGGCTCCGCTTTGTTGACTGCTTTATACATGGAAACGGCAACTGCGGCGTCGTCGTCATCGCGTGTAGGCATGCGCGTCACTCTGCACATGGCGCAGAGCCCATGTGTGCTCTGCCGCGGGGGCAGAGGTTGCTTCACGAGGAAGGAGCTTCGCGAGGCGAAAAGCCTCGCCGAGCCCTTCAGCTTGGTCCTTAGCAGAATTGCGGGCGGCGTCGGAGACGCCTTGTCGAGTCGCGATCCCTCTCCAAGGGAGAGAATCCTTGGCGAGGAGAGAAAACCCTTCGCGAGGGGAAAATCCTCGCGAAGCTCGCCAGGCTTGGAGAGCCTGGTCCTTAGCGAAAATCATCCAAAGAAATCTTGTGGGCCCTGGCAGGCCGGCCCGTGGTACCCTGGTTTCCACTGTGCCGACAGTAGCCCCCGGGCCCGCGATGGGCACGCCGAGGCCCATGGACGAAGGCGAAGCGTCGAGGGGCCAAAGATGCCTGACAGGGCCGCGACACGTGGCACGCAGCGGTTGCACCCGCGGCCACGACCTCCTCGGCTCCAACGGGCGACGTGGCGGGGCCCGCCACGACTCGGGAGCCGGTCAATAAAGCCTGGGCACGCGGTCGGCGCCCATCACTTCTCCCATAACTCCTCCGCACACTTCTCCCCACGCCTCCAATCTCTCCAGAGCACTCCAACTCCAGAGTCCTCGTCTTCTTCTCCGGCGACCGATGGCGCCCAAGAGAGCAGCCACCGACCCGAAGGGCAAGGCCACGGTGCAGGCGGGCACGTCTGCGGCGATGGCGCGCGCCGCTGCCTTCGAGGGAGCACTGCCGCGGACGCGTGTCACCGCGGCGACGATAGCGACGGTGCGCCACCTGGCGGCGGCGAGAACCAACGAGCACGGCGCCACCGAAATGAGGTCGGCCGGTAGCAGACTCACTGAGGCGTTCTACCCCATCTTCCTCCATACTCTCTACGCCGGCCTGGTGCCACCATTCTCTGACTTCCTCCTGGCGATCTTGGAGGTGTACCAGATCCAACTGCTCCATCTTCATCCCAATTCCATCCTCATCCTCGCCATCTTCGCCCACTTCTGCGAGGCCTACACCGGCATCCGCCCCTCGGTGGCGCTCTTCCGCAGCTTCTACTCTCTTCGGAACACCGCCCAGGGCGAGCGGCTTGGGTGCGTCTCCTTCCGCATCGCCGACGCCAGGAGCGAGAACTACATCCCCATCGCCTGGTGCGGCGAGGACGCCATCACCAAGGTGACGAAGAAGGTGAACAAGTTCCGCGAGAAGTGGCTCTTCGTCGACGCCAAGGTCACACACCCTCTCCTGGAGGTGCCTGAGGGGCCCCCGAGGAAGTGGGCGCGCTGGGCGAGCGCGGACTTCAGGGGCTCGAGGCTTGACGTGGTGTATGAGTATATCCGGCGCATCCGCGAGGCAGGGGTCACCGGCCAGATGGTGGCGAAAGACTTCACCAGGCGCCGCATCGCCCCCCTCCAACAGCACGCCGAGCTGGTGTGGCGGTATGACGGCAGGGGGGACGCAATGCGCCTGAGCAAGGATGGCTTCGAGCCTGAGGTACTTCGCCAGATCATGGGCATTTTTTTCACGACGTCGGAGATCCCGTCCGCCAAGAAGGAGGCGGCCAAGCCGCTCATCTGCTTCGCCGAGGAAAGCATCGCGGAGCAGCGCGCGCACATGCCCACGTTCGACGAGTGGGGAATTGTGCCCGCGGGGCACCGCGAGACTCGCCCTAACCCGTGGGCGGCGGAGCCGGAGTACATGGATGAGCCTCCGGAGCCTGAGAAGGCTGAAGAGTCCGCCGAGGAGGAGGCCTCGAGAAGCGAGGACCCCCTCGGCGAGGACGAGGCTTCGAGGGGCGCTGACCCCGTTGGTGAGGGCATCGGCTCCTCAAGGAGCGCCCATGCTGAGGTGGACCTTCAGGTGCTCTCCTCCGGCGACGAGGAGGATGCCTTCCGCGTCGTCTGCTCCCAGCGCGCCGAAGAGGAGGAGACGAGCGGCGGCGGGAGAGGGCGCTGCGAACCCCGCTCCAAGGCCGTCCACGACAAAGACGTCGGGGCCGCAACCGCGAGAGACACCCCTCGCGCGGAGACAGGAGCGGCTCGGGAGGAGGCCGGAGCAAGCAACACCCAGCCACCCAAGGCGAAGAAGAGGGTGTGGGTGATGGCCGGCGAGTAAGCCCTTGATTTTTCTTTTTCCTCAACATTTTGTTTCTGAGAAAGCCCCCTTGATGGATCTCCAACTTGGCTCCCTTTCAGGCAGCCTGCGGAGCCAAAGAGGCGGCGGCTCTGCAAGGCTGGAGAGACCACCAGCGTCGTCGCGGAGACGCCTGCGGCCGGCGAGCCGCAGCAGGCAATTGTTCCTCCCGCGGTCGAGCACCGCGCGGAGGCGGTGGTGGCCGAGGAGGCCATGCTGTCGCCGATTCGGGCGGCGACTCCTCCCGTGGTGGAACACCGCGCGGAGGAGGTGACCGTAGAGGCGGTGCCGTCGCCAACCAGGGCGGCGACTCCTCCCGCGATGGAGCACCGCGCAGGGGAGGCGAGGACGGAGGCGACGCCGCTGTCGCCAACCAGGGCGGCGACCCCTCCCGTCCAGCAGGAGACGGCGGAGGGGGTGGACGAGGACATCGTCGCGGAGCCGCCTCCGGAGGAGGAGACTTCCTCGAGAAGGGCCGACGCGCCCGAGGCCGCGGCAAACGCGGTCGTTGCAGGGGGGGCCGGAGGCGCCCCTGAGGAGCAGGAGGCGGTGGTGCCGCCGGAGCCCACTGGCGCTGAAGTTGAGCGCGCGAGGGCGCCCAGCCCCCAGAGGGCGACCTAAGCGAGCGCCGAAGAAGGCGCCCCCACAAGCCCCCGGATCGCACCAGAGGCGGTCGTGGGTCCGAGGCAGGACCCGGGCGCCTCGACGAGGATCGAGGACTCTGCACCCAGCAGCAGTGCGAGGGCCTTGGCGCTGCCGGGGTCGCGGCGCCGAGCAATTCGTCGCCGGGTCGTCCTCAACCAGGCGCGACGGGCACTCGACGGGCTGGAGGAGCAGCTCGCCAAGGAAGAAGACGCCCTGGCGGAGGAAAAGGCAAGGCTCGGCGAGGCCTGGACCCTTCTCCATGAGAGAGTGGAGGTGTGCCGCCGGTGGGACGCGGCGGCCCAGGCGGAGCGCCAAGAGGCCCTCCGCTTCGCCAAAGAGACCCGCGACAGCGTCAAGCGGGAGGCGCAGGAGGTGATGGAGGAGCTCAACGCCGCCAGGGAAGCGCTCGAGGTGGAGACTGCCTCCAAACACGACGAGCTAGCGGCCGCGAAGCAGAAGTTTGCTGCTGACTCCGAGGTCGCCAAGGCCAGCCTGAAGGAGCTCCGCGAGCTGCACGATGCCCGCGAGGGGCAGCTAGCGCTCCGCGAGGCGGAGCTGGTGCGGCGCGAAGAGGAGCTATCCCTCCGAGAGAAAGAGCTGCTCAGGCGCGAGGAGCAGGTCCAGCTGCTCGAGAAGGACCAGGCCACCCGCGAGGGGCAGCTGCAGGAGCGCGAGGGTCGGGTGGCCACCGATGAAGCCAACCTCGCGGCGGAGCGGAAGAGGCTCCAGGAAGGGGCTGACCTCAAGGTCAAGCTTGTCCGCGAGGGCCTCGCCAAAGAGTATGACGAGAAGACCACCAAGCAGGAGGACCGCTTCAATTCCAAGCGGAAGGAGTTCGAAAAACGCATCAAGGCGCTCGAGCAGGAGGAGAAGCGGTTGACCTCTTGCCTCGAGGTCTCCCGAGAGGCCCAGGCTCGCACTGAGGGGAACGCCTTCGCCCTGGAGAGGGACCTGGACGAGCTCCGGCAGCAGGTGGGGCCGGCCGTGGCTCAGGCGGAGCAGGCACGGGACCAGCGCCAGGTAGACCGGTTCATGACGCGCCAGCGCCAGAGCATTCTCCAGAGCTTGGTGAGCCACGTGCGCGCGGTCGGGAGAGATCTGAGGATCGACGTCCCCTCCTTCTCCGCAGCGACCGACGACGAAACCACGTATTCGCATTTCTTCGAGCAGTTCCTCGGGAAGCTTGAAGGGGTCGCGAAGAGCTTTGACAAGCGCGTTGTGGAGGAGAGTCGCGACCTCCTTGTCGTCGCCGTCACCAACGTCTTCAGCAACCTCGTGAGGCTCCAGCCCTCACTTGATCTTGAGGACGTGATGGCGCCGCCGCGCGCCATCAGCGACAAGGCGCGGGAGACCGCCACGCAGGCCGCCATCGCGTTCGCCAAAAAATTCGACCAAGTGGTGATCGAAGGTGACGACGGGGATGCCCTGGAAGAGGCGGAAACCGCCGTGGACCAGGCAGGCACCTCAAGAGGCGCGACGGCTTGAGCTCCTTGCCTGTAGCTGGACGTGCAGAGGGCACATTTATCTTAGCCATTTTGATTGTAAACTTTGTAAGAACTTGTTAAGTTATATTGGAGTGTGCTTGTGAATGTCCCTCGGGGGCCTTTGTCTTTCCCCCTCATGTCTTTTTCGCTCTACGTCTTAGGACCCTCTCTTAGCGCTACACCACCGCCGCTTCGGTATGCAAGAGTCATGGCTCCACAAGGCCGGGGGGTGTGTGAGGCCTCAAGAAGTAAGAGCTCCTCGAAGCGCGATGCTTGGGGCTCCCCTTTGACGTGCAAGCAGCCCATGAGGCGTGGGAGAGAGAAAATGGACTCGAGGGGCAAAAACCAGCAAGAGAAAATTCAACCAAGTGTTTGTACTTAGCTTAGCGAGGCATTCTGCCTTGGAGATGGTGTTGGTTCCCTGGCGAGATGTTTTTGCCTTGACGTTGCCTGAGGCTTGGAGAGCCTGCTTTCCTGCACTTGGAGAGATAGGCATACCCACAAGCAATAGATAGCTAGATAACTTGTGCTCGTAGGTTCCTTCATGTGTGTCTCACGAGGAGAACAAGCACCAAGGTTTTGGTGATCCTTGGTGAGTTGACGTGCGCGGGAGCTGACCCATGAGTTCAGAGCTCCTTGGGAGTTGACATGCATGAGAGCTGACCCGCAAGTTCAGAGCTCGGATCCCTTGGGTTTGAGGCGCTGCCGGGATGCTCCCGTGGCATGGCACCATGCTAGCCCCCGCTCGCGAGATACGCATGAGGGATCATACGAGCGAAAGAGAAAAACAAGCAACGCTAGAGATTGCCGAAGTAACAAAATATGCTGGCGCGATGCGCAAAGGTTCAGAATGACCTGAAATAGAGGTTCATTACACTGGCGTGGCCAGAAGTTCCTCCTTCTTTGATGATGAAGTCTTGCTTCTCTAGGCATATCTGACGGTGTTCAGGCGAACACGTCAAAGTTTGCACTGAGGAAGGCGACGAGCGCGCCTTCCTATTTGGGAGGCAGGTTGGCGCCGATGGTGACGGTAGCCCCCGAGCCGTTTGCCTCGAGAGGCACTTGCTTTGTCGCGGCCTTCTCCTGAGGGAAAAGCTGCTTCTTCTTCGCAGGGGGCCTCGGGAGGGGTTCCTCGTCCTCGTCAGCGGGTGACGCCACCGCGGTAGCCTTGTAGGCCGCTTGCGCGACGTACAAGGCGTCCGAGACCATGCCGCGGATGACAATGGTGCCACCCGAACCAGGGAGCTTGACGAGGTTGTAGGCGTGGTGGGTCACCGCCATGAATTTGGCGAGGGCGGGGTAGCCGAGTATGGCGTTGTAGGGCAGGCCGATGTGCGCGACGTCGAAGTCGATCAGCTCGGTGCGGTAGTTGGCATTGGTGCCGAAAGTGACGGCGAGCCTCGCCTGCCCCAAAGGGGTGGTAAGACCCTCTGTCACTCCCGAGAAGGGCCTGGTGGGCATGAGCCGCTCGTAGGGCACCTGCAGCTTCTCGAATGTCTCGACGGAGATGACGTTGAGGCCAGCACCCCCATCAATGAGCGTCTTAGAGACGGCGATGTTGTTGATGGTGGGGGTGCAGACCAGCGGGATGGTGCCAACGGTCGAAGTGGACTTGGGGTGGTCGCCGGAGTCGAATGTAATGGGGCACTAGGACCACTTGAGGGGCCTGGAGGCCTCGACTCCAGGAAGGGCTGCCGCGACCTCGCGAGCGAGTTGCTTGAGGTGGCGGTTGGAGCGAGGGGCCTGAGCCCCGCCGAGGATGCAAGCGGCCCCACGAGGCACCTGGTAGCCCTCGTCAGCCTCGGCAGGCAGGTTGTCGTTTGTGGGCTGGGCAGCGTTGGCCTGGGGGTTCTGCTGGTAGTTGTTGTTCCAGCGTCGCCCCCCGCGGCCGCCGCGGCCTCCGCGACCTCCGTTTGCCTCGCGAGCCTCGCGAAGCCTCTTGATGTCGAAGCAGTCCTCTGTGGCGTGAGAGTGCGTGTTGTGGTAGATGCAGAAGGGACGATCATCCTTCTTCTCAGGTCCTGCGGCTGGAGTGGCAGCTTGGCGAGGCTGCTTGGCGTCGGGCTCTGCCGCGAGGACCGTAGTAGTCTTGCGCTTCTCGGAGGATTTCTTCTTCTTGGACCCCTCGGTGGGGTCCCCTGGCTCGTTCTTGACGAACAAGCGGCCCTCTTCAGCCTTGGTGCACTTGTCCGCCAAGTCGAAAAGCTTGACGACGGTGGTGATGTTGTCGTGGATGCCAAGCTTCTCGAGCATCCGCACATCTGTGACCCCAGCCTGGAAGGCCGAAATGACCTGTGCGTCGGTGGCGTTGGGATCTTGTTGCGCACTTGGCTGAAGCGCTGGATGTACTTGCGGAGGGTCTCGCCGGGCTTCTGACGCACGGCGCGGAGGTCGTTGTAGGTGAGGCCGCGCTCGTACGTGCCCTTGAAGTTGGCGACGAAGCCCGGCAGATCTCCTCCCAGGTGTTGATGGACTCGGCGGGGAGGTTGGTGAGCCATGAGGAAGCGGAGTCCTTGAGGGCCATGGGGAACCAGTTCGCCATGACCTTGTCGTCGCCCCCGGCGGCCTGGATGGCCAAAGAGTAGAGCTGCAGGAACTCCAGGGGGTTGTTCTTTGCCGTCGTAGCGCGGAGGGAGGTCCGGCCTGAACTTGACCGGCTAGACGACGCGACGGAGGCTGCGAGTGAACGGGCTGTCGTGCCGTAGGTTACCGTGCCGTTGGCAAGGGTGGCGCGGATGGTGGCGCCCGGCGGTGGCGACGTCCTGGACGACGCGGTTGCGGCGTTCTTGCCCGCGCTCGATGCTCCGCGTGCGTCCTCAGGGGCTCGCTGCATGATTTGCAGGTCGTGCGGCGACGACGCGTGCGATGCAGCGCGGCCGTCGCGAGGAGGAGCCCCCGCTGGAGCAGGTTGCGGTGCAACCGGTGGAGCTGGAGCAGGTGCGGGATGGAGAGGAGGCGCGGGAGGTGCGCCGTGCGCCACGTCCCCACAAGTGCAGAAGGAACCAGGGAACGAGACGGCGCGGGTGCCGCGGCGCGAGCGCGCCGATGAGCTCGGCAACGCGGTTGAGCCAGGCCTCCTGAGCCGCCG